>VZTY01030637.1:54065-135193 GCA_013400935.1 Turnix velox | reverse complement strand
ATGGGCCTCATGGTGGTCCCTTTAAGAAGAGAAAAACCTGAAGATGTAGTGTTCCTCAGAAGAGACCAGTCCATAGATGCCTTGTGCCATCCCCCCAGCTGCTGCCCTATGCTCCCCAGTCCCAGCTCCAGCTGAAATCCCCAACTGTGAATGATGATGTTATCGTTTTCCAGGCACATAATGCTGGTTTTGTTAGTTCTCTGTCATTAAAAATTGCTGACTATATTTTTTTAAAGGCAGTTGGCTGTCACAGAATGACCAAGACCTCCCCTCTCCCTGGGGAGCCTGCAGAGCTCCTCTGGTCCATATCTGCCTCCTGCAGCTTTTTTTTTTACACCTTGTGAGAAAAGCCAAAGACACACCAGGGCAGGGGTTGAGAAGAGTTCAGTGGCAAATCTGGCTATCTCAGGTGACTGTGCTGGTCCTAAGCATGAGAACTGCTTTGCTTTTCTTCTGTTGAATTTTCTCAGGAGCAGAAACACATGCCTAAGCAACAAATTGCTGAACAGCACACCAGAAACACAGGAATGGTAAATGAGAAAGAGGTGGTTCTGAGCTAATAACATCTGCTGGTACCTGACTTCTGCTCAGCCTTTATTACCCAGAGATAGTCATACAAGTGGCTTAATAATTACATCCAACAACAGCTCCATGCTCTGGAATATAAGGGATTCCACTATTTTTGTCCAGAGCAAATGATCAGAACAACAGTAATTGATGTATAGCAAACCAAACTGACCCATCAACACTGACCAATTATGTTGGTGTGTGCAATGCAGAGTGCACTGATGGTTAAGGGGGAGACACGCAAGGTTCTGGGCCAAAGCCAACAAGGAGGAGGACTCAGGCATACGAATCAAATTATACGGATCTGCCTCTCAGTGTTTTGGCCCCAAAGACCTGGTTAATCTGGCTGTTGTTCAAAAATCCCCCAAATAAGGGGGAATATAAGGGGAAGGAATTAAAGTATTTGACAGTAACTTC
Organism: Turnix velox; assembly: GCA_013400935.1. Classification (NCBI taxonomy): domain Eukaryota; kingdom Metazoa; phylum Chordata; class Aves; order Charadriiformes; family Turnicidae; genus Turnix; species Turnix velox. The sequence continues at coordinate 134,209 of VZTY01030637.1, read as the reverse complement.
TTGGAAGTCACACCTGTGCTTTTACAGAAGCTCAGATACAGCAAATGTGTACTTACACAGTGCTTAAAGATTAATGCACAAAGGAAAAATTCCACAAAGGAAACACACAGCAAAGATTAGCAAAACAGCAGTTGGCTGTTCTTGCACCTCCACAAAAATCCACCGAATTCTTCTAGTTTTGTTTTATACAAATTAACTACATCATGTACATGATACTGAAATACAGAAAAGCACTTGAGGAACTGTTAAATCATTGGCAAGCAGAATAAACATATAAAGGAAATACAGCATTATGCACAACTGGGCAAGATTTGCAATGCAATGGTGTTCCGTTTAGAAAAACCTCCTCCATGTGTGGTGAGAGTTGGACTCCTTCCTTAGCTCCTGACTCCTGGTGGTGTGTCAGCTTGTCTTGGCCCCCATGATCTCTTACCTGCGGTCACTCATGACAAATGTACACACTAAGGGCTGAGATGTTTCTGTCCTTGGAGAGATTCTGGTCTGCAGGATCATACCCACTACCACCTCCTGAAAGCACAGTGGCACTTCCCAATTGCAAAGGACACTCCACAGCAGGGAGCAAAGAAGACTTCCAGGAAGGCAGCATACCAGAACAAGTGCTTCCCACAGGGTGACCTGTGGCTTCACAACAATTCTCTTATTCTGCTAATTGCAACTACTGCAGCAGCACAGACCATTAGTACTCTGCTGGACTCCTCTGGACAGACTGAGATTTTATGGGCTTCCCAGCACAGCTTTGCACTCCCAAAGCTTGTTCTGTCCAACAGTCTAATTCTGATCCATTCAAAAATGAACAACAAAAACCCCTGTCCACATCCTCCTTTAGGAAGACTGAAATGAGAACAATCTGCAAGCTCATGCTGCATTTACTTGTTATAATAAAAGCAGTCAAAGAATGCAATCTATACTATCATTAATTACAACTTTTCTTGTAATTGTAAGTTACTGGTACAAAGTATGTCCTGAAATTTTACCTATGCCATTTCAGATAAATTGAATTACTATAATTTATAAATGAAAGTAAAGTTTGCCTTTCCAGCTTCTATCAGTATGTCCAACACATCTGTTCGCTTACAAGAGCTTCCTTGCAGGGAAGCCTTCCCACAGGCCGTGGCAGCCTATTTTCCAAGAGGTTCACACTAGTTTAGTATTTGAACACTCATGTCTGTGTCAGCTGCTGTTGTATCTGACAAGGGAGCTGAGAAGTAAAACTTTTTCTGCAATAATAAAACAACACAGAGTAGCAACCTATTGCTGCTGGCTTTACCAGTGTATTGCCCCAACTCTAACTTGTGGGGTCTTTCATGACAAAAAATGTTTTTGTACTAAGAAAGATATGGTCAAAGGGTGAAAAGTTCTCAGGGTTGTGCCTTAAGCAACAGAACAGAATAGAACAGAATCACTGTGGTTGAAAGGGACCTTTCAGATGATCTGGTTCAGCCAACACTAAATTGTATCTCTAAGCCCTGCATCTGCTTGTCTCTTAAATACATCCAGGGATGGTGCCACCTCCAACACCTCCCTGGGCAGTCTGTTACAATGCTTGATAACACTTTCTTTCACTGTAAAAATTTTTTTGCAATACCCACTCGAAACCTCCCCTAGCACCACTTAAGGACATTTCCTTTTAAATGAAGTTATCCTCTTAAAGACAACTCCACAGAAAATGCTTAAAAGATAGCTAAAATTTAAAAGCTCTCTATGCTTCGCAGTTCAGCAAAATTGCTCTATTGTAAGATACTCAGCTGCAAATTGAAACCACAAAAGCAATTACCAAGTAGAAGAGAGCTGCTGGTGCTCCCCATGATGCTGGAAGCCCTGCCAAGCAACGGAGGCTGTAAAGCCTGCTTGCTCATCTCCTCCCCACACACATCACAAAGGGACTTCCAGCACTGCCAGCTCAAGACAGTCGCCAAAGCTTTCACATGATCATTTATTTAATCTACACGTTTCTACACATCAGTACTTTGCCCCAGAGAGGAAGGCAGAGAAATGCAAGTGCCAAGAGAGAGTGCAGACAGAAAAACCTCAAATGGTATTTACAGATTCACAGAGATTCACGTGATCCACAGCTGATAAGGCCACAACGAAAGTTAAGAAGAGCTGTGAGCTTTCAAGGAGGAGGTTCCTACTGAACAACCTCTCACATGGTGTACAAAGGCCTCTGAGCTGTGCTGGTTTAGGGCTCCCTTAGAGCAGCTGGGACTTCTCCCACCTCCACACCAGCTACCCAGGGAAGCAATTCTCTTTGGATGCACATATGGAAACAAACTTTTGAAAAGCAGCAGATCGTTTAACAGTTTTTAAAATACAAAAGGTAAGTTAAATAGATTAGGAAGATTTCCTGTCCTCTACCTCTCTGAATGACTGATGCTGGACAAGAAGGGTCTTGCTTTCAGCTCACCAATCTCCCAGTGCAGAGCTTTCTCTCTGCCTGTTACCTAATGACCCAGTGACTAACTTGCAGGAAAAAAGAGTCACTTGATGACAACTCCATATAATTTTTCATTTCTGAAAGACTATCAAAGCTGGAACAAGTGATTTGCCTCTTGTGTTGAGTACAGATAGGCAAGAACAAACACCAGGAAAGAGCCATGGAAGTTAGAAGCACTAAGGTCTCAGTTTTCCCTAGATTCAGAACAGGAACTAGTCTAGTAGTTGGTGGAAACATTTTATTAGTTGCTACCTTTACCTCCTATTTCAGCAGTTATGAACAGCTAAGGATTTAGATTATTAAAAAAAAATTAACATTACAGAATTTTCCTTGACTTTAACTAATTTCTCTACTTCTTAAAAATGAACTAACAGAAGGGCTTAAGTCAAAGGGAGATGAGGTGTATGATTTTAATAAACATTTTTCTTATTAAAATCTTGATAGAGTTTAAATATACCATACAGAAGAAAAAAGCTATTTATAAAACTACATACACATTTCAAGTCAATGACGATTCCCTTTCCACTTATCAGAATGCCTCATGTGTGTATATATGGTGAGCTACTATGCATTATCTGCATAATTTTTGTCTAGCTATACATTACAGGACTTAAAAAAAAGTTTAAGCTATATACAGAAATATATATACATATAACATATGTTTATATGTTATACATACACATACACTTATATACATATACACACAATACATTTTTTTATATATATACACGGTACTTTACATTTATATATGGCCTTTCATCCAAGGGCCTTGGATACTTTTTAATACAACAAATCTCACAAAGCTTTGTGAGGGAGGGAGCTTTTATTTTACACACTGTAGATTTAATGCCTATTCTAAACAGTTTCTCTTCTTATTTCCTACTAGGTTTGCACATTCCAGTTAGAGGCATTTTTGGTAGTGGAAATAATTACATCAGTTAGAAATCCAGGCATAAGGTAGATATTGCTTCGTACCTTTTTATCTATCTTCCTTAGTATGTGAGAACAGTATGAATTTCTGTATTAATTTCTCTGTACTGACACACCTATAGCTACATTTGTGTAGCTGTACTGCTCTATTTTTAATCCATCCTAGCATTGTAGAATCTGAAACGGTTTTCAACGTAAAATAAACTGGAGCTTACAACAGGAAATCCAGACTTGACTCCAGTCCTGGTGCACTAAAACGCCTTCTCTAGAATGATTGATTTAGGAATTGTTTCTATATCCAGAAATAATTCTACACCTGTTTACTCCATTTATTTGCACTTTAACTGCATGAGCCTGAAACAGGCAGTCTTATTTAGAAAAAAAGGATTTCCGGTATCAGTTTGGCAACTGGTGATCAGAATTTCTGATCTCAACTGTCCTCTGTATCTCTAAGCAACTGATCAAATGATGAAAACAGGCTTTTTTACAAGTCACCGCTTAACACAAAGCTTAACTTCTGGTCCTCCTCAACTAGCTGGCAGAAAAGGAAACAGTAGAGTTCTGGCAGAGGTGAATTCCACTCAGATACTGATGGAACATTAATTTCGCTCTCCTCAAAAACAGGAAGACAAAAAAATAAAATCACTAACATGGGCTCATGGTGTTGGAGAAGCAAGAAAGAAACTCACCACCACTAAAGCTCTTAACTTTCCATCCTTCAGTCTGCTATCCTTTCAGAAGTTCATTCTGACACAGAAGTAACTCCTTCCTTAGTTAATCACCTCCCGACTCTCAAAAATCTCTCAAGCATAGACAAAACACATCCCAGGTTATGGCCAAAGACTGCCCTCCCCAAAGGCTACCAACTACTTCAAAAGTGAACATACAATAGAACCCATTACAATCAGTTGGAGTTTATTCTAACCTAATTACCTTGATATTTTTCAGAATAAAAGACTTTTCCTTCAGACCAATTCTGAGAAAAGAAAGTGGTTGCCTGGCCTGTTTCACTCAGGATTCTCTGCTAACTGTAAAATGTGGGGTGAATGTCCTCTGCAGGTCAATTTTTCACTTACAAAATTCAGATTTTAAATGACCAACTATGTTTACTGTATGATGCTAGCTGAAGTACAAAGGGCTAAATAAATAAAAACTATTGTTTCTTCAGTATGACTTGGTATTTCGTCTGTAATTTCTTTATTAAAAAACTGTAACAAGATACTTAAAAAAAGGCTAGATACAAAAGATGTTAAGCTGCTCACGAACATTAAAGTTTTCCAAAATGTATCTTCAATAATCATGATCTTATAAACATTTTACAGTTACCAGAAAGTGCCCAGGCTGAGTTTACATAGTTAGATAACGTAGTACAAGTGTGTCAGGTTAGAACTGGTAGTGGAATAACCTCCTGACTGTCTGTTCACTGAAACAGGGATACAAAAATTGTTGATTGTGAACTATGAAATACTGTGCATTGGCCTCATCGTATGTACAAAAAAAAAAAAAGGAAGAACCCCACTAAAGGTACAGATCACATGCAAAACTATTAGTGATGGTATCTGATGCGCCAGAGTTCAATGCAATCGGCACAAAAATTGCAATGAAAGTGGTTTCATAAGTGGACGATCCCAACTCCAGGATCTGAACTGTCAGGAACTTTTTACAAGTTCAATTTACATGATACACAACTGCAGCCAACCACAAATTAAACACCATAAAAAAAGTTAAAATAAACACAGAACATACTTAATTTTTTATTTTGAAATTCCCTACTCCCTCTATACAAGAACCTTTGCTGAAACACTTTCCACAAAGGCAGCAGTGAATTTTCAGAACATTTTACATATTTTTCCCTCAGCAAAAAGATAAATCACAGTGTAAATTATATTGTTCTGCTGTCATCTTTGGCTGGGGTTAGGCAAAGGAGTTATTGACTAGCAAACTGTTGCCATCAGGTATTGCCAGTGCTCCTTAAGCCTTTACGTTACAAATTTAGTACAGGAATGTTTGCATTTAAATCTTTTAAAGTACCACCAGGGGTATGACAGCATTAACTTTCATAAACTTTTATAGACAAATGGAAAAATCTACAAAACTTAGCTAGTAATATTACACAGCAATACACACTTTTTATACTCTACACAAAACCAAAATTCTTGGTCTTAATGGCGAGTAACAATTTCTGTTTCAGAATCTGCTTAGAGGAATAGAGTGGGACATAAAGGCGAGAAATGCAAGTGTTTGCTGTAGGAAGATGCTGGTCATCTGGTGGTCTTATTGTGATGGATGGCATGGGCTGGAATCCCTCTTCACTGGCAGGCAACGATGGACTTGAGGTCCAAAAGTACACCTGAAAAAAGAAGATGGCCTTTAAAATTTTGCTAAATTTCCTACTGCCTACATGTCATGCAGGGGTAGGTTAAAGAACTGCAGAGTCACAGCAAGTTTCATCATACTGTATTCTGTTCAATATGCCAACTCAAAGCTACTCGCTTTTGCTGTGCCTTCCTTCTCCTTTGCTGCTTACTTCACACGCTTCTGTTGAAACTGATAAAAGCAACACCAAAAACCTTCAGTAACTGAAATGTCCCAGATACATTTGGGAAGATGATGACTGCTCAAAATACAAAATCTCTCACAGATGCATTAGTGACTGCAGAGCATAGCACTTGTACATACAAAAAGCTGCAACAGAGCACAATCACTACCAAAGTGTAACCACAGATATTAATAAGTGTTTTCTACATCTGCTTTTCATAGTTATCTATTTTTAGCAAACTGTAAAAGAAAGACAGAACCTTAAGTAGCAGGAAATGAAAAGCAAATAGTTTTAAGAAGCATATGATGAATAAAATTTACAGGCACATTTTCCAAAATTAAACTCCCTGAAAACTATCTTATTTCCAGAACGGAAAGTCTAATCAAACTTAACTATTCTGCTCTGCTACTTAAATTCTTAACACAAAGTCACTGCAAGTAGACACAGTTAAAAACAGTGATGATGCTAGAAAGCTACTCCAAGTTCTGCACATTTTCACTGGAAGTGGACAACTTACTAGATCTTGTCTTTCTGTCATACTCATCTTCTCAACAATGGACCAAAACCAACGCTTGAATTGCAAAAGCTTCTCAGCATTTTCTCCTGTGTTAAATAAAAAAAGATACATAATTCAGCTGGTGTACCAGGCAATAAATATTAAGCAATCTCTTTCACATGTCCTGCATCTCAGCCACAATCTCATTCATGAAGCCCTGATACTGGAAAAAACAGTAAATAATATAAATACTTTTGAATGTAATGACTAAGTCTGACAAACCTCATGATGACTCCCATTCCCTCCCTCCTAAAAAGCTTAACAGCAGCTTAATATAGTTTAAAAATCACATAACAAATATTCAACTGCATGCATCACATTTATAGTTCTTAATTTAGGTCAGAACTTTCAAAAGGAAAGATGTGCTACCAATCATACAACCTTTGTATTTAACATCAAGTGTCAGCAAAGTTGGAAAATGTGCTTTCCCACAGTGGAAGGCAAATATTTTCAAAGGTCCAATCAAAATATAGTACTAATTTTATTAGGACTTCTAGTGACTTATTAACTGATGTCAAATTAGACGCAACAGTAACACTTCAATGCTGGTAACTCTACTCTGCACTTGAAAAATAGTGTCAAGTTATCCATACAGCTCTTTTTCTGAATATTTCATACCTGACTCATCATTGAAAGAGGTAAAGCTGATCAGCATTTGCACATTTACTTCACCACAGCCATTTACTAAAAGTCTGAAGTCTTCTGCTGTCAAATCTTCTAGTGAATTCTTTGGAAGCACATCCAAGAGACCCTTTCTCATTGCCTTAAGTGAAAACCACAAGGTTCACATTGTAAGTTCACATGTATCTCTTTCAGATTTACTTTAATTTACTTTAAATGCATCACTGAAGTTCCAGGTGAAATCCCCTATTAACTCTTAAGTCATTATTCTCCTAGCGGTTCCTTTCTTTTTCACTACCAGAGGTATAAATTTCTTGAAACAAAGAACAGCACCAATCCCTTAAAACCTCCCTACTATTGCAAAAGAAAGCAGTAATGAACTAGTATTTCACCAGGAGCAGAAGCAAATGCACTCTAATTATGAAGGGATATGTATTTTACTGAGTTATCCTGAATCTGATAAGAATTGCAAAATAAAGTATACATTTGGCTTTGACTTCGCCTCCTCAAGACACTCACATGCCAGTTATGCTTTGAAAATGTTATACACACAAAAGTATTTTACATAAATAACCTGAAGACTGGAAATTACATTCTCAAAACAGAAGAATACAAGTAAATTTGTTTTAGTAAATTACAAAATGACTAAGAACGTTATGATTTTCCACTCCTATAATGGGAGTCAAACTATTAATACAGGCAGACATGGAGATCAAATAGCTTAATTCCAGAAGTATGCTCCTTCTGAGAAAGTTGGACCTAAACTGCACAGTCTATTTCAGAAGTGCAGCAGGAAACCACAGTCACTATAGATTAATGAGCTGTTTCATATGACACAGAGTAAGTAGTCCTAAGTACTGGGTTGCTTAAAAAAACATAATATTCAGTAACTTTTCTTTTGAAAGGGCTCCATAATGAAATTATTTTTAATAGTTTCAAAGTCAATTGTTAAGTTTCTTGCTGGTCAAATAAAATAAAAATTTCTTTGTTTCATAACTGATTTTTCCTTTTAAAACAAGGACACAAATTAGAAGTCCAAGGTGATCTGTGCAGATACTTTGAAATTTCTTTTCAACCTTGGTTTATAAGTCTAAACAAATCAAAAGGTGACAAACTATTAGGACAAAGTAGTTGCTAAATACAAAGCAGACATTCCAAGTAGATATGTGCCATTTGAGCTCAAGAAAGGGACATCTGCACTTAACCAATGAGATAATTGGAAGCAATTATGTTTCATTCTATAAAACAAGATAAATTTCTCAAAGTACTCAGTCTTCACAGTGCTGCATAAGTAGCCAGAGAATTTTTTAAAAATTAGAAAGTTAAATATTTTTAATCAAGCTGTCAAAACTTCTAAAGAAACCTGTTTACAGATACTATAATGAGAAAAAGAATCTTAGAAATGTTTTTTCCCTCCCCATTTTTACAAAAATACTCTACCAAAGACTTACATGTAGAGGCTGTTCTGCTACAACCAACATCCGGTGTTCTGCATATTTCCGGACATACTCATATACATTCTGAGGAGTGACCGGTATATTCACACCATTGGAAATAAGTTCAACCTAAGGCAAAGCAACAAGGACCATTTAAAAAGGGGGAATAGAAAAGTAGTTGAGATTATTACAACAGCCACAGTATGCTGTGCTGCACAGTGATTCAGTGTTTAGTATCACTCTGAAACAAGCAAAATTTATTACTAGATGTTAGCTTTGCAGATTCCCTACAACTGACTGACTATGCCTTCCAGGTTTTACAGTATATTCTACATCACCTTCAAGGAAAAAAAAACACCCTTAGCATCTGAGAACACTACACGAATCCAGAAAAGGTCAAACATTATCTCTGCAATCTGAGGAAAGTGTGGATTATGTGTAAACTACAGCATACAGAATCTGTCAAATTCTGAAAGTGGAGAGAGAGTTTTAGCTGCACTTACCTGCCCTCCACCTTCCTCCTTACACAGGTCTATGGCAAAGGCTAAATCCATTGCAGCAAACACAGCATCAGCATCTGTACTCTGGGAAGCCAGGATGAGTTGCCGAAGGCTTTCATACATAACCGGGTCAAAAAAAGCAAAGTCATGCCAGTTCACCTATAAAAAGAGATAGATGTTCAAAACTAGATGTCTTAAACAATTAAAAATAAATTCAAAATTATGTGATCTGTGCCTGATCTGTAGACTACCATACTGCAGTGCACCACCCATGTAGAAAAGCATACAAAGACTTGGAATTAAAGGCAGTCAAACTCTTAGTTTCAGCTTGCTTTGGAAGGTAACATTAGAATAATGAAGTGCTATTAAGAGTGTAAGAATCATAGAATCATAGGGCTGGAAGGGCTCTTCAAAGGTCACCTAGTCCAATCCCCCTGCAGTGGGAAGGGACATCCTACACTAGATCAAGTTGCTCAAAGCCTCAGCAAGCCGGGCCTTGAACGTCTCAAGGGATGGGGCCTCCTCTGGGCAGCCTGATACAGTGCCTCACCACCCTCATGGTGGAAAAATTCCTTAATGTCTAACCTAAACCTGCCCTGCTCTGGTTCAAAACCATTGCTCCTTGTCCTATCATTATGTGCCCTGCAAATTACCCCTCCCCAGATTTCCTGCAGACCCCCTTCAGGTGCTGGTAGACCACTATAAGGTCGCCTCGCAGCCATCTCTTCTCCATGCTTAAGAGCCCAGGCTCTTCACCTGCCCTCATAGGAGAGGTGCTTCAGCCCTCACATCGTCCTTGTGGCCCTCCTCTAGACCCTCTCCAATAATTCCATGTCCTTCTTGTGCTGAGGGCTCCAGAGCTGGATGCAGCACTCCATCCAGGTTGGGTCTCACAAGAACAGAGTAAAGGGGCACAATCACTTCTTTAGACCTGCTGGACATGGTTTATTAGGAAAATTTATTGTGGTTTTTTTTTTTAAACAAAATCTTCTACACAGCACCTAGATAGAGATATGATGGAGGCTGAATGAAACATTTTGCATTGGTTCTCCAAAATGCTGAAAGTTTTCCTCCACTTCAACACATATGTATTGCTGCTACGTGTACACACACAAGCAAGAGATCAAGAGGAAGCAACTTCAAGTTGTGCTGGGGGTGGTTTAGACCAAGTATTAGGAAAAAAATCCAATCAAGTATTGGGGGCTCCCAAGGGATGTGTTTGAGTCACCATTCCTGGCAGTATTTAAAAAACAAGTAGATGTGGCACTTCGAGACATGGTCCAGTGGTGGAGTTGTGAGTGCTAGGTTTATTGTTGGCCTTGATCTCAAAGGTCTTTTCCAACCTAAATGATTCTATGATTCCATCTCTTTGACTCTTCAGTCTCAGGAAGAGAAAAAAAGGCGATAATAAGCTGTTTCTGAAGAGCCTAAAGATAACACATTACAAATCATTCAGTTACAGTCAAATATCCAAGTTCTAGTACTTCTACTCAGTTTAAAATCTAGGAAATTAAAAAGAACTAATACTCCACAAATTTTAATTTTACAGCTCCAGGATCAACACTTCAACATGCAAACATTAGAGGGGAAAAAAAAGTACTTTATAAAGACAAAGATTTTCTATGAAGGGGATTCAAACTTCTGTGTTCAACTTACCTTTCGGCCAAGAAGAACTTTGATAACATGTCTATTTAACGTGATGGGACATAGTTCATTCTGTAACAAACACAGTCCTAGAATTCTGAAAATAAATATTTGGAGTTCGTTTTGGTAAAAAATAAAATACAGTGGAGATCTTTTAGCTAACTCACACACATATGGCCAAAAAGGTATAAAAATCAAGCTGCAGCGAGCTTTACAGCCCTATCAATCCCCAAAAAATTAAAGACACGTATGATTAAAAGACTTCCTGCAGTATACAATTTCTAGATTGTAAAAATAAAAATTTAACAGAAAAAGAGACCTCAAGTTGACATGTGCAAACTCTCTGCTATTTAGCTCCAAGGGAGAAATGCAGAGCATATAGTAAAATTTTTACAGCTTGGAAATTTGGTACCCTCCCAGGTATTTCATGCATTTGTCTTGTATATTCTGTCAGACTAGAAAGTTAATAGCAGCATACCTGCCAATGTTTCTGAAACAGTTCAGCCTTGCTTCTGTATTTTTACCAGGTCTTGGTGTATAAAAACCTCGCTTTCCAGGTTGATAGAAAAGTGGTGCATTATCATCTCCATCATCTGTATCATCTAATTCCATGTCTACTACACTGCGGCTGGAACCATGTCTCTTTCTGTTTTCCTGTTTTGAAAATCAGAATAGCAATTAACAAATTTACCTGTAGTTACTGACACACATCAACAAGCTATTTGCTGCAATACCCAAAGATTCAAGTTTCATTGCTGAAGAACTTCCATGTCCTAATAGTGACATTTTATACTTTGAAGAATTACTGCTTAATCTTTTAAAAAGAAAAGATAATTAAACAGAACTTTGTCCTGTTGGTAGAGGAATGCTCCAGTTGAATTGTTTAAAATTAACTAATAGAACTGGACCTTATTTAATTAAATGCATCTGATATTTCATTACCTGAACTTTATCTGAAGAGTCTAGCAGTCCAAGATCCAGTATACTGTCAGCACCATTTTCCCTGGACAAGGGAAAAAAATAAAAAGGCAGATTTTAATTTCAAAATAAGTTTCATATTCTGAAACCAGACAGACTAAATTAAACCAAAGTCAACAAGTCACTTGTCTAAAGAAAAATTTCTAAACCAAAGCAAGGAATAAGTTGCATGTATCAGAGGTAGATGTAGCACAGTACAAGTGCTTTGTCCACAAAAATCAGTTTTCATTTCTTCTCTGAATCCTTTATACTTTACCTGCCATGTGCAATAATGAGTTCCATTGCCTCATCAACTCTTGCTCTAAGAGAATCTTCACTAGCTAGTAACAGAAGCAGCTGAGCAGGGGACAATTCCAACAACATTCCTGTGATTTTGCTTGCAAATGCCTGGGGATAATAAGGAATGTTATGTCTTAGTATTTTCCTCCAGTTCTTCAACTTTCAAATATGGTCTTACGAAATATTTACTATTTTTAATATGGAAAGCATTACAAGACACTGCCAAATCTAAATGACATATAACTGAAACAAAATTTTAAGAAAATGACAAATAAAAAAACCCCTTTATGTTCAAATATTTTCAGTTATATTGAACATGGATGAGGAAAAATTCTTAAATTAAAACGTGACAAGAATGATGTATCATCAAGAGCATTTGATAGACAAGCCTTACTGGTTGCATTGCTTGCACTCGAGGGTAGAGCCTTTCACCAAGGGCTTGTCTATGTGCTGGAAGGGGGTCAGGGTCATCACTGGGATTTCCTTCTGATGCCGGTCTAAAAGGTCGTGTGTCAATGGAAAGTTGTCTTCTAAAGTCCCTTGAAAAATTAGAGCATTTTGTACTCATTTCAGAAGAAATATGCAAAAAAACCCACTGAAACAATAGAATTTACATATAGATTCAAAACAGCATTAGCTTTTATGCAGGAATAGCAGCGTTGTTCATAGTTGCTTGGAGAGAATGACTCAGAAACAGTGCAGAAATAAACCAGAGAATTGAATACTACTAGTATTCGGATACAGCCATCAGACATGCCACTAAAAGCAATCCTGTCTCTAAGCCATCTTGCAATTCTATTCAAGTCCAATAATTTTTATTATTGTTTTAGCAAGAGAGATACATGCTTGAAATACCATCTATCGAAGCTGAAGTATGCATGATTATTCTAGAAATAATTTAAATATATATTGAACTTCAAGAAGTTACCCCATAAATTGCTCTTGAAAGTGAAAATGATGGATAGCTTTATTTTGAAGAAGTATCTTTGCTGAAGAAAATCAAGGCAATTTGACAAAGTATCTCCAACAAATTAAAAATGCATCACTTACCTATCCCTATCTCTCCGAGAACCAGCTCGTAAGCCACTACTTCTCCGCATTTCTCTCTCTCTCTCCCTTTCCCGATCTCTCTCTCCCCTATTTCGTAATCTCTGCATCAGGCCTGAAAGAGAGAAAAAGTTCATAAGCTTAAAAATGTTTTTATTTCTCACTCCTACCTAAGTTTCAGTTTTGGAAGATAGCTTGAAAGACATCAATGAGATAGAAGTCCATCACTTAAATTTGGCTTCAGCCTAATTGTAGAACAGAACCTGAAGTGTCTGTATCAACCTAGAAACATCAAAATACTTTGAGAGTTTATGTATTAGTTTCAAAAACATTAATATACATTTGTGACAAGCCAGATTATTAAAATGCGTAAGCTCTCACTGGCTAAAATCTTGCCAATTATTACCTACTAGAGAGAAAGATGTTCAAAAAAAGCTGAAAGCATCTAAAGCAAACTCTAGTTTTGAGGGAAACAAGAGCTTCCTGTTTCTGAAAGCAGAAAAAAAGCCATTTCCTTGCCTCTGCAAAGTAACATACACATTTCACAGTTTCTGTCCTGTGCTAAAGTAAGAAATCTCTGAGACAAGGCCAAATATTTCAATGTAAAAAAGCATCCAAGGCTTTTATGAACATTATCTGTAAATTAACTGCAGTGCATCACTTACTTGTATGGGTACCCTTGTTGGCATTCTGGATACAATCTAGATTTGGCAGTTTCTCATTTGATAGGAAAGCCTGTGCAATAGCAGTATAAAAGCTTCGTGCTACACCACTGCCTTCTCCTGGTTCATCCTTAAAAGTAACTTTTACTCTGTGTACTGCCATGGGAGTGGTAGCACACCTGCGACCAAAATGATTGTTGAGCTGCCTCATGGTCTGTTGTATTAGAAGATCTCTGTCTCGATCAACCTAGCAAAAAACAAAGAAGTTTTCTTTTCTTTGCCAATCATCATACCAAGAGAATTTCAGCTTCACAAGAAATTTCTGGACACTTCTGACTCAGAAGATGCCTATTAGACTGGGGAAAAAAAGTAACGGTAACACAGTTCACAAAGTAAGGCTAAAGACATCTGCTTATAGACTCCAAAATGCAACTTCTACCAAGTACTTCAACATGCAATAGTACAACTTTTAATGAAAACAAATTCAGAAGGTAAACTAACATTTTTTACCTCCAGCGTTAAATCCCTGGATTGCTGATTTCTAAGTTTTTCCATCTCTCTGCGGAATTTTGATTCCTTCACTTCAAAGCCACCTAATTCAGTCAAGATCTTAAAAAGAAAAAGCAAAATTAGTATAATGAGGATCACTCATAATAGCGTGAGAGGAATTTTCACTCATAATAGACTAAGAGGAATTTTCCTTAAACTGGAAAATACATACCGATCCAGGCTCTGCTCCAACATCTTCCATGAATACTCTACCGAACAACTCTAAAGACAGGCGCCAACGTCCCAGCAGCATGTCATGAGATATCACCATGCCCATGAAGCTACACTGTGGCCTGAAGGAAGGAGGAGAAAACATGAAGGATGAAAAAAACCAAGTTAAATTTCAGGCACTAATTTCAGGTACTTTGGCTTTTTCTTAACCTCTACTTTCAAATTAATTATTTCTGATAAACAGCAAGATTTTGGACAAAAGCACATGAAGCTGCTTAGATTCAGTTGAAACAATAGTCATGTTTTCAAAGAGAAATTACTCTTGAATCATGTAACCTCACTGCTGCACAGAATTTGCTGTTAACTGGTCTCCCTTCAAATCAGGGGATTAATATTTTTGGAAAAGCTGTAATTCACCAGTACCACCAGACACAGGTGGCAAAATGTTAATCCCAATTTTTAAACTTAGCTCCTCAGGATATCAGACAGCAGATCTGCAAGCAGGAGGTAACCAAATTCTACTGTTTACACAGTCCTTGGAGAAAACTGTTCAGCTGCTCGCTTAAAAACACAAACTACAAATTCAAACTAAAACTGCCTATTATAAATTTTAAAAGACATTTCAGAGTCACAAATATTTTTATCAGTTTCATAATACTTCATGAAGTAATTTTAAAGTCAGAACTACCTGAAAGATGTGAGAGGTGGCCCTTCACTCTCTGTCAATCCTATCTCTGCCAACAAGCTGCTTTTCAATTGTGCTGCAAGATCATGAGCTGAAGGCCCTGGCTTTGAACTCTCAGACTCTTCTGTAGGCACATTTTGCTCCTCCCCTTCTTTCTTCTGCCGATTTTGCATGCTCATAACATTTTTCAGGTTGGCTGCATAAGACATTTTAGTTGGAAGAACCTAAAGAAGAAGTAAAATTTAATTGCGTTTTTAAAACATCCTAGAAGCATTTTTCAGGAGATGCACATTTACCAAACTTTTGAACCACACAAAATTGAGCACTGTAATTGAGCTGCTAATTAAAAAATGTCTTCAATAATTTCAATAAATACAAAAAAACACTTTCCCATTTTGTTTCCCATTTTATTCTTGCATTTCATACACTTGCCATTTAATCGTCATTTGGTAGGGCAAGTCAAGTCTTAGGTATTAGGGAGATTTTTTTTTTTAATCATCTAATTATGTAACTGGCATTTAAAAATTAACTCAGGACCATACTGCAGCCTTTAAAAATATTGACAGGAATCTGCTATAAATCAGCAATCCTTAAAGTTCCTACATTTAGGCCAATAGAAAGCATATGACTCCTGACATGTTTTAGTTTTCACACTTAATGAGTTTTTACACCATCATGCTGAAAACTACTTAAAACTATCTGAAATATGCATTGAAGCGTCTTTTTAAGGAATGAAGGTACTACCTTAAATTACCCTACTGTTTACATTTACCTCAAGGCAGTTTCTATCCACTGTAACTTCCATTAAGCATTTCCCACTGTTGGCGGAAGATGAATACAGACCCTGACTTGGTCGGCCAAACAGATCTTCTTTGCGAGCATTTGGCTGAAAATTAACAAAGGCATTCTAGGTAAATAATATACTTCAGTTAGAAATGAAAAATCAAACAGCACTTTTATTCCAGCACATCATCTCTGATGTCACCTGTAATAGATGGGGCTGGTCTGCCAGGGGAATGGCCTCTGCCAGAGGAACCTCAAAAGGATTAGGTGGAATGCAGCCGAGGAACGTCATGGAATCTGAGCGTCTGAAAAATGGATGGTTTTGGCCAGTCTCTGCTGGGAGGGAGTCATCATCTTTGTCATTGAGTGTAGCACCTAAATATTAGGGAAAATTTCAATTCAATTTCCATGGTCAGAAAAGGATTTAAAATAGCAAAATTTAATATGCTTCCCTTTTAGCTGACTAGTGAAGCATCTCTGAAAATTATTACTTATATAGGATGCTTCCAAAACCCCCCCATTTGTGTAAGTTGCTTAGTCAACACTTCTATTCTTTTAACTGCAACTTATGGAACATGCATTTCTACAGTACACATACTTAGTATATACCATACGCTCTACCATTTCTAGCAGCATTTTCATTAGATTGAAATAAACTGTTCAATTCTGATTCAAATTTTAAATTCTGTTATTGTGCAAAATGACATGGAATATCACAAATTTTGGAGTTTCAACAGAAAGGAGACAAAAAGAGGGCCCTGGAATTAGAACAGGCAATGGCAAGATAAATCTGGTAAAGTAACAATGATAAGAAAATATGATTAAAACCTAACTGTAATGTAATAAATACAAGTAGTAAAATCTATTCAAAATTTCAACTAGCTAAAGAGGAAAAGCAATAAGAAAGCGTCACATTTTCATATATTATAGAAGTGTTTCTGTGTACTAACTTTGATTGGTGTCATCATCATTTTCATGTTCTGAATCTTCATTGTCAAGACCCAGTTCCAGAAGTTCCCGAGTTCTTGAAGGAAAAAAAAAAAGTCAATCCTCTTTAGGCACAACATTTAGACACTTAGCAACCAATAAAAGCAGAAATATAACCCCTAAGTATACTTGAGAGCTATACATAACAAGAACAAACTCACCCCAAAATCAAAATACTGTTGAGTCATTTTTCCACACTTACACTCTACATCACTCAGACCACTACCCTTATAGCCATTTGGCCACATACCAAGTTTGATCTAAAAAGATACAGTTTTGGACAGTGATTAATATGCTTGTTTGCAAAGACTATGTTAATATAAAAAAGCACTGTATCATAAGAAGGATCAAGAACTCTGATTAATATTCCTATCAGTTTGTGCATTATGAAATACGATCTGAAACTACATGAAAACCGATACATTTTGTTTCATACATGCCACTAAAAGTCGTCTAATAGGAGCAATTCAATGAATTTGAACCACTAACTTCTAAATGAACACTGCCATGGAGTTAAAAATCAAACTCAAGTTTCATCAGTATAAAAACCTTTTCACAGTAATTAGCATAAGAGTATTTGCACAGAATACTGTAACAGGCATATGAAACATACATACAATACATACCATCCTACTTTTTGATATAAAGTATAAACACATATACAAAGGTATCTGAGCTGCTGAGTAACAATGCCAGTGACTGAAACAAATGAGCTTATGCCAGTGACTGAAACAAATGAGTTTATGCACAAAAAGCTAAGAGGCATATGCCCAATACCTTTTTCGTTCCAGTTGAGGAGTATCCAGTGTTGTCTGTTGATTCATTGCTTTAATCCAATAAATAAGGGCTTGAAAAACATAGGCTACATGCTTTAGTGAACAGACATCTAGAACAGGAAGAACATCCGAGTGCTCGTCATTGTGAGAGCGCATCAAAGACAGTGCGTAGTTCAGGAAATCACCACGTGCTGACATCATTCCCTGACGGGCACTGAGTAAAGTGGCACGTCTAGTGAAAGGGAAGGATTGAAAACAGAAAGATTAGGAATTCCAGTAGAATAAATTGTTTAGATATTTGAAATATGGATGCAAAAACTCAACCTCTCCCTCCAAAAACAGAGTGACAAGAGTAAACAAGAGCTTTATACTTCACTGTAAACAGTTCAGGTGCAGCATGTAATAAACAATTAACACTCACAATGAAATACTGTACTTCAGAATAAACCAAACACAGAAAGCCAACTTAAATCAAAACAGTAACTACAGTACTGCATTACAAAGTTTTATTCCTGAAGTAATTCTTATTGCAGGCTGTAATCAAGCTATTTTCATACCTTCTGCCCTCAAGTGTTCTTAAGCTGGCTTCCTCACGGGCTGTCATCCTTTCCCTTCTGGCAGAGTTCTGAGAAGCATGGAGAGGATGATTTGGATGCCCAGGATCACCAGCAGATGCTAATGCAGAACCATAACGCAGCTGAGCTTCTGTAGAGTCCATGATGCTAACCATCCAATTCCAAGTAGGAATAAGCTTTTCTTCCACGTAATTCTAGAGATAAAAAGATTTAATGAGTTTTGCAAACTAAAAACTAGATGATGAAAATACAGCCTGAACATAAGCCTCCATCATGTACAAATCATTTATACCTCATTTAATTATTTGTTCCTTATTAAATTTCCTTTTCTGAGACTCAACAGTTCAGATCAAAAAGAACAGGGCAAAAGATCTCTACTAGAGATCACTAGTATCTCCAAAGCAGTAATTTCTGATGTAACTATTAATTAGACTTAGATGGAAAGGAAAAAAAACCCAACTAAAATAGTATTTCTGAAACAATACATGTATATAGAATACAAACAGGTTAATTAAATCAGTAACTATAGCTACTTCAGCCTATGCTGTCTCTCATAAGACAGGAAGCTGAGACAGTTTAGATTCAAGGAACAAACTCAGGAGGATGTTATCAGTGTATATAAATACCTGATAAAAATATATAAATTATATAGGGACAGACTTTGTCATTGATATCCAGTGAATGGGCAAGAGGAAAAAGGCACAAACTGAAATACTTGAAAGGTTCATTTAAACTCAAGAAAAAACTTGTTTTAGTATGAGAGTTGTCAAACTCTCTATTCTTGAAGAGTTACTCAGAACCTAACTGCACACAGCCTTGAGCAGCTTCCTCTTGTTGACCCTGCAATGAATTCAGATTACACAGTCTTCATGGGTCAATTTCAGATTTCACTAAAAAAGCCCTCCAACTCTATTGAAATCATGTCTCTCTACAGAGATTTGGATGCTCTTACCTGCAAGTTAACTGCATCTTGGTAAGTCAGCTTCACTGCAGCTGGGATCTGCGAGTACACTAAGTGATTGTACTTGGGAATCAGACCCATCAAATCAGATATCTGCCGTATCACAATACTGTATGCTCTTGCTAAACTGCTTGCAGATGTTAAATAGCTGCTTGCATTGCTGGCTTCAAGTGCTGCAGCTGCTGCTGCCGCACTTGTACTGATGGTACCGCTCCGACGTAAGTTTGATGGATCAATGTAAATCAAGCCTGCTGAACTTGCTAAACATAAAAGAAAGTACAATGTTACTTAGTTTATTTAACCTTTGCTATGTATTTTCTGTACTCAATGTTACCACAAACATTTCTAGAACTAAGCTTGTAAATATTACTGGTATCACAACTATAACTAATTATTAGCTACAATAAGAATAGTCATATCTTCTTACAACAGATCCTTCCTTTCTCTAAATTCAAAACCAGAAATGGAACAGTCAAGATAGGTCAGCATTGTCCTTCTAAGACAAAAAGATAAGATATCATCCTTAAGAGAATAAACAAAAATAGAGGAAGGAACAAAGCCATAGTTAACTGACATTCATGCATACAGTTTGCTTAGACTTGCCTGCTGGGGCTGAGGTACTAGAAGGAGCAGTGCTAGTAGTCCTCTGGTTTTGGGTATTACGCACAGCCCACTGCATGGAACGGGGAGCCTGGGCAGCACCATTGGCATGTGAGCTATTTGTGGTTCGCTCCAGAGGCTCATCAAGCATGAAGGTCTCCTGCTCTATGTCATCACTCTGACTGCTGCTGCTATCAGAGTCACTAGAATCGTTTGATTGAGAGTCATCTTCAGAAAAAAAAGCTGGAACACTGCTAGCTCCTGTCAAGTAAAATAAGCAATAAACAGTAAGTGACAACTGCACATCTGTGCTCATATACATGTATCATGTCAGTGTTGTGAACTTCTTTCATAAGAAGTCACTACATGTATTGAGAAGAGAAAATTTAATAATTTAATTTTTACTGAGAATACTTAATTTATCCAATTAGCATACTGCCAGTTTTCTGGAGATTTCATGAAAAAGCAGTAACATTATTAACTTTAAAAACTAAGAATTAATTTGATTAAGAAATTCTTCATTGATTCTGTTCCCAGGCAACAGATTCAAAAAACTATGGTTCCAAACTAGACAGTAAAGTTGTTTTTTTCCAAAACCCTTAAAATGGTCAGTCAGGTTTTGTGTTTTAAGTTACGTTTAACTTCTACAATAAAACATTCCATTTCACTTCACAAGAGTGCAAGGTAATCTCTGGCTAACACATGCAGAAGCTTAATAAGAGCAAAAGACAGGCCACATGTTGCCCCAAAATTCTGCATAGTACCTTACAATTACAGGCAAAGGAAAAGCAAAAGAAAAACAGACAATGTGGGACAGCAGAGGTGGAAGGGGAGAAGCTGGCTGAAGAGCAAAAAAAAATATAAAGGAAAAGATAACTGGGAAATATATTACTAAATGTCATAATCACAAAATTCTTACTCTGTCCAATCTAGTAAGTATCCCATGTATCTCTGGAATGCTGAATGCAATCCAGATCAAAAGGCAAAGAATGTTACTTTTAAGGTGAAGCCAGTTCTGTTCTTGCTAAAAGCTGAATTCAATCACTAAGGTATTTCATTTTTCCTGTACAACTTCATTCTAATATCTAGATTCAAACAGCTGGATTACACACAAGATGGTATGTCGTACCTGCTTCTGACCCAGCAGTAGCTGCAGTGACAACACTTCTGCGACCACTAGCATTGTCCTGATTACTGTGATTACTCTCACTGTCACTTTCTGTTTCAGCAGCAGCTAGCAAATCCAACTCCATATCACTGCCTAGAAAAACAATATAAAAACATTTAATATTTAGAAAGATGGAAAATACAGAATTACTGTTGTGAGTGATAGAAAACATTATAAACAAAACCCACAGCAGAAGTTAATGGATTTGCAGGGACAGGTCACAAAATTATCAGCAATGCAACAATACTTAGAGCGATTTTGTTTATTTTCCAGCAATTAGCAACTCCTGGCCCTCTCACTCTGTACTGCACACATGCATTCAATTCACAAGCTGAAAATTAAGACTTTAAAGATTCAGAATAAGTCACTCAAGCCAAAAGACGCCACAATTCTTCATGCACATATATTGGGACAATTAACCATATACAGTTTCAAACGAGTATCTAAGGAAGACATCAAAACTTTAAATTTTTTTTTTAAATCTAATTGAAAAATTCATCTTCTGTTCAAGTTTTGAGAATTTATTGTTTTGAATACTTAGCAAGTGAATAAACTGATTTCCTGTACTGTGAATGGGATGACTGGAAACACAAGACACAGCCAGGAAGATTGTTTTGGGCTTTTTATTCCAGCTTTGTGCCATCTAATTTCAAATAAACTATTAGAAGACGAGTATTAAATTATTAACAGCAAAAATTTGGATAAATTGGTCCACATGATTTTTTTCTACCATAACCACTATTCTATCAGTACCCATATAAGAGCTAGGCTATTACTTAGTCCTTCAAGTACTTTATGTCAGTAACATGTTATGGTCGTAAATATAAAGACAAAACAGATATTGTTGACCAGTATTAGGCTGGTGTTTTTTATTTTTTAGTCTCTCTCTGCATGAGGAGAAATACTAAATAAAAAACATTCCTGTACTCGCCTGCTACAAGTTACCTTTAATTTTACTCATCTCCTTTCATAAGATGCATAGTCTGAAACCCTTAGATTCTCGCTACTTATAAAAGTCTCTCAAATCATTATCACTGGTGACTACAAAGATAGCTTTTGATAAGCACTTTGTTCATCCAAGCACGAAGGTGCCTGATGTACATTATACATACCATCTTCATCGTGCTCATCATGCTGTCCTTCTGCTTCAGCATTTTCTTCACCGTGTTCTTCTTGTTCATCATGATGGTCTTCTTCACCAGCTACACCCTCAACCACCTCAACCTAGAAAAACAATTGTAATTTTATGATGGAACATCTTCCATATCGGAGATAATCTACAACTTTTCAAAAATGTCAGTGTAAAATTTTGACCTCACAACTGAATTGTATGAGCAGAAAATGAACCTACAGCCACAGTACATGTACATGCTCATACACTCTACAATGTTGGGGAAACCAAACTAATCAGGCCCAGATCACAAATAAAACACAACCTTGGACATTCAATTTTAATGCTGAAAAACTAAACTTGACTATAAAACCTAAAATTAGTCTCTAAATGTTGAAGGAAGAATCTCTAGGTTTCTAACAGAACCTACACAATAGCAACCTTGTGCTGAAAGACATAAAAACTTTAAGAGGAAGTTATGATATGGCATAAGTTTATAAATAAGTGACAGATGTAGTATTCCAAATCATTCTGTAAGTATGTCAAAGGCACTTCAACTCTGATGGGACTAAATACTATTAAAAAAGAAAGAAAAAAATAAAAAAAGATGACTGACCTCCTCCACATCTGCTGAAACAATATCATCTTGTTCTTCATCCCTGCCCCGAACTGGCTGTGACTGGCTAATTCGTCTCTGCTGAGGATTCCTTATGATGTAGGAAGACTGAGATTGACTAGAACTTTACAAACAAAGCCCAAAAAAGTAGATTTAGATTTATTGTAGAAATCTCCCAGTAGGAAAGTACTTCTAAAATGCTTGGTGAGAAAAAAAAGCCTCACCACATTTCTTTTAGTTAAAACCTAACAAACATTCCAGACGAAACTGCCTTTACCAAGTGTTTGGTAAGAATGAATAGTGAGCTTTAGTGACTTTTACCTGCTAGATTGATCAGACGATGGTCTGGGTGGAAGAGGCTCCACAGAAAACAGTTCTTCACTTCCCTGCATGGCATCTATACTAGTGCTAGCAAGAGTAAAGGGTGCTGTAGGACGAGCAATTCCCATCCTGACTGGAATAATTAGAGATTCTGCTACATTGCACAGCTCTTCAACAGCATAGGGCAGTAATGCCTGGAATACACGTTTACATTTTCCAATTGGCTGTGGAATAAAATTGCTAGGGAAAAATACAGAAAAAGACAAAGGTCAAAGATGTCTTTTTTTAAAAAGATAAAAAACCCTTTATGTTATTATCATTTTTTCCCCACAAAACACTCAAGACAATTATCTTTAAGAGATACAAATATTTGTGTGTGTGTGTAAATAACAATATGTACAGCTGTTCAAGCAGTTAAAAACTTCTATTGTTCAGTAATTCAAGACTAAGGCTGGATATCTATACCGGCAAGCACAATAGATATAGACAATTAATTTTAACACATTAAAAAACCCTGCTTCCAAAATCCCTAAAAAAGCCTGGTTTCAACATTTGAAACAGAAAGACTTTGTATGAATATGTAAATTTAAGAAGTGGTGCATTAAAAAGCTACCTGACATACTAGCAGCTATTGTGCAATCTCAAGGTTTTCAGCTTTACACACAACACTGCTTATAGCTCACAAATAAATTAAGAGGTTTCTGCCTATTGTTGACTTGTATCAACTCATTCAATAAGAGAATTAACATCTCAATTGAAAAACTAAACCCCAACCCAAAATCACCACAACCAACATGCATACACACTCCACCACTTACTTTTTCTTTTTGGAGGAAGCCATCTCCACACTCAGAATGACAAAAACTCTTGCCACAGAACGCAGGAATCTCATTGTAACAGCAATAGCTTCTTCTCTGCGTCCTGGTGTGTACTTGTTTTGTAATTCCTTTACCAGAGTACCCAGCAAAGTATCTAACAGCTGTGGAACAATTAGAATTGTGATAAAGACAGGTTAAGATTCAAAGGGATGCCACAGACATCACAGCATAAAATCACAAAAACACAACTAACTTGAAGTTATTTACTAATTACTCTCCAAGCATGTTACCTAAGATATAATATTACACAATTCAGAAAATGTAAAACAAGACCTAAAGTGCTTACCAAAATGTCTGCTGTACACTTGACAATAAGGCAGTGTGTAAAACAGTCCAAGCGGATAGTTCCACTTTGCTGATTAAGGTAAACTTGTTCTTCAGGCAGGAGATGACCTATCCTACTGCTTGCACTAAGACTTGGAAAAAATAAAAAGGAAAGGAAATTTTATATAAGTCAGTTGGTCTCCAATACCAGATCAGACTTTACACTGACAACTAGGTGTAAATACACACGGGTCTTTATTTTCCTGGGAGCCAAACATGATCATGGACTTCAGTGCATTCCAGTCCTGCAAAACACGCTCCAAAGCAAGCTGGGCAAAACGGGGAGGCTCTAAATCATGATCAGGCATATCCGAATCTAAAGGAAACAAAAAAAAAAAACAATATAAGAAAGAGATGCTGAAATATGTAATTTGTGATTTATTTCAATGAAACAGGTCTTACCTTCAGGATTTGCAGTTTTGCGATTACGATCTTCCCTTATTCTAGGTGGTCTGTACTGGCAGTGCTCCACAGTTTGCCTAGCAACTGTCTGTACTAAGAACAGCAGCAGATGTTCTCCCCTGTAATGAAAAATTTATTAGTGGAGATCATATAAACCATGTATTTTAAAACAATAAAAATTCTGCTCTAATCATTGCAAATATGAACTTGCCTGCTATTTGGCATGGTAACAAGATTAGTGGTGGTAAGCAGGCGGTAGAGGAGATCAAGACGAGCAGATTTTTGTCCAGCAATTAGTGTTTTACATTTGCACTTTTCCCAGCAATCACAGTAGGCTGTTGGAGATGTTCTCTTGAGCCTACAAGAAGTAGAAAATTTGAGCTGTAACACTATGCAGTAATACATCAAATATTTTCTGTACTGGCTGTAGGGTGCTAGTGTACACATTAAGATTCCTTCTGGAGTTTTTTATTTATTATAGTAGCAAAATTCCAAAACCTAGCTTAAAAGAGAAATGAAGAGTTTATATGTGGCAATACTTGACATTTACTCTTCTTGTTTCCCCTTTTGAAGAGGGTGATTTCTCTACAAAGCTTACTAAAGCTCATCCAAGACCATTTATTCTTCCTCAAATTAGCCTCCATCCAAGAAAGTCATGCTGCAAATTCTAAATGTGGTAAAAGCTTACAATTGTGACAAGGCAAGAATTGTATCCACTTATTAACATTTACATTCTGTATCAGGGCCACGAAACAACGGGCCACGAAACAACTGCAGTTTCAAAGCTCAGGCTCATTTGCCTGCATGCTCACTTTTCCCTTTATTACAGTTGACCTTCAAGATTAAGATGCTACCCTTCTTTTTGAACATTTCTAAGAATGATCTGTCACAGGATTCACTGGCTTCAGAAAATTCCTGGAAGCACCCAAAATGAAAGTACAGTATTATTTAGATGTATTATTCTTAGAATATTAATCACTTTGAGGGTGTCACATTTACTCATTTACTCCAAATTCTACAAAGTTAAAATAGCATAAGGCTGATTCAGGTTACTCACTCAATTCCAACTCACAAAATAAATCTTAAAGAGCAGGAGAAAAAGACATTTAAAATACTTTATTAACCTTCTGTTCTCTACCATACAAAAAAACCCCCCAAACTATTAATTGTCAATAAACAAATGAAACAACAAAACATTGGTTTCCTTACAGGAAACAGAACATAACACTTACTTGCAGTCGTGTCCTTTGTGACAGACCCTCGCACATTCTGTGCAACAGCAAAGAGATTCCAATAGGCCACATGTTCTGCATTCAAATATATCCTAAAAAAAAAGAAATTACCAAAAATATTATGCACGGTTTTCTCCCTACAAGACTTGCAATCTCACTGCAGCTCAGGCCACAGTAAAATTGCATTTGTTCAAACCAATTCCTTCACTTAGAAGTAAGCGAATCCCAGAAAGTGAAACTTTATTGATAAGATAGTCAGTGTTTTCAAAGAGCCAATTCTATTGAAATTGTCAAAGCTAGCTAGAGGTGTACACACAACCAGGCACATTGTGACCAACATAGTCAGCCTAGGGAGTACAAAGCATTTATGGAGGCAGGAACTGAGCCATACTTAAGTTACATGAATTAAATAAATGTAATTTTAATAAATTGAAAATAAGATTAGTAGACTAACAGAATACATAGTTGAAACAATTCTATTTGCTTAAGAAGATGAAGAGTCTTACTTGGTTAATATGTTCTGCACCAGTCCATGTAAAACTGCATGTATCATTACAACACAAAACGTACAAAGGAGAGTCATCTGGATTTGTGCCAGAAGGACAAACCATTCCCATAAACACATCGTCTTCTTTTTCATTGGAAGTTGCCTCAGCTGAAAGAACAAAGAACACCAGTATTAAAAATAACCTCCCAAAAATAATAAAACCAACAGTTTCCACATTTGACAGATATTTCCCATTCCAAAATCCCATACAGATTCAGAAGTTTGAATAAAGTCTCTTGTTACTGTTTTTATGCTTGGCAAATTAAAGATATTTCTTGCTAGTTCTGACTGAAAAATGCAAACATCAGCTCTTCCCCAGTTTTAAATTCACTGATACTCTAATTAAATTAGCAGATCATAATTTTGAAGGATTAAAAAAAAATTACAGCAATAATATTCTTTTAAAGAATACCCACAAGTCTTATAGATGGCACAGCACAGTTCAAAACTGCTTAATTTTCTCCCTGAAGTTCAAACTTATACATTTCTCTAAAATAATTTAATAACAACATTGAAAGAGTCACAAAGTGAGCTTGCACAGAAGCCTCTTCAGGAACAGGATGCAGCTCCACATAGAACAGTTTTGGTTGGAAGGGACCTTAAAGATCATTGAGTTCCAACCCTCCTGCCATGGGCAGGGACACCACCCACTAGATAAGGTTCCTCAGTGCCTTGTTCAGCCTGGCCTTGAACACCTCCAGAGAGGGGGCATCCACAACCCCTCTGGGCAACCTGCTCCAGTGTTTCACTACCCTCACTATAAAGGATTTCTTATATCTAGCCTGAATCTACCTTCTTCCAATTTACATCCATTATTCTTAGGAAAATGCTTTATCATACTGTTTTTTTTCCCCAATTCAAAGAAAGAAATGAAAGCTAATACTTTTGTGCAACTGAAAAACAGTACCTTAATCCTGTGGTGTTTGTAAAGCAATGAAATGCTGAAAAGACTATAAAGAACAAAAAACCCATAACATTCATATAAATCTACTGCAATATACACAATACAAAAGAGGAAGACAACACACAGCAATATGCAGTGCTGTGGAAAGAGGTGTTTACCACCACCATCAGTTGCTGAAGCACATGCAATTCCACAGGGAAAAAGCACTGGTAATGATGAATCTGTACACATGCCAGACTTCCAGCAAGTTATTACTGAAACTGCTGCGTACCTTTAGCAATTTTCTGTGCTGTTTCTAGAATTGTAATTGCAGCAGGATATGCCCGGCCACTAACTGCTGACATAAATGGTGTCATGCCTCTTGCATCCCTACGGAGTAAAAAACCACAACAGACAAGTTGAAGAAACACACCAAATTTTTCTGTGATAACAGGAGAGATTGCAAACAAATAAATGAAAACTTAGCACTGCTGATCTCATATAAAAAGAAAAATCACGAAGTCTATAATCAGTCTTTAATGTCTTCTACTTCTGTGAAATCAACCTAATTTTAAGGGATGGCAGAACAAAAGTACAGCCAATACGGTAACCTTCCCTGCTTTAACTAATGTGCCTTTATTCTTTTTTAAAGAGTTCTACGTAATCAATTTCAGGTGGTACAACATTACAAAGGATAGTCAGAATTCATATAAAAATCCTTACTTGGCTGACAGCAGTTCTCGAAGATAAGGTTGTAAAACAACACTATCACATAGTAATTTCAGTATGAAATGAGCATTTGCCTTCCGATCTTTTGATTCCACCACAGATGGTTCAGTAGAAGGACCTGTAATGAGAAAAAAGGAAACACTGCAGAGAAACAGCTTTTCCTGAAAAAACTACTACCTATTAAACTCAAGTAATTTGATGTTTTACTCAGGTGAATAATCAGTAGCTTGGGACTGTTCAATGGTTTGCCAGTGTCAGCAGCACTTCACTGAAGTGCTGTAAATTTCAATTCCAAGATCCAGACAGCAATCCCAATTTCATGCTGATTACCGTATTTTCACCTATTTGTCACTCCCCAGGTAAAAATATTTTTCACATAAAACACAGCATGGTGCTTCATTTACTTGTGAAATTCTCGTTCACTCCAGTCTTCACCTGAGAAGAGGCATTTTCCTACGCAGAAAGTCTGTGCAAGCAAAGACAGTGTTTGACATCATATTCCTTCTAAAGCGTAGTGAGATAAGCAGTGTGTCCTCACCTGGTATTGTGGAGGTGCTGGGTCCTTGGCTGGTACCAGTCGCTGCTGTGGTAAGAGATCCCACAGCGGGGGCCAGGATAAAATCAATGTCACCATCTTTCAGTAAACAGAACAGCAGGATGTATATCAATACATAAAAACATCCCTAACAACATGCTCTTTCTGCAGCGTCTAACACGCTGCAGGTTTTCTGTGTTTCACTGGCTGGATTTCCTACAGATGGCCACATTCTCAGATTAGGAATGTAACTTAGCATTACAAAACACATTTCACAGAAGCTTGACACCAATGTTAGAAAGACATGTACTGAATTTAAAAAACAGCTGTTAAATCCTCAGTAAACTTTCAAAGCTATGTCCATGACTTCATGCTATCTCAATGACATTAGGTATTTTTGTCTCATGCTGAAATGTGATTCAATCTTAAAAGCCCTCGTTCCCTTTACTAAATCTCTCATTCTGCACTTTAATGTGATACTTACCCGGATCCATTGCAGGAGGATCTGGAACCCAGCTGGGAGGAGCTATTGGTGGAGAAACTGGGTCCTGGTGATCACTTGATGAAGCACTAGCTTCGTGTCTGCCCAATCCAGCAGCTCTCAAGGATCTTCTCATCATTTCCCTTAATCTCAAACTGAATAATACACCAAGGCAAAAAAAAAAAAAACCCTACCTTATTTTCAGTTCTAATTAGAACATTTTAAAGTAGAATTTCACACTAGAAAGGAAATCAAATTTATTTTCTTTTTTCTTTGGCATAAAGGATAAGAGAAGATGTATTTTTCATTCTTGCATCCATTCTGTTGCAATAGAATGACCTTGGAAGAGCCAGCCAGCAACATATCAGGACAGATTTGAGACAAGAATGCATCCCTAGGGGCCTCTTGCTGGCAGAAGCATCTCATGGTCTAACACCAGCATCTCTGTATTATTTATCTGGGTAAGTGACCATCTTCCTCCCAGATTTTCTTAAAAGCTCAAGTCTGGCCACTACTACAGTCTTTGGTGAGACTTCATTTCCCTTTGTAAAGAACACCAGTGTTTATCCTCAATTTCCCCTTCCCCACGAGGAGGGGCACCTCCACCTTACAGCTGAGGAGACAATGTGCCGACACCAGAAGAGAAAACTAGTTTAGAAATATCCCACCATTAGTTCTCACACTGGAAAAAGCTTAAAGAAAAAAAACGCTAAAGCTCTACTTTAGTGTCTAAAGAAGAAAAATCTGACATTAAGCTAGAAAAAGAGTACATTCTTAAAGTAGACTGAAGGAAAGAATCAGTAAAAGCTTGGCAATTAATAGAGAAATTAATATTCAAAGAAGAAAGCACTAATCAGTTTACCTTCTACTGCTTGATGATCCTGCCCGATTTCCTGGACCATTACTTGACACAACAGAGATTGCATTTGCAATAGCTTCAACAGCTGAGAGCCTTTCAGCAAATGTATTCCTTTCAGAGCGCTCTGCTTCTGAAAAATTAACAAAATGTTAATGCCTGTGATATTTTTTCATATTATTCTTTAAAAATGTTTACAGGGACAGATTCATATACAAATATCTTTACTTTGGACAAGCTTAGCCATGGCTCTGATTGGGTTTGCTTTCTAAAAGATCATCAAGGAAGCCAAGTCGAGCATTCCAAATTACAGAATAAGCATTCAGTACCATCAACAGAAAAGGATCTATCACAGTTTATTTCAGGGAATTGCTGAATATAGGTTTCAAAAGTGAAAAAAACTGAAAGAACCCAGAACACAACAAAAAGAGACAAACCCCACACTTCACAACAAGTAGCTATGAACAACAGTGCAAAGCTGTGGGCTTTTAAGATACTCTCTACTTAGGAGTGTGCTTAGGATAATTGTGTTATGAGTGTAAGGCAGCAATCAGTTCACATCAGACAGAATCAGCACTTCTTCCAAAATATAAAATCCTCAGCACCTTAAAGTTCCAAGTTGTAATGAGGACTGAATTGTGTCAAGGTGCTATACAGAACATTAAACAATAACCAGTTATACAGTTACAACTTGAAGCAGTCAAGTGAATCAAAGACCTAAAGTGCAAGACAGATACACACATAAAGCAGTGAAGTCAGCTATACAAGGTTTGCACATACTAACAGTCATTGCGTCTTCAGAAGCTACTGACAATCTAGGATGGCAAAGCCACTACCTTAGCAAATTAGAAAGAACTGTAAGAGAAGCTGCATTTAGGATGATACAGGCCAGGAGATGGGCAGTTTTACTTTCATCATTTGTGCTGCATTGCTTTCTAAGACAGAACAGTTCTTTTAGCTCATGAACCAACACATATTAATCCTGGACCACTCACAGAGAGGGTGCCACAGTGCTTGAGAGTGATCTCTCAGGCAATATAAAGCATACAACTACTCTCTGCAACAGAGATTTCACCCATTTCTGTTCTCATGGAAAAAGGTAGCTGAATTTTCACTTAATCATTCTTGGAGACCAATCAATTGTAAATTTAAGCATAATTTGCTGTTCTGCTGCCTAATGAAGTCTGTCCTAATTCTCCAGAAAACATGCAGTTTGCAAGCATTCAGTACAGTTATCTGAAGTTTAGTGTTGTAACTCTAATCATTTCACAGGGTATGGACATTGCTGTTGGAGTTGTTCTTTTCAAGGGTCTTTCTACAAAAGTCTACAGAAAGACTTCTACAGAAAGAGAAATAGCTTTGCCCCAGCTCTGCAGATCTGTGGCCACTTTTTCCACAACTCATCTATCCAGCACTGCAGGAAATTAGGCACAGGATCTGAGAATCAAAAAAACCTCCTTATTCCTGATGTCAGTATTTCCTTTAGGAAATCCTCCACTTTAGGAGGAATCTATAGGAAGAAGAGTGAAGAATCTCAGATAGATATTATCTGGGAAGAGTCAGTAGCTCTGAAACTGTTAAGGAACACCATGTCTTGAAGCAAAGCCTTTACTCCTAAATCAAACTTCAATTGTTTAAAAGATGGCTGTATAACTTACAGACAATAACATTAGTCACCACTGCCACTGGATGACATGAATAAGCTTGTCCCGACAATCATCACTAGCAGTAACAGTGGAAGGTGAATGTGATTTGAATCTAAAGATATGAATCCCATTTAGAAATAAATTTGGTGAGAGTAAAGAGAGAGGCAGAGGATTTTAGAAGTGTATCAGGTTCATGGTTTTCATTTTTCAGAAAGTTACATCCAAATGAAATTACTGAAAAAACATCAAGGTTGCAAAGACAAGCACTCAGATTAGGAAAAGTCAGATTAAGTTTGCCCATGCATCCTTATTTAGGCTTTCTTGTGTGCTCATAATAACAATCTCCAGTTACACGGCTGGGTTTTGGTTGGCTGTTTTTTGTAGTTTGGGTTTTTTTGTTCCCTCCCACTTTCCCACAAGACCCCTGCCTCAATCAGTGCACAGGATGGACGACACACTAAAGATGATGGGTTGTACAATGAGCAAGCTGTTACTGCCTTGTTTGCTGCAACATCCAAAGGCAGCAACAGCTTGGCAAGGAAAGAGAGACGCACCATTCTGTGTTTAATGCCACTGAACATCACTCTGGGGAGAACTGGAATCTACATCGGTCACATCTAACACCACACAGAACTTCGTGAAACAAGTTTTTACAGGTGATCGTGATACATTTTACTCAGCTGAACACCTAAAAGATGCCTGACTCACAGAAACAATTAACATTCAAAGAACAACTAAAACTACTATTAATTCAGCACTAGAATTAAGTATTTTGAAATAACACCTACTTAAAGAATGAGAACAGGTCCTAAGCATCTCAAACAGAATCCTCAAAATTATTTAATAGCTTTGAACACAGAAAAACTTCAAGCTATAATTTCTTCAAGAGATGAGAAAGCTGCAACATTGCTCCCATTTTAGAAATGGGGATGAGAGAAAAAAGTCTATAAATGACTAAAATTCGATGACAGCACCATACAAAAATCCCACAAGGAAGTTCATTCATTATTCAGTGCGGGTTTTGTATGGTGTGCAATAAGTAAGGAATGGGGCCACACACTGGATGATGAGGATAAAAAGAAATATTGAATAGCTACCCATTCGGTGAGCACCGTCCATCTTGTGCACTGAATGAGGTAGTCCTGTGGAAAAAATAGTATGACGGTGTAATTAAAGACCATTTCACAATGCATACCCATGTATAGCACATGGGTAAATCTAATTCTGGCACTTCCTAGTTTATGAGTGCTTGACTTAGCAACCTGGTTCATACTTTTTATATAACAGTATTTAGAAGACATCTTAAAATAGCGTAACTGATATTGACAGAATAAGATATGTGAAAAAATATTTATGCATGTCAAGTGCAAGTAGCATTATTAGAGAAATTAATATATAACACTTGAAAAATATTAAATTCAATTTCTCTTAAAAGCTCACTAGTGATAAAATGGGATATTAGTGATATAAAGGTGGAAAAATGCTTGTTTCCATCTAACATGAATGTGGTGTTTGTCTTTTATAATCAATAAAAAGCAGCTTATTCTTAGCTATTGAATTCTTATAAATCCTAATCAGAGCAATAAAAATATCTCAGCCACTGTGAAAGGCTAGGTCACATTTCTGGTGCCAAATTTTAATATACTCATATGAAAAATGCAGGCTTTATTACCAATATTCTTGAAAACACATATGAAATTTCTTTTAGTATTTTCATGATATTGTTGAGCTCACCCTCTTCTTCTTTTGTTTCTTTGTTGCTGGTTGGAAAGCATACAGACACACAAGCATGCAGAATATTGCGGTTTCCGTCACATCTGTGGCCAAGGAACGTCTGCAGCATTTGTGGATTCTGATCCAAGACAACTGCTTGTTCAAGATTCATCAGGTATTGTCTGCAAGCCTCATAGTCACATCGGAGAATGTGCTGCATTAAAGTTTGTTTCTGTATTCAAAAGAATAAAACATTTTAATGATTTGACACAACAAAAGGCAGACATACAAGTTTTTATTAATTTTAAAAATGGAAAACTGGATGCAGACAGGAAAGGTCTAAATACAGGATACTGGCTGGAAGTCATTATAGGAACTATTGAGAATGTGCATCATCTCAATTGTTGCACTGCTAAATAAAGAGAACAGCCTGCATTCAGATACAGACAAGTGATACAAAACAAACTTAAGCAGCAGAAGCTAACAGCTCACAAAAGCATGCTGTTGGCTTCACTGCTGGACAGATTACTTCTGTCCCATGGCTACATGTAACATGGGAAAACCAATACAATTGAAAAAAACTAAGAAGCCCAACATTAACTATAATTTTAACCAAGCAATACACACACACTGAAGCAGGCAGTCTTCTTGCACCAGGTCAGGTCTATATAAACAACCCACAGTGATGGAATACTCCACTGTGAATTCAATCTTAGCCTAAGAGGAACTCAATACCTCCTGGGAGTGGCATAGCACACAGTCAATCTAATTAGACTGCACCAAATGACTGATGACTTTACACAAATATGAACAGTTCTATGAATTTATGTATCTATTACACAATACCACAGATCAGTACAGAACTCTATAGATGATTCAAGGAAAAAAAAATAAAAGAACCCAAACCACTTTGCTTCACTATCCCTACTTCATAATGTATGTTACAAATATAAATTCAAAAAATAAAATACTGCATTCACATGAAAAGAAGTTGTTCGACCCCTCAGAAAGACTAAGCACCCATAAATTAAAATTATATACTGGTAGTAGTCACTGGAAGATAATGGTTTTTAAAGTAATGCCTAATAAAGTATTACTTAGTTGAAAGCCTGATACAGAAGCCATGAATCCCCAGAACAGATCTTTCACTTTACAACATACAGTTGTTTTGTACTTTCATGTTGCTAAGAGAACTTTCTTTGAAATAGCAAGAATATAGATTGGTATCTAAATATAGAGCTGCTTTAAGTATAATTATCTAGAAGCATAGTAAAGAAAATATTTTACCTCAACAGCCATAATGATAATAGCCGCTTTCTTTTTGATGGTTGAGTTAGCAGGAAGATTTGTTAAGGAATGAACACCCATTCCAAGACTACTAATAGGTGGAAGATCAAGCCAGTCCGGGTCACGTATCCCACCCATACAATCTTTTGCCATTGGATAGATTGTACCATTTCCATCGCGAAGAATAATAGGGGATTCCTACATTTGGGAAAGAAGTTTCAACAATAACTTGTCACAATCTATAAATACCATCCTACCCAAAAGGTACAATTCTGGCTGCCTGTTAACAATGAGAACAGTTTATTTAAAATTTTCATTTACACCATTGTCTCCTATCATTGCAGGTGGTGCAGCTCAAGATAACTTTAATATTCCCTTTCTCAAATACCTAAAATGTGCTTAAATAGTAAATACTGTGAAAATTTGCTTTTCTGACACTCATTATGCAACATTACCAGTGAAACATTATAGTACCTATAGTTTTACTTACTTGAATGCACTAAAGAAATTTCAATATATATAGACATGAAACATTCAAATTCAGTTCTTTTACCAAAAATGTTTTCCCCAAATATGCTAAGTATATTGCATTTGTGGAAGTTACTAAAATGGTTATGCCATTTTTTCTCAGCCCTCCTCACAGATGCCGGCACAGTGTAATCAATCAGAAAAAATAAGATACTTAGCATTAGACAATAGAAAGAGTTATACAAAACCCTGATATATCATTTTTAGTGTCAAATACAGGCTTTTTTTGTCAACATTTCCATTTCTTTTCAGGGAAGTATTTTCACCGGACTGAATTAAAAAATATAGCTAGAAAATAAGTTTACACTAACAGAGGAACTACTGTCATTTCTCCCTCCACACCTATTCAAGGCAGAATTCGAGTAAGCTTATTAAAAGTGCTTAAGTGAGTTAGATTGCTAATCCAGTCACACCCTCAAAATTTTTGCAGTAGTAGCAGTCATTCATAAGTCTTTTGAAGAATTATTTCTTTGCCAGTCTTTGGAAAAGTTTTACTAAATTCTGTAGAATGCCATACAAAGATGACAAAAGTGAAGTGCAGTGGGGTTAAATGACTGAGAAATGAAACCACAAACCTGTCCAGCTGTAAAAATAGCAACACTTCTCTCATTCTGACCCAGGAATGCAATGCTGCTGGTAGGGAAATTATTTTCCTGTTCAGCCTTTCCTGTAGCAAGGTCAAATATGCAGTATCGAACCCAACTCCCAGTCTTCAGAACAGCATGCACTCCTTCACAGACATATCAAGAAAAAAGTTAATGTCTTCAGTAAAAGAGCTCCTAACTAAAGCACTTTCAAGGAATTACTAAGTATTGATAGAAAAAAAGAATGCTTATATTAGTTTAACAGTTGTTTGCCACTAAGTAACACAGGTAATAAAGGATTTAACACAGTGACTTACATAGTAAGACTTGCTTACCTTTTGAATCTACATTTACTGCTAGGATCTCTGTTTTCTCAGGAATACAGAGCTTTTTGGGTGTCCTTTGAAAACAGTCAGGAACTTTTGGAGTTCCACCAGTTTTTACAACCTGAAAACATAAATAAAATTTTAAGATGCAATTAAGCATGCAGCGCTGATATTTCAAATAACAGATTGTTTTCTACGTGTTTCAGAGACCTACCTGTAGTTCATCTATTCTGAGCAGCCTACAGTCTTGGAGAAGAGAAGAAGGATCAGGATCTGAATTAGAACTGCTCTGACAGTTTGCATTACTGGAAGTGCCTGGAAATTTCACAGCAACGTAAGCACCATCCACTTTTAGCACCTACAAACACAAAACAATACAGTTTTACCCAAAGCTTTGAACACAGTTTCAACTGATGTGCTTCAAAACAAACCAGCCTCCAATCAAGAGAAGAATGACATCCACAATCATCAGTGATAAAATTTTACAACTCTTGGTCATTAGACTTGTTTTGCTTGAATTACTGAAATCTTAAAACTCAGCTTTCTTAATGTCCTCATTAGCATCCTGAATCAGAGCAAATGTCCTTCCCCTCCAAGATGTTTTGATCAATATGAACCAACACCAATTGCTACAGAAGCTCATGCTGATACTTCCCTGGTATGTTTCCAGTTTCTACCTCCAGGAAAGAGCAAAACAACTTCATGCTTCACTAAATAGCCTGGAAAGACTCTTACTTTTTGTCCAATCACTTTTTGAAATAAACCCTCTTCCTGTGGCAATCAGTTCCAAACATTATGTAATAATTCAATGAAACACATTCAAACTAAGCCTCTTACTTCAGCTCCTGCACAACAAGAAAAAAAGGAAATTCCTCTCTTTTTTTGGCCCCATCTGACCATTCTTCAAACCTCTGCTGCAGAGTTATCTTTAGGAATAAGCACAAGGACTATGGAAAAAAGAAGTGGCTTACCGGTCTGTTAAGTGCTCCTTATAGTCAGTGATAAAACTCTCCACTCAGTTACAATGAACTGAAAGATACAGACAACTCTATCCAGACATACTTGGGCTTCTGTGTCTTTCTCTGCCCCTCAAAGAAAACTGAAGTTATTCAACCCTACACTGATACAGTAATGTCTGTGACTGTAAGCCTCCCTTCAGAGCTGCTGCTTCCCATGTCAAATTGGAATTGTCAAAATTGGTTTTGTTCATATAGAAACATCTTATGCTATCACCAAATAGCAAAGTCCTTTGAGTTTGTCAAAAGAAAGATGAGAGAACTGGGGCAGGTTGAAGGACAGAAAATATTTTAATTATTTTATTAAAATAAGTTCTCTGCATGCTTTCAATCTTTATCAAAACAAGATGGTTCTAATTTATCACAAGTTTCTTCACAGAAAGTTCTTATGAAACAATATTAAAGATCTAGATGGAATCAACATTATGTAAAATGTCCCTGATAATTAAAAAAATAATTCTGAAATTTTCAATATACTCGTTCCTCATACTAGTTCCAATCTGAATCATTGCATAAGGCAAGACTTATGGATCAATTCATATAGACGAATAATTCACTTCATGGTGTGGTCAAAAAACATCTGCCAAATTACCAGGGCATATTTCTCAAAGATGTCCTAATACTTCCATGCTCCATGACCACTTATTTTTCTCAATGATAACACAGCACGAGAAAAAGTAAATGTTGCTTTACTGACACCATACTTTGTTATATCAAGTACTTAAATCATTGCTCCAAAGCCTTTCCTATTTTCCAAAACACCAAAATTACCAACCTTCCAAGTTGCACCAGAATAGTATATTCTCATGCAGGTTGCTTGTGCCACTAAACACCACAGCCATACATGCCAAAATATCAAAGATGTAACTTTTCAGAACATCATTCAGTCAATAGAAGTCAAAGGAAAACCAAATGAAGGCATGTCTAGGTGGTATTTAAAAGGTAGGACTTCTTAACCCATAAATCATAAAGATTTAAGATCTCAAAGCTGTAGGATTATGGTTTTTCAATCTAAACCTCTGTACAAATTCAAAATTATTATGCACAAAATAGCTAGATTTTTCAGAATTCAAATTTTGTGCTTAACAACCACAACCAGTTAAATTACAAGCATTAATGTGTCATAATGAATGACATTAGCTATTCTGGAGTCTGTAGAAGAAAACAAAGCAGAGTGTTGTTTCTACGGACTAAGGTGCCTCCAAGCCTTCCTCATTCAGTAAAACAAGTGATTCAGTCTAACACAAAAACTACTTGGTAAAAAAATCACACCCTATAGTTTTGTCTGCTGGATTGTACCTAAATTCTGAAGTGTTACAAAACTGTACAAGTGGATGACTATATTTATCCCTGATAAAGGACAGAGTGCTTTTTGAAAGAAAAAGAAATAAATGATTGAATACACTCAGCACCAACAACTCCACACAAAAGACAGCACTTTTACTGCTTTTAGCTCTCCAGTAAAAATAGCAGCATATAAAAATACAAGTCCTTCCGTATTTATTGTAGTATTTCTTCTTGATGGTGACAGACCCCTTTACAACCACAAACAGTAAAACAGCCTCTGACCTGAAAATCTTAGGATTTGAACCAGAAAGAAAAGGTAAGCACAACAGGAGTTTTCCCACAGCTGGTATAAGACACAAGCATTAGTTCCAGCACCTTAGGCTATATATCTCAAACTTCTGCTTTAAGAAAGTGAAGTGTTTCAATAAGTTAAGTTGCTCCATAGTCATTTTAGCAGAGATGACCTTGTGACCTCCATTGTGGGCTGCCTCCTTTCAAAGATACTGCTCATGGCAAGTCTTCTGCTCCTGCACAAATTAACCCCTTAAAGATCCTGGTAAAGTAACCCTGACTGAATCTAACTGTTGGACAGTTACATCCTCTTCCAGTAAGTTCTTTTTGGACTTCTTATATATCAAGCAGAAAGCAATCCAACCTTCTTTCTGTGGAAAACATATATTGGCTTCCCTGTTGCTCCGAACTTCAAAAAGCACAACAGAGAACTGTCCAGATGAACCAATCCTTCCTAACATCACACAACAATGCCAAAGAGAAGTAGTTTTGTCTTCTATAGCATTCTTAATCAGATCACAAGTTCATTATAGACAACATGAAATTATAAGGATCAAACAAACAGATTTTCTGGAGTAATAAGTGAAATAACGTTGTAATAATATTAATGAAGCATATAATTTCTAAACAAAACATTTCTACTCCTTGGTTGCCAGAACATGAACATAAATGTTTAGCTGATGTGAAAGTCATCAGTCATGACATGTGGACAAGTGTGGGAGCTATTACTCAAGTCAACAAAAATAGCATATCTGCTTTTCTTAATATTGTGGTTTAAAATGTAAAAGTACCATAATGTCATTTTTTAAGATTCTGAACATCTTATTTACAATATGTTCTGACTATTACAGTCATTATGTTATGGACAAATAAAAACACAAGGAAAGTCACAGTAGTCAGAAACATTCTCAAGCATCCCCAAAACTGTGGTTTTTTTCTATAGTTAGCTTATCTATAATTGAAAATGCTCTTTCTCCTCCCACTCCAAAGATAGCAACAGTATATTTTAGACAAACCTTGCCAACAGGAACATTCTTAACATCTTCCACAAACACAACTTCCCTCAGAGACCACTGCTCTTCATTCACTTTCTCCTCTTCTTTTGGAGCAGGAGTAGATCGTCGTCGCTCTAAGAAAATAAAAAGCAATTACCAAAGACACTGCAACTGAACATAAATAATTTTACCTTCTATCAGGATCACTTTTGATTCCAAGAACTAAGCATTATGCATGCTTAAATACACCTTACCTCAAAGCAGTCTCTACTCACACTACATTGAAAAGTAACTAACAATTCCCTGATCATCTAAAAGATATTACAAAGGCCTTTATAAAAGGCCATAAAGAATTTTCAGTCATATTCTGAAATTAGTATAGAATCTTTGCAAAACTGTCTTTTATAAAAAATTCACTACTAGACAAGTATTTTATGTTATTACAAAGAACACATTACTTACTGTATGGCATTGATGCACTGCTTGCTATTGAAGATGCATCACTACAAGTGGAAGCAGGGGATGGTGGAGGGCCCATCTCAGTCTTCACTGGTTCTTGTTTGCTTTCAGGTCTAGAATAGAAAGAGTTACTTAGAATACAGAAAGAAAAAAAAAGAAGCCATTAACATTTGATAATGGCTTTTCTGGGACAACAAAGCGTTAGTGTGTCCCAGTCACATGGTTGGGGTTTTTTTTTTTTCATTCTTCTTAAAAAACTAATACTTTCCTTACTAGGGAATAGCCATCCCAACTGAGAAGGATATACATCCAATGTTGGGAACGGTGCTGTCCTTCCTACTCAGGGATTACCGAGCATAGATGCAACATTACAGACAATAAACATGTTTAAATTCATTTGGAGACAGGAAGAACCACTAGCTTTATATAGTAATGCGAAATTCTGTAACTGCTAAATTTTTTCAAGTTTTTCTTGAAATAGTTCATATCTGTTTTAAGAAATATTTAACAGGCAATCATCAACCCAAACATTTTTTCAAAGCGTGAAGGGGCTGAAACAGGCGTCTCAATACCATGAAGAGGGGCTAGAAAACCATTACTTCTGTAAAAAAAACCCCAAATCTTAGTTAGTCGAATATAAAATCTTGGAAACTTCATGAAACACTGACACAGAGTTTACAAGAAAGCCAGAATCTTAGAAAGAAAGCAAAAAGTTCAAATTGATAAAACCTGACCTTCCTTCTTTTCAATTTTTAA
The DNA here is from genome assembly GCA_013400935.1 of Turnix velox. Taxonomy (NCBI): domain Eukaryota; kingdom Metazoa; phylum Chordata; class Aves; order Charadriiformes; family Turnicidae; genus Turnix; species Turnix velox. The sequence goes on along the minus strand of VZTY01030637.1, from coordinate 93,504 downwards.
TCATTAATTCAAGAGTATGCCAACTCCACATGTTGTGTATGTGTATGCGTTCTCAGCACTTACTTTGCCTCAGTAGTTTTGCTAGCTTTCTCCATGTTTTTCAAGCTCTCAGGTGATCGAAGCTGGAAGCGACAGCTGTCATTCATGTTCCAAACGGATTCCATTAATACACCCACTTTGGGAATTCCAGCATTGATTGAAAAAGCAACTGCTCCAGCATGATACAGGGGGTTATTTCTTAAACACACCTAGACATAGAAATATTTTTTTTCCATGAGAACAATGAATTATGCTGAGGGAAATCATGTATGCATGCTTTTTGTTGGTGACATATGTAGGAGTCAAAAAATAAGAAAAGTTAGGGAACCAGATGAAAAAGAAAGTCAGCATGGTGTACTGTGTACTTTGCTAGGAAAAGAGAGGCTGTTGTGCAACTCACAGCTGAAAGCAACAGCTTTGAGAAATGCAACATTTCAATGTATAGAATTTAGACACAACTACAAAAGGAACAATTCATCCAGCAAGAAAGACTCATTCCAGAGCAGATTAGAATGGATTTGGGATCAAATAAAATACGCTCCTTGAGAAGAAGCTGCTTTATCTCAAGGTTCCAATACTAATCACAAGAATAATCCAACACCTATGTCAGCTAGTAAGCTTTTGATAATGCCTTCAAACCAAAGACCTATCCCATCACAAAATAAATCAAGCCAGCACTCTATATCGAAGGTGCTTAAACAAGAAATCATTTACAAAGCTATGAGCACTACTGAGAACTGTATTTTTATCTTTGCTTTCTCTCAAAACACAGAATTGGTAGGCAAGTTAAAACCAAAGTACTTTTGGTAGGTAAAGCTTGTTTCCCCATACACAATAATATTAATATTTTACATGTAGGGACATCAATTTACAGTCATACAATGAAAACTTACTGTGTTAACACCATATTTCTAATACAAACTTTTATGTAAAACAAGAATAAAAAGTAATTTGTTTAGGCTTTATCTTTATTTTAAGAACAGCCTGTAAGCTCATCATACAGCCCTATAAAAATGCCACCATGAGCGTTGCACTCACCTGGGTTCCAACAGTTATGTTTGGCATAGAGGAGATACCAGCACTAGACTTAGGCTTTTTATTTTTTGCTCTGGCTTTTTCTAACATTTTCTTCCTTTGACTGAAAGGAACTACACCCCTGTGGAAAAAACAAACCCATATTTTTTTAATGGTCATGAAAGAAAAGGTTACTCATAACTTCTAACACTTTATTCCTTCTGCTTAACATAACCACGATCAAACACGCACGTCATTGTGTCACCTTTTCCAAAATCTCAAAGCACCATAAAATGACAACTTTTTCTACATCCACCACCACTTTCCAAAATGTGGAAGTTTGGGAGGGGAGAGAGGATAGTGCATGTAAGATATGCCACTATCAAACAGCTTTCCTTCTAGTCCAAAATGTTTCAAGACCCCCAGTTGCAGACGGTACTCTCGAGTTATGACTAGAGATGCTGAGGGCTATCCTCTCTGAACTTGAAGATATCTTTACCAAGACTAGGGAGAATTTTAAGAATTTGCATTCATTGGAGAACAGGATAAGTCTTTTTGTTTTCAAATTCTATAAGCCTCACTTTCTCCCTGGGGATGTGGCTTAAGGACTCTAGGACTCAGGACAGACTTAAGCTGCAAGTGGGGAAAAAAGGACACTTCTTTTGCAATTGGATCCACTCAGCTTAGATTAAGAGAATATGCCTGCCTATGTACACAGTTAAGTTTGCTTATTATTTTGATACTACGTATTTTAGCCAGTGGGTTATAGAGTTAGATACTTATTATTCAACAACATCCGCTGTGTTAAGCAAAAGATGAAAAGCATCAGTCCTGTGTAACACTGGACACACAAATTCTGCCCAGCATACTACAAATGATTGTAATTATCACCAGTAACAAGCTTCTGCCTTCATCAATCTGATTAACATAAAATCACCACTGCTCACATTTAACCCTTTCCAGAAAAGACAGACAGGTTAACACATAAATTGCTTTCAAAGATTACACTTTGGGTTGGAAGGGACCTTAAAGATCATCGAGTTCCAACCCCCTTGCCATAGGCAGGGACACCTCCCACTAGATCAGGCTGCTCAGTGCCTTGTCCAGCCTGGTCTTGAACACCTCCAGAGAGGGGGCATCCACAGCTTCTCTGGGTAACCCGTTCCAGTGCTTCACCACCCTCACTGTAAAGAATTTCTTTCTTATTTCAAGTCTAAATCTACCCCCCTCGACAAATGGGACGATGGTAGTAGTCGTCCCATCCGATATCATATTAAAAATTCCTTCCCCTGCCTTTCTATCATCCCAAAATGCTAACTATCATCCCAAAAGCAGTAAAAATGACAGGCTCTAATAAGTTCTTAAGTTCCTTATAAATTCTTACACTAGGAGTAATTATTGTGTGCTATGTCAGCTGTAAGGTAATGAAAGGGTCAAAAACCAGAGAGAGCTGTAATGTTCAGATGTGGGACTAGAAGTTAAAATAAAATGTGGCTGTTCAAGTTTACGAGCCTAGATAGAATTTTACTTTAATATTTTCCAAAGAGTTATAAGTATATTAAATGGTTAATATAATAAATTTTCAGTGCTCTTATTTTCAACTTATCAGCAAGTATTCAACTCATCCATGCCTAAAAGCTACTTGATCTTTAGGCGTGATACGTAGAGCAATGATTCCTGACACACTAACAAAAATGATACAGCCTGACAATGCATGAGTAATATACAATGAGTCCACTAAAATTAGAAATTAATTTAAAGGTTCCATGGTGAGTGTTATTTTGAGGTAGGTCCTTTTTATTAATTTTAAAATAGACATCTTAACTATCAAATGGTTACTTTAAATATTTTAACTAACATTTAATATTTTACAACACCTTAAAGTATTATATTTTAACAAGCTCCAGAGGAAGAACCTGATGTTATTTCTCCCTTCTTCAAGATTTAGATCACCAAGAAACAGAAACTGACAGAAGAATGCACATCTAATACACAGGCAAGTTTGTTCCATGTTTATAATCTGAGAAAGGCCTGAAAGGCACAAAGAAGGCTATTTTCTGATTAAAAGTCATTATTTTCAGATACTGATACATATGAATACATATGCATTGATACACATCCCCTAAAAGAACAACTTTATTCTCTTGAAGATGTTATAATTGTATCAAAAAGGTTTGGGCACTATATAGGAGAATAAAAAGGAATCTAAGTTCCAAGTGCAGTGTCACAGGACTGACCACAATGGTGGTTTGGCAGTTTTGCAATGCTCAGAGCCAAGGACACAAACACAAACAAAGGATCTGGATCTACACCGTTGTACATAAACAAAGCATTTACTTACCACCAATACAAGTTGTTCTCTAGTTGAGCACATGTATAAAGAGCACAACAATGTAAAGAAACAATCCTTTCTCCCTGAAGCTCTGAGTAGGTCTGTGCAGTGTGTTCTAATTTAGAAGCTACAGAGCTTAAAGTTTCATCTACCCATGTAGCAACCTAAGAGAGAAGGGAAGAAAGGAGAAAAGGTGGGGGGAAATACAAGTAGAACATTAGTTGCAGTTTTAATGCAATTTTTGAAAGGGAATTATTAAACAAACAAATAAACAAACGAACAAAAAACACACCAATTATTCCCTTTGTGATTCTATCCCTTACAGCATTTTGTTTCCCCAGAAAAGAGCTTTTGAAGGATTATTCTGTTTCCCTCTATTTACAGTCCCCAAATATACCCCAAAAATACAAAAAAAAACATCATAAGAATACTTCAATGTATATGTATTTTACACACTCTTGACTGGGCAGAGAAAGGCATTTTTAGATAAATTACTTTACAGTAATAAAAGCTTCAATAAATATATATATACACAACAAGCTTCTGCATTCTTAAACTAGTGTCAGTTTCTACTGTAACAGCAAAAAGTTAAGTATATTAGATATCTTGTAAGATCAACATAGAGGAAAAAAAATGGAATAACAACCAAGTTCTTTCTACTGCTGATGAAGCTGAAAAATCTACTTCTCTGTATTTTACTGCAACTAACTAAAAAACAATTTAGTCTAATCCAGCAACCAGCACATATCTCATACCTTGTTGTTTTCAGTGGCAACAGTTGCTCTAATACTATTTGCAGAAAGAAGTACTATCTTTTCATTGGTTAATCCCAAAAACATGGCTCGTGGATGATGTAGTGAAGGATTCTTTGGAGAAAAAAAAAAAAGTTTTAAATATTCAAAGTACAGAAATAATTCTGAAGTCAAACATTTAAAAATGTACAGTACCTGTGCATTTCTGTAAGGCTCTGATTCACTCCACTTCCACTGATAGAGTTCTCCTTTGCTGCTAACAGCCACAAGCTCAGAATACAGAGCTCCAATAGAAATAAACTTTGTTCCATCCTATAAATACAGAAATGTGAAGTCTGAGAAAGCAGTCTTGTAAATGCATATATAAATGAAAAATAACTTTTTTTCAGAGTTCCCATGAATTTGAGAACTTGAAGATATAGAAATATAAAGATATATCCAATTTGTCTCAAGTTCAGCACGTCCTCAAAAACATGCACACAAGAAGCATTATTAATTTTGACAGTGTGGGGGAAGAAATAAGTAGATATTATTTTCCTGGAATTTAGCAATGTCATGAACATTTTATTAAGAGCTTCCATACTGTTTTAAGAACAGAACACTGCTCACTGAATTGAAGGTGTGAGATCTCAAATTCTGACATCTAGAAAAAAAGTTTCCCTTCAAAATTCTGGCTTTTAAAAGTTAATAAAAAAGCAGTATTGTTAAGTTCCTAAATATACTCATCATGTTAACTTACAGCTACCTGAGAAATCAATTATCAGTTTTACTACTACAGTTCTTATCTTTCACTCCTAAAAGTCAGTAACTGCAAACAAGGTTTAGTCTAAGAACAAAAAAAACCAGCAGACTACATGTGTCATTAGTGTATCATTATTACTTGATACACTGGAAAAATTCTAGTTACAGGTTATTCTTCCCCCCTTATTTTCTCCTTTTTAATGTTTTCCCAAAAGTCATGTTGCATCTTTCTACTGCTGAACTCTGCTCAACTGCTTCATCCTATACCCCACCCAGATCTCAGCAGCCTGCTCCCCTCATTGAAATTTGTATTTACATCAAAGCTGAAGCAACTATACAACAGGTATAACCCCACTTTTTCAAAGTTCTTGTTCCTTCTTACACTAAAAGGAGTATCAAACTATGGACCTGTGACTCTTAGGGACTCCCCAGAACTTTACTTCCATTTACTGAGTAACATTTGTAAGGCTTATCCATTCACTGCTCCTCAGCAAACACAGTGATAGGACAATTATGATCTTTCCCAACTTCTTCACTGGTAAGTTCCTTTCCACCTAAGGGAGAATATAGCTTCTAAACAATTAAAGCCAACTTAAACTAGTATAAAATCAAATTATGTCTTCCATAGCTGTAAATCTGAAATACAAGTACATGATAACTAGTCCTCTCTGTAATATTTAACTCACAGATCAACACCTTTAGCTGACTCTCTTAAAATACAATGCACCACATTTGAGCAACATAACCACCTGATGGGAAACAGAAGTCATTACATCAAGGCCATCATCTAGAACATTTATCTGTTCTCCAGATTGAGAGACTTTTCTTTCAGCCATGGAAGTTTACAAGTGGAAAAAATTTTAGTTCCATTTGGTTTAACACTGTTTTCATGGTCACTCACACATTTCAAAAGGTGCTAGTGTCTCCTCAAATAAGATGAGATTCAGATGATCTTGCACCAATAGCCCAAATGTTACCCAATGTTTTGGAAAAGCAAATGTAGCAGGGAAAGGACAAAAGCAATCAGAATCAATTTTCTTCTACATTCTGACAAGATCTAGAATTGATTAAATTGGCAGTGGGTTTGGAACTAGATGATCTTTAAGGTTCCTTTCAACCTAAACCTTTCTATGATTCTGTAAGAGGAATATTTTGCTCTGGAGGGCATCTTCCAACACAGCACAGAAGTAGCACGAATGCTAATCTGTCATAATTAATATTTGCCAGTGTATAAATATTGCATATTCTGAGGAAGAACCACCATCAGAACCTACTGAAGTCTAATGAGATACATCTCTACTTAATCAGCATAAATGAATCTTTAGAAGTTAGCTGATCCAACATCTCAAAGTATAGAAAGCAATTAATTTTTGTTTCAAGATACTTTCAATGTGATCTTTAATCCTGCTAATATTTTTTATAACTTTCTATAAATAGTTTCATACCACAAGCTCAACACTAAAAAGTCTTGCCAAACAAAATTTTTCTCCTCATTACAGCAAAGTATTGGCAGTTGTGATCTAAAAATCAGGATCAACTCTGCATACACCTCCACGGGGCGATTCAGAACACAAGCAGTTCATTTCATTTATTTTGTAGAGAAAGCTCACACTTATGCATCATGTTTCAACATAATCAGTCTCAGACTGTGTGTGAAATTCATGCATTTGGGAACGCAGTTATCCAACATTTTCATCCATTTCTCTCAGGTTGGTATTAAACCTCCTATAAACACAAATTAACCATCCTCATCACAGATTACCAAAGTCTGTTCTGTCTCAAATGCTGAATGTCATAGTAACAAAAAAATAAAGGAAAAATACTTGCAAGCAAAATTAGTTATTACATTGTACTGAGCACCTGATCTAGTGGGAGGTGTCCCTGCCTATGGCAGGAGGGTTGGAACTCTATGATCTTTGAGGTCCCTTCCAACCCAAACTATTCTATGATTCTATGATTCTATATAATTCAATCTCTGCTCTACCTTACTGTCTTTTCCATCAAGATTTCAAAATCTCCTTCACACTTTTAAAAATGTAAGAAACATCTGAACAGGCATCTCAGCTAAATCATCTCTCTCAGGATTTACCTTGAATAATCACTGTTGGAAAATAGCACCAACAAGACTTCAGAGTGGGTTTATAACAAAAAAGATGCAGAATCATTCCTTAAAATGTTCAGCTGAAGAACAGGATGAAAAGTTGAACTACTTTTGGATAAAGATAAAAGGTCTTTCCAGTGAGACACTTTAACTGGAAGCTAGGGTGTATACAAATGCATTAGAAAATGGTATCTTGGAAGAAGTTCAGTGTATTTACAGAGAACAAGCAAGCAATTAGAGATCACAGCAAATTAATTCAACAAATGATGCTGAATAAAAGACGGCAATTATTGCCCTAGGGCAGAATCTAATGGGTTTGAAATAAAAACCTCATCTGGGGGTAAAAAAAGAAACCCAACCTCTAATGTAGTTACTTAGTTCTAGGGTCTGAGAACAGAGTTAACAGCAAAAAAATTCCTTAAGCTGTAAAAAATCAGAACAGAACAAAATAAGTAACATCAGGGTAATAACGGCCATAACAATGTTACTAAAAAATAGTAGTGATAAATAGAAGTTACTATTCCAAATCTAAACTACATTTAAGACGCCTGAAATATCTCCACTCAAGCTAGGTAACTCTACTATAATGACAAAGCAAGGGGGATTAAAGTTGACAATTTTCACTGACATAGAAGTTCAATGTTACTGAGTGAAAAAAAATAAAATCAAGGTTTAGGACATAAAAGGAATGGATGGGTAAGCAACTACACAACAAGCACTCTTTTTAGGTATCTTCATTTCCCCAAGCACCTAGGCAATTCATAAAGAAATTACTACAGATATTCAGTTAGCAACACAAAGCTGGTGCTCCAATTATTCTTATATATCATGTGGAGATTATTTTTTGCCTTGAAAATGGGATCAGAATCACAGCTAAGCCAAAGGGATTCTGAAGGAGCAACCAATACTCATTGAAGTTATTGACGAATTAAGAACACAGCTGCAAATAAATATAAAACTTCCATCATTGTTGCTTAAAAACTTGATCCATTCAAAAGGGAACAGAGATACTAATCAAAATAAGGTTTCTGTGATAATGTGTACTTTCTTTTATGAGTGTCTACTGCTTATTAAATGTTTTGAGCACGTAAGTAAAAAAGTGGAAAAAGAAAAACCCCAAACCTCATTATCTTCAAAACACACGGAGAAGAAAATTTAGACAGTAATGACAGAAGTGCAGCTACTAAAGTTCAATTACTCAAAATTTTCCTAAGAATATGCATGGTTACATTACCTCACATAAACTGAGATGTGATAACTGAAAGGAAAACAGACCATTTACACGGGCAAAATAAACAGACTTATTGCACAGAATGCAGACAAAATATATTAAAAAAAAGAAAAAAAAAAGAAATTCAGTACCTTGTCAGGCCACCACTGCAAGTCTTCTCCCAAAGAAACAGGACTTTGAACAGGTGTATTCTTCTTGTCCAGGTTTTGTTCCCCTTCCTTACTTGTAGAGCCTCTTTCATTATCAAATGAGGCTCCATCAAGCCACCTTCGTTCACGCAAACGTAAAACGGACTCACGTTCACGCAACAGCTCAGAGTCTCTCTCTAAGGGAAGAAGGAGAACTGGTATGCAATTGGGTCACACCAGTGGGATAAAAGTAAGCCACTCTCTAGTAAAGACCCTTCAGGATGCAACTAACAGCAGTTAAATCTACTCACATAGATTAAATCAAAGTCCTGACATGCAACATTCAAAACATTAACTCTTTTCAATTGTGTGTAGTTTAGAATTGCTAAACATAAACATAAGCTAAAAATAAGGAAGTCTTACAGTTTTCTGCACTACAGAAAAATGCTAAAGCATTTTCAATGACATCACGAGGCCAAACATAATTAACATAGCAATTTAACATTCTATAGTACAATAAGAAGACTTTTGTATCCAATTGTTTTATCAATGCCATAACAAGAAAAAAAAAACTAAATTTATATTGTCTGCGAGATATCTTTATGCAAACCAAAAAAAGAGTATTTATTAGAGAGTTTCGCAACAACTTTCCCAAAAGAAGTATTTTGAAAAGGTTAAAGAAAGCAAGCATTAAAAAAAGCTCTCATACACGTTTGATAATCCAACCCCTTTTGTTTTAAGCAATATTCCATAGGACTGGATTTAATACAGTGTTTCCATTTTGAGTAGTTCAAATGAAAACTTTGCAAGAGTCAGACAAGTTTTAAAAAGGATCCTTGTAGGAAAATGTTCCTTACCAAAATGCTTCCCCTCCAATTGGCCTACAAACTGACTAAAGCCAGTACTCTGCAGTTCGCTCATGCAGATAAATTTTTTAAATCAGGTAATCAAACTAACTTTCCAAGAGTCAACTATGCATGGAAAATAAGGATTATAAAATTCGTGGTAACATCTTATATAGAATAACCTTAGGAAAGGAAAAAAAGGAGGAATTTAGAAGGAGTTATGTCAGATGCTGAATATTTGTACATGCACATAATGCATTTAACCTATTAAGTACTTCATTTATGCTCATAAATATCAACTGGAATTACATGTACAAAATGACCACACTCTTCTACCATAGTTTCAACAAATTATGCCAAGTCTTGGGTCTTTTGCTGTGTTAGACAAGTGGAAAAGTTTTTACATAAGCCAAACACGACAGCTTGTCTTACTGACACATTTCATAAAGTACTGAACTTATTTGCTATCAAACATCACAGTGACCCCTGACTAAATTTTGTAACAGGAACTTACTTTTTCAGCAATTAATATAATGGAACATGTTCATGAAAGGCAAGAGAACTGTACTAAACAAACAATCACAGCAGAGGTTGGATTAACAGTTTGGAAATACTCTAGGCATTTGCGCAACAGCTTTAAAAAGATAGGAAATTGCTGCTTGGTTGGTTATAAATCTTCTAACTGAAATACCCTTTAAAAAGAAATAAATTGCTCAAGGATTTGTTCTGTTTTGTTTATCAGTCATCTGCTAATAGTTCACCTTATTTAACTATAAAAATGCTCCCAAAAACTAAAATTTAAATTTTTTCTGCCTCCTTAGTAGCTGAAGTTCCTTATTCTGTAACAGTAATTTCTGCCACAAATAGTTACGGAAATGTGAAGAACAGTGAACAAAGAGCAACCCAAAACAAAAAAACAAAAAAGAAAAAAAAAAAACAGCAGGGATAAGAATGCTGCATGTCATCAATTGTTACGCATTTGAGCCAAATTAAATATTCGTAACACATTCCGAGAATTAGCAGGTACTTAAAGTTTAAAATAGACTTACATGCAAAAATTTTATTTTACCTTGTAACACCAATGATCAACAATCAGATTTAAAATACAAGACTAAGAAGGTTCTTGCAGAACTTACCTGCTAATATTCAGAATTCAATAGTAATTCTAATAATGACTAATAGTCTATTTGTCTACTCTGTATTTCACAATATATCACAGTCTACTTTCACATTAAATCAGAATCTAAATCACCAGTTTGTACTACCACTAGCTTTTTCCACAGCAAACTACTTATTACAAAGAAAAAAGGTGCAAAATTACCTCTGGATGAGCCTAGCCTGGAAAGTGATGAGCGCCGAAAGGATGGATAACCAAAGTAACTAATATCTTCTGAAAACATAGCATCAGCATCAATAATGACACTTGGGTGAGCAGAATGTATGTCAGCATCCAGAAGAGACATAAGATCCTCTATAAGAGGAGACAAGGATCTTAAGTGAATAATCAGCTACTTAAAACATCAGCTAGAGAGACCATCAACTAAACAGGATTTCTTTTGTTCTGATATTTATCTATTAATTTAATTTCTGCTCTTCAGATTCACCAGTGCAAACCCATGCGCCTCCTAGTGAACAAACCAGCTTCCCTACAAGAACTGTTCTGTCACTTATGTAACCACATCTCCCAAACTAAACTTGCCCAAAACACATTCTTCTGTGACCCAGAAATTCAAACTTTAGCCTGCTGCTTGAAATACCAAAGCACTAGGGCAAGCCAGATACATACACATACATGTGCACACACACTCATGCACGTTAACGCAGAACTCCAGAGATGACCTAGAATTAGGGAGGACAGAATTAACTGTGAAAGCCGGCAATCACAAAGCCGTGTCTTTGATATCAAAGACTGTTCATTCTCTATGGAACGTTTCTGACGTGCTAATTTCATTCCCAGGCTAGCAGCTTGCAGCTCAGTACAAAGCCTTAAGTGGTAACTACATTAAGAACAAGAGTTTTCTTGGAAAGAGCACGATTTTAAGCTATACAATTTAAAGAAAGAAACAAAACACAGCCAAAACCCAAAAAGATTAAGTGTGACAGCCCCAGCTTCTTTGTTAAAAACCCTGGGTTTCTCTAAAGTACTGATCATCCATAAAGTGTAAAACAACTTGTTTCCATTTACTAAACTATAGCTGCTGCACACACACAAAAAGAGGCTACTGAAAAGTCATTTGATTTATTGAAGTCCAGCAAGACTGTAAGGCATCTAAACCTGACTACCATCTTGCTGCTACAGAAAGGACAGTTCTACTTCTCTCCTTTGCTCCTGAGGCAGGCACCTCCTTGGGGCAAGGTGGAAATTCTGTATCTTAACTACAGCATTCACCCAACTTGAGATAGTACTTCAAAAGGGTACAAACAAAAGATGGAAAGCAATCTGCAGACTGACTTAACTGGGGAGTCAAACAGAGCTGCAAAGGTGTATCTCACCATGTGCAGCAAGGACCATTCTGCTGCCAGAGAAGTTTTGTTCCTTCTCAATCTTTAAAGCAAATCTGAATGAAAAAAAAAAAAAAAATCAGGCTGCCCATATTAGATTTCAGCTAACTCATACAGGCACACAAACCTCACTACAGCACTAGGGAATGGCAGTTGGTCTTCTTCAGGGAGAAGGAGAATTTAATCTACTTAAACCACTGGTGAAGCCAACATGAGGTTATACAGAGAGCCCCTCCAGGAAAAACAGAAGGAACAGATGTAATTGCATCACATTCAGTTCTCAGCCTCTGCCTCACCATAGGCATAAAGCAAAACAATAGCTGGAAATCAAGTTTGAAAGTTAAATAAAAGCACTCAGTAGGAACTGATTATTATGGGTCTTTTTCTGTCTGAAATGAAGGAGGGGGGAAGAAAATGAAGGAAAGTGTAACCAAAAACTTACAAGGAACAGGAAGTCCACCCTTAGAGCCAGTATTAATTCACTTAACTGTTCCATTTATTGACACTGAAAACATTAAGAAACTTTCACATCCCTGCATATCAGAATGTTCATCCTTAAATTACTAAATTTTCATCTCCAACCAACTACAGTTCTTATCTCATACCAACTACAACCAGATGTCCCCAAGAAAACTAGCACTGTAACTAGTAATGATGCTCTTAGCATCAAGTAAATAATCTGCTCAAGTGTAACCTGTGCTTTTAGAAGCACACCATTTGGGTCTCAATGGTTCATGCAGCATGTTTTAGGAAGCCTTTTGTGATAGATTGCTTGGAAGTCCTAGAGAATAAAAAAAAAAAAAAAAACACAACAAAAAGTTCATGGATTGAGCAAACAGGCTCTCCCTTACTTCAGATCACTTAGAGTGGCCTTATCCTGCTACCTTATCTATTTTTGACTGGCTTTCTGCACCAATGAAGCAGCAGCACACCTCACCTTAATAGCATCAACTTGTAAATACCAGAGCTCACAAGCTGGAAACAAAACTAAGATTCTGTAGTATCTCCCACCTGCTCCTCACAAGCTGCTCTTCTTCTCTCCTCCCACATCCATCATGACCTTTTTTACCTAAGTAAGCTCCCACCACTCCACAGTCTAGCAACTTATTTAGATTTTATCTGGTAACTACCTAGCCAAGAATTACAGAAAACTTTGATCTCTACTTGAGGACTGGCCAGTACAGAAAAGAACTCTCTAGCCTCATTTACAATGGACATGATGGGGCTTTTTTTTTTTTAGAGATAAGGTAAGCTAACCCAGAAATCCTCCTGACAGACAATATATGCTAACTTGTGACACACATGCACACAGATACCCTTCCACCATATTAGGCATCTCGAGTTCAGCTGTATTTCCAAAAAGGGAAGTAAAAATTCAAGCCATTGGACATAAGAACCAAAACTATGTGTGTTGTGGTTACATGTGCATTAAGACAAGTGAGGAAACAAAGCCTTTTCTTACCCTCTTAATTTCAGCTTTAAATCAGGTTTTTATTTTCTTCCAATACTTCTGCAAGACATCTCCCTTCTTCTATTTTCTATTCAAGCAAAAAAACCTGCTAAAATCAGTAGGGATAGGAGCCAAATCCACTCCCTTTCAAACATCACTGCAAATTTTTTTAGTGCTGTGAAAACAGAGATACTGCAAAGCTACATCCAGTTTAAGGACTCAGGAGAAAATACATTCTCTATGACTTGATTTTCCGGGTCCTCAGAACACAAGATGGGATTATATAATGCATCTCATGTGCCATGTCAGACCAGAATCAGACTACATACCACATTTAGATGTGTTAATCAACCTATTTAAAGTAAGTACCTATGATTCACTAGTAAATAGCATTGAAAATGGGAGGAAAAAGGATATTCAGCACAGAGGAAAACAAAACCAAACACCACCAATCCTTCAACACAATTAGAAAAACAAACAATTTTCAGTATACACATAATTCAAGTACTGAGAAAAAATTTATTTAGCTCCATGCAAAGCATAATGACTGAAGGCACTACCTAGATCAGTTCCTATCTCAAGCTGAGCTCACGTTAAACCTCTACCCCAAGAAGGCAATCATTAAGTCCTTCTCTCTCTTCTCAGCTGCGTATTTCTATGAAATATTCAACAATTCAACATTTTCAGTACCTCTCTCTTTAAAGTTTGTATTAAATTGGCACAACTGTGACAGCGGATAGAGAGAAACATGTACTTTGGTTTCCTGGGAAACCAAACTCAAACACTACTACAAAACTCACTTCTTGATAAGATTTATTTATTGAAAACATTTTCCAACTTGAAGTTCATCTTAAAAAGAAAAAAAAAACAACAACAAAAAGAACCCAAACACAAAGAAAACCAAACCACAACAAAAAACCACAGAAGAAAACATACACCTTTTTTTTTCCCCCAAAGGCAAGCCACTGAACTGATCCTATGCTAAGCTCTGGTTCCCATTTCCCCTCACCACAAGCCAATACAGCAGGTACTGCTGCAATACCAGCCCAGCTGTCCCCTCTTTTTTAACCAGAAAAAAAACCCCAAAACAACAGCTTATCTCAATTCCAAAATCCAAATCAGCTGGATCTTGCCAAGCCTATGTTTCACAAGTCCCACTAGTGAAAACCAACTACATCACACAGATGTTTCTGCACACTCATAGACTAAAAAAAACATCTGAACAACACAAAATATTCTACCTCCTACAGAATCTCTGCACTGAACACTGACAGAACATAAAGCCCAGAAGAAACCTTGAATACAACTTGATATGAGCTGCAAAACTGATCTAGAGCCCTCCTAGTCTTTTCTATGCTAAGTGATCTTGTTCTATGTAGTTCTTACCTTGTCTATTTTTCTTACATTCCTATTATGCATCAAATGAACCCACAGTCCTGTTAACTACCATAAGACAAAAGGAACTGGACTAGATTAAAAAATTCAAAATCAAAGTATGTAAAGGCCCAAAAAAAATACTTAAGAGACACTTAATGATGGCAATCTGTACAGAAAAGTTCTACTCTTCACTGAAGACATTTTGAAGAATCTGGGAAGAACCGAGACATGTTTTTTGCTACCTTAAAAAATTTCAGACACATAATGTTCACAGGAAAAAGTAGAATTATCACAGCTGATTTATTAATGAACTTAAGATGTTTTAAACAGAATTTATTAACGTCACAGTGAGCGGAAAGCATCTGAGCTTTGATTTTTAATCAAGTGTAAATTACTTCTAGTGTCTGAAAAAATAAAATTATCATGGAAGTCTCAGAGAAGCAAGTCCTAAATTTAAGGGTCACGAAGCAGCAGATATGCAGAATGGAGAAAGTAAAAATTAGCATATGGTTTTAATCAAAATGCAGGAGCTGCAGAACTCCTGAGGCAAAAGGCGTTTTTGTTATTTACAATTTTGTGCTTGGAAGTAACAAAATCAGAAAGCTTTAAAACATAATTTGACATAGAAAAAACCCTCAAACTGACTAATAACTGAATGTATATAGCATTTAGCAGTTACCTACAGTTTTCTTTTATCAACTCTTATGCTATAGTTCCAAAAGAGTATCCAGGGCGAGGTGACAAGTGAAAGCAGGAAGAGTGGTGACTTCCTAGAGCAAAAGGCTTCCAAAAAAGTTTCTGAATTGTTCTCAATCTGAACATGCTGGTATTTTTCCGTAAAGCTACAGCAAAGTTTCACTAGCTGACAGGTTTTCCTGATAACTAGCCTGCATGATTATGTGACACAAGTAATGACTGGTAATTTGTACTATTTAATTAACAAATTAATAGATTCATGACAGCACTGACTAATGTTCAGTTACTTGTCCAACTGTTTTGATCATATTCAGATATCAAATTAATAATTTTGTGCAACAAACTTATCTTTGCCCATAAAACTGAAAAAAGACAGATAGGACATAGCATGTTCTACAAACTGAACTGCATGTTGGAAGACCAGAGCTAAGACATGTCAAGTTTCATTACAGTTCTCATTTCCACATCTTTTCCCACAAGAACTGGGGAAGAGTTTGCCCAGTTTTTTGGGGGGTTAAAAGGAAAGAAAATCAAACAAATAACATTAGGAGACTGCAATCCCTAATAAGAAAGATTAGACTAAACAGAGGAGAAGGTTTAAAAAAAAAAAAAAAAATCAAGCCAAGCACAAAATGACTTCTTGGACAGCCAGAAAGGACAGTGAAACTGTGCACACTATTTTCACCTATCTCACCTACAAAAGGCTAACAGATTGCAGCACAGGAGGCTTCAAGTAAAAGTTACCAACCATGGGTTGTCAGATGGCTCCTATTAATTGATCCTTATGACCTCAAAAAGCACCAAGAGAAGAGTTAACACTTTACAAAGCTGGTTAGTATGGTTAAAAGGAACTTCTACTGTAAATCACTACTAATGGTGATCTAGCTTCTGAGGGCAGGTTCCTGAGAAATGCATTCCAGTATGCTTACAGTAAGAACTCCTGCTTTCAACACTTGGAGTTGAGAGAATCTACTTTTCCCGGTGCATCTGTCTAATGCTGGTACGCCAATCACTTAAAAAATCAGACTCAAAAGATTTCTCACTCGTTTAACCCGAGGATTCTTGATTCTACAGCAAAATAAAGAAGTTTGATAGATGCAACTAAAACTAGAAGAGGCAAAATGAAATACAAAGCCTTTGCTGCAGAACAAAAAACCCCTTTGTCTCATCACACGACTGACAATAACATAAAGATGGAGGGAGCCCATGAACCTTCCTGGTGAACCAGATGAGCAGAAAAAACTCCCCCGAATTTACTAGAAAAATATCAAAGTCACTTTGACACACAGGCAAAAAACTAATATCTAGTCAGAGTTCAAACGTGTTCTCTTCATGTAGTGTACCCAACACAAACATCCGATTTCCTAGATTATTTAGCCAATGCAAAAAATTCTTTTATTAAAAGCAACTGTATGAGATAGACAATTATTTCAAAAATAGCTAGCCTTCAATTACAGCATTCTACCAGTACAGCATTTACAATGGGAATGTGAGATGAAGTACAGATCCTCAATCTAACTGTAACAACTGTAAGTTGTTTCGCCTTTGCTTGAGGCAATTTGATTTTAAAAAAAAAGAGAAAAAAAAAAGAGCTGTATAATTTTTACTCTAAAAATTGCTGTATCTCAAGAATATATGTTAGTAGTAAAAAACATGCAAGTCACTGGAAGGTTTTAGAATTAGCTGTTATGAGCAAGCCACACAGCAGTCTCAGCATCTCAAGCAGCAAAACACAGATGTAAGTAATGCTGATGTTACAAAGCTTGGGATCCTAAAAAAAAACAAAAAAAACAACTTTCATGCCATCCACAGCAGTTATTCTTCAATGACTAACCTAATCTCTCAAGACTTCCCTGTGCATCTTTTGTTTTGCTCATCTTTAGACTTTACTCCTATAAAGAATAACTGTCTTTGCTGACACAACACAGAGCATACCGTCAGTGTTTAAATGCAGAAAAGTAAGAAGGCACAATTTTCTTATCAAAAGCTGCAGGATACAGACCTCCAGGGAGATATGATTCACTTGCTGTGTCATCCCCATCATCTCCATCTTCATCATCACGACTCAACAAATTATTTACAGCAAGGTTTACATCAAGATTTGTTCGCTGGAGCTCCCGAATAATAATACTTCTGGACTTTCCTTGTAATACTACTTGTGCCTGTAAGCGCAGAGTATAACTGGTCATTCTCAGCTCATCAATCAGCATATGTAAGAAAAGAATGCTTAATTGTAAATGAAGTCTAATAAAAGCCAAAAGTCAATCACAGTACATACAGACAATGGTTCACATAGATTTTTCACAGCATCTTGTACTTGTCAACCTTCTCTCAGTTCAAGTTGGGCAAATGAACTGCTAACTTTGGCAATAAATCATACAATGCAAATTTAGAATTTAGTGCTTGAAAAGTTAAATGTAATATTTAAAGGATAAACAAAAATCTCTTTTTGAGGATGTTCTACAGTTTTCTTTAAAAGTGTTAGAACTTACCAGTGCCAGTCACCTGAGTTTTGCAATCAACTGTTGTTCCAAAACTACATCTCAGTCCCTGTCTCTTTAAAACTGGTCTGTCTTTGCATTGCCCTTCAATATGGAACCACCTGAATTCCTCTGTTTTTCTAATTATTTTGTTTTTAAAGGCTTATCTCCAGCCTTTACTGTTTAAAGACTGTCTGTCTCTAAAAAAACTTAAAGCATGCTGGTTTTTTTAAGAAAGAGCAAAAATTCACCACAAAAGAAGTGAAGTTACAACTTAATTAACAAAGCACACATCACATTATAGAATGGAATGGTCTGTACCAAGGGATACTATTTTTTTTTCCTACTCTATGTAAGATATCATAGATGTCAGTAAATACTTTCCAAAAAATCTCAAACCCTACCAAAAAACCCTACCACTCCACATCTGAGAGAGACCACTGGAGGTCATCTAACCACGACAACACTTGAAAGTGGGGCTCCAGCTTCAGAGTAATTGGTATCTTGACTATCCTGCCTCTAGAACCTAGAGGTTCTATATGGAGTTTTGAATTCAAAGAGAGAATGTAAATTGAAGCCACTCTGTCAGTAGGATATCTGTAGCTACCTTACCTGCTATGCTCTGATCTTGTCCCAGACATGCTATGGGTCATTCAGAGCACAGAAGCAGATTGTTTTGGGTTGGAAACCAACACCTGTATTCCAAACTTAAATCAGCAACTTGTTTTTAACTATAAATTAAAATGTGTAATCTGGTCACATATTTTGCTAAAAGAAGCTTTTTAACAAACTCCACTTACACAAACTCTAATAGCTTATTCAGGCCTTCATGTACTAAAAAACCAGAGCAATTTATACCCAGCATTCAGCAGTTGCATTTATTAAAAAAGTAGAGGTATCCATGAATAGGAATTATTAGTATTTTAGAATTTAAACATCTTTAATGTCTTCCATTTCAATCCAAAATGATCACTCCTTTTATTAAACAAGAAAAAAATTCAGCTTCCTCCTCTCTCATATTCCTTCAAGAAACTTTATTATCTTCATGCTTGATACAATTCTGCAGTTTTGTTTTTTTTTTGCTGCATCATCCATCTCCATATGCCCTATGCAAGACATTCCTCATCAAGATTAAACACAAACCTTGTCTTAATGGAACTTTGGGAAACAAAAATTCTAGAATTAAAAAAAAAAATCCTTTCTTCCACACTACACATTTAAGAATAAAAGCAATTGCATGCCATTACTCCTTGGAGAAACTGCACTACTATTACAACACAGTCCTGTTCACATGGTATGAGAAGCACTCCAGCTTTTTATTAACAACTAGCTTCTAGCTCAGGTACCTGTGAAATGAGTTCCTCTGGAATCACCGATGCTGGAATCACCGGTTGTGGCTGACTCCCCAGCAGTCCAGATCCTCTATCACGTCCTGTGCGTATAACTCTAGTTTGCCTTCGAGAATCTCGAGCTCCAGCAGATGATCTCCCAGAAGATCCTCCTCCACTTCCACCAACCCCTGAACTCCAGCGACTCCTAAAGATTTAGATTACAATTTTTTTTTTCTTTTTTTTTTTTACATCTGCCAGCATACTTTGGGGGGGGTACTTTCAACAGGTAAGATTTTGGAGTCTTTTACTAACTTGTAGACCATATGAAGTTTACTGCTGATGGACTGCAAAGACAAACACTACTGAAGTCTCTCCAGGCTAGTAAAAACAAGAGCACCAGGCAGTTGATAAAGTTCAAATTATACAGAAGAAATGATACAGGACTCCAAATGGAAGTTGCACTCTTTTCTACACATACAGTTACGTGGATGCACACATACATAAATACATATACACACCCCCATTTCCCAGAGTTTCTAAAAGAAAAAGATTTAGCAGTATAACATCTAGCACTCAGCTTTTAACTTCCTGATCTAAAAGCATACATGCAGCACCTTCAAGGTCAACAGATTATGTTTGCCAGAAGCTCACTATGACCGGATGGGTCTCCTAAAATTTGAGACTTGACTTACATTAAGAGATTACTTAAGAGTAAACCAGAAAAATCAAGTAATCATTACTACAAAACAACATGGGTGGTTTCAAAAAGATACCCTACACTGGATATATTTCTACTGGAGAAATCAACATTAGCTATGTACATGGCTAAAACATGCCTAAAATGATGGAACAGCTTTTTTCATTTCAGTAAGTTAGTTTCAAAAAAAAAAGTTAAAAGGGAGCAATTTGTACAAATAATCAGCTCACCAACATTACAGCTTTCCACTAAACACCATAGATCTGTCTCAACTGCATCAGTTCTGGACGTAAGACTAGCTACTATGTTGTTATCAAATGCTAAAATAATAACAATTGTTCTTCAAAGTTAACTAAACTTTGTTTTATAAATCTACCTTAAAAGATAATGGATGTGGTATTACTGCTGTTTAATAACCACTATCAGCAGATCTCCCTTGCTCCAGATCACCCTAATCCTCAATCTCTTTTCATGAAAAACATTTAAAGTAAGACAAGAAAAAAGTTAGATTCTCTGAAAACTTATCTAATAAATTAATCTAAAAGTATACCACATCCAGCTACAAAAGCTAAGTGAGTAAGAATACCTGTCTCCATCTTATGGCTTATGTTGATTACTGACTTCCTTGCTCCTTTTGATGATGACTTTTTTTCCTTCTCCTGACAAGACCACACAATCACAGAATAACTCAAGAATGTGCCTAAGCTGAGGCCATGTCACAGAAGCATCCACATTTGCAGCATTCTGCCCAGTGGACCCACAAATAATGATGACAAAAAGCAATTCAAGGATAGCTTTGGGAAAAGTCCTGACTCTTGAGTTAGAAGAGCTCTAAAATGAGATACTACTCAAACAGAGGAAAAAAGAGATGAAGAATTTGACATTTTAAATAAGACAAGCCAATTAATACGTTTGCAAAGGTGGAAAGGAGGCTGAGGGGAATTCTCAATTCAGCTCTCAGCAGGGACGGTATGGGTTTAAAGACACTGTCATGTATTAGGTCTTCATTATAGATACATTTTCTACTTTAGATATTTGTTAAAAACATTTATATTCATGTAAGAACTCAAATATTCTAAGTGTGTCCTAACTTGATCCTGTTAGAGAAAAAGAAAAAAAAATCCTAAGAACACAGCTATTCCTATTAAAGTAGTCTAATCCTAGAATAAACACTAATATTAAATGTAAATCTTTCTTCTCACCTGCTAGATTTCTACATCTCTTGGCAACTCACTAGCATGCCAGCAATTGTCCAAATCCAGTAATCTTATCTAAGGGCTTCACAGTTTGAATGTTTTTAGACGCAGTTAATTATTCCCTTCATTTATAGAATGTTATAGAGTCTACTGTTATTCTACTAATCCAGTAACTTTAAACTACCTACGCAAAGGAAGAAATGAGGAACTCTTCAAGGTTGGTCTCCTAAGCATATAGCTTCAAATAATTTTAACCAGTTGAGCTCAGGTAAAAATAACAAGGAAAAAAAGTTTTATACTTTTCACAGTAACTTCTCAAACATGATAATACCATTTTTCCTTAGAAGTTTAACCTAAGGATTTTAAGTTCAGATGCACAAAAAGATTTCACAAAAAGTAAGCACATATAAATGGAGTAGGCTGTCTTCCACACAACTGAACCCCAGATGAAATTAGCTTATTTGGCAAAAAAACCAACAAACTTATTGCTGTGGAAAAGCTGTAGTTCTCCTCTCTTGACAAACCATTCACATGCAGAAGCTACAGTTTGCATAGATAATTCTCCTTACTGCTGTTAGCAACCTTAGGAAGCGGCACTATTTAACAGATCTAACAAAAGTATATAACAGAATCCACTGTGATTATGTAAGGAAGATTAATTTCCTCTATTAATTGTTCTGTAAAGGGACACCATCAATTTATACTAAATGTATAATTTTTTTACTATTAAGAGTACAATTCTAAAGGTTCTGAGTGACAATCTATTCCAGATATTCCCTTCCTATTAATATGTAAAAGATGTCTGCTAAAAAAAACATTGCAGGGGCAGGGAAGAGGAAGGTATAATTAAAGTGAGCACACAAAGATCTGCAAACAGACCAATTAAGATTCTTCTTTCATAAATGCACCCATTTTACTTTACGGTGCTAGCCTACCATGGTTTAAATTGATAGTGTTCCTCTTTTCAAAATCAATGAACTGAAAAAACCAAAAATGTACAATAAAAGACAACACAGCCAAAACCAAGTTATTTGTCACACATATAAAGAACGCTCTGCATCCTAAATACTGAAGGGTCACTTGCACATCTGTTACTTTAACCAATTCAGTAAAGTTTTTATTATGCCCTACCTACAAAATAGCTGTAATTATACGTTCCCTTGCACATACTGCATACAATTTATATATGTGTATACACATATACTCAAATATGGAACAAACAGATTGCAGCCTCAGTCCTATCAAAACTTACCCAAGGGTGTTGCCTGCCAGTCTGCCCAGAGTTTCAGAACCAGACAGAAACCATGGGGAGTCACTAGTCCTGCCTGGCCTGGATGTCCTTCCTGCCCCTGAGCCACTGCTCAACTTTGAACTGAAAGTAAAAGATGGTAAATCAGTCACAAAACAATCCCAAATGGGTTAAGAACAAAACCTGGAATCCCAGGTCTAAATTCTCAGGGACTTAGTCTGGTAACATACCAGCTTAAGCAACACCCTTGGGGAATATTCCAAACTAATCTAACTGTATATTAAGAGGTACACTGGAAAAACAAACTGGAAAACATGCCTAATAAATCTTATGTACATTGGCCATTCATAGTAGCATAGTTGCAAACACATATTAAGCTAATTAGTGATAGGAGTTAGTCACTGAGCTAAATTTTCAGTTAGTGTATAAACTGTAATCTCGAAACCTGATCCTGAGTATGCTACTTCTTAACATTCAAGAGTTTTATGCCCAAATTCAAATACAAACCATTAAATAGTCCTACTATAGGGGACTTACCTGGATGGAATATAAGAATCTAAAATGTGAGCTTCTCCAGATGAAACCACATTCAGAATGGCTCTTAAATGAACTCTAACAATTTGAACACAGATTCTTTCATAAGGACTATTTTTAGAGGGGTTTGCTTCTTCAAGTTAAAAAGATCCTGTCTCACTTCTTTTAGAATCACACCTACTATTTATTCCTACACCAGTCTGTCAAGCTAGGCTGTTTGGCTGCATCACCATAACCATTATGTGTTTATAAAGTACCCATTCCAAAGGCAATCTAATTTAAAAACAAACAAAAAAGCAGACAATCTGCTTACACAGTTTAAAAGAAAAATTCAACATAAAGAAAAGTGTTTCTTACCCATCATTATTATCAGGTTTACCCAATTCCAATCTGTCTGGCTGAACTGAAAAACCAATCCTGCAGACTCTGCCATCCTATATTTAAAACAAGAAAATCGAGTGTCTAAAATTGAAACGTAAGGCAAGTTACAGAAGAAAACTACAAACAAAACCAAGTCTTCAGATACTGAAGAATGTTGATCAATTTGATACAAGAATTAATTTTAACTGTATGTTTTCAATTGTGTTAGCAGATTAAAATAATTTACCTCAAGAAGAAATGCAGCATGATTTGGTCCCACCACACACTGTTTAATAGTGGCCTGTTCCAATACATTCAAAGGAGGGTGGCTGAAAGCAAAAAGTGAGCATGTATAATATTTATAAACTTCTAAAGTCTGACAACATGCAGTAACTGTTATCAATACAAAAACATTTGAGACTTACTAAATATGTGCATTAGTTGAAGCAAATACAAATGGTCATCAAGTCCAGAAAATGCAGAACAAAACATTAAAGGTGATAGGGTTTTCATTTAATTTCATTACCAATAAACAACAGAGGTTATACTTAAATTAAGGAGTCATTTAATAAGAAAGGGTATTTAAAAATATTTAAATTTATCATAGCTGAAAACCTAACATTTTCTTGGTTTTATATACATATATATTTATGAACCTTACTTTTAAGTAGCATTAAGGCTTTCTATGACTATATCTACAGCACAATAAATTTGCTTCTTGCTGCTGTCAGAAAAATACTTCCCTAAATTATTTTAAGCAGCATGCCTTACCTGTTTAAATTATATTTGTTCAGCTTCTCTGAAACTTCCCTTAATCTGAAACAAAAAGAAATGAAGCTGTCTTTTAAAAGATCCTCCACAGCACAACCCCCACTTCAGCAGCATATTTACAGCATTATGGGAATAACTTCACATTGAATTTAATCAGGCTTGATATAAATACTACTAGGTGTTGGAAGTCCGCATTAAAACTGGATAGTGTTTAGCTTCAGCTCAGCATTTTGTAGGCTTTTTGCCTCATGGCTTTCCTTTCCACAAAACCCACGTTTTCTTGCATTTCTATGTGTTTCACAAGTCATTCAAAAAGCACTGCTGACTTATTGCCACCATTCACAAATTCACATACAAATATGCAGATGAAATAATGTGTATTAACTCTAGATAATATGTTTCCTCATATAAGCTTGAATAAAGAATCCCAGAGAAGACAGAATTACAATTTTATAAGAAAAAAATGTATGTGGGACTTCAGAGTCAAAAATGTGACATTAAGTTCCCCAAAACTGGAAAGGCAGGAAGAGATGCACAAAACTCAACATGAAAAGGAAGGAACAACTTTGACTAGTAGAAGAAACAATCCAGAGGAAATTCACTATATATTGAGTTATGCAGCCCAGAAGGCCAGCCATATCCTGGCTAGCATCAGAAGACCTGTGGCCAGCAGATCAACTCTGCTCTCACGAGACCTCACCTGGAGTACTGTGAACAGCTCTGGCAACCTCAGCTCAAGAAAAACATGGACCTTTGGAGAGGGTCCAGAGGAGGGCCACAAGGATGGCGTGAGGGCTGGAGCACCTCTCCTATGAGGGCAGAAGAGCCTGGCCTCTTCAGTCTGGAGAAGAGAAGGATGTGGGGAGACCCACATAGTGGCCTGCTGGCACCTGAAGGGGCCTACAGAAAAGCTGGGGAGGGACTGTTTGGCAGATGGTTCTAAACCAGAGCAGGGCAGGTTTAGATTAGACATTAGGAAGAAGTTCTTCACCATGAGGGTGGTGAGACACAGAACAGTTGCCCAGAGAGGTGGTGAATGCCCCATCCCTACTACTTTACATAGGCTAAGACTACATATGTAGGTAAGGTTTCTGTGAAGACAATCCACAAAAAGGTAGAGAGAAAACATGGACTGCACAGGCAATCAGTGTGATAAGTACCCCACAAGAGTAAACTACTGTGGAAGAATGTGGAATAGACCCCAAAATTGAACACTACACACTCTGCAGCTTACCATGTGGTTTCCCACAGGAATCTTAAGCATTTTTCTATTAACATTTCTCATCTTAGTAAGCACAATTACAGCATAGGGAAACCTACCTTTCAGTGCACTGCCTATATGAAAAGCTGATGGCAAATAAAATATCCAATAAAGCACTAAACTAGCCTATGAGCAACCTATGAGTACCACAACCTATGAGCCTATGAGTACCACAAAAGAGACAAACATTTTTCAATTTGTAAATCATCATCATAATCCTTCTTCGCATATTAAAAAAAAAATCATGAAGTGATAGGGAAGTACTATGCACAGAAAGCTAAGGCTCATATACTCAGCAAATCAATTAGAAACAGCAATCTCAAGACCATAGGTCTATCATCAAAAGCATGGGTCAGAAGAGACCTAACATTATTGAAAAGATGCTGCAACTAACATTTAAGGGCAGGGAACAGAGAAGTACTAAACTTTCCTACAAAAAAATGGGTGGGGGAGAAGAGGGGACCAAGTAAAATCCATCTCACTTCGCAACCGTTTCACATGCAACTGCTGTAACGGCAAAATTACCAAGTATTGCCTAATAAGCTCAGAGATCCATGTGGATTTGACTTTGATCCAGAACACCATTGAAAAATTCTCATTAAATGGCAGTTCAACTATTTCAAAGAATGAAGTTCAAAGTGACATGTATTTTGCTCACAAGATGTTTTTTGGGAAAATACACTAGCTTGCAATGAGTTTAGACAAGAAGTTTAGTGATGATGGTTACAGTGTTAAGACACACAGTCTTTAAATATTCCTACCAAATTCACCCACAACCAGTTGCAAGGAAAACAAGAAGTCGGTTTTTCCATGGCAAGTAGGGACTGTTTCAATTTTTTCAGCTGGAACTGATCACAAGAGAAGGGAATTATGCCCACACCAGACAACTGCCCAGGCTCCAGGTCAAGACTACAGGAGCTCAGATTTTAAAAGAGATGCTTTTATTTATCACAAGAAAATACTTCTCAAAGTAAACTTCTATTTCCAGAGAAGTTTACCTGATGATCAATTCACAACACCTTGCTTTATAAAATCAAGTTAAGCAAGGGAGCTACACAGAAACTCCATTTTAAAATCCTAAGTATTTTTTACAGAAATATGAACTTCTGTATATTTTAAAGTCACTCCACCCTATTTTAAGAAGTGCTTAAATGTACACTGGCAAAGTTCTGGTTTGAGCTTTTATCTAACTCAAAAGATTGGAAATCTGCTTTAAACTAGGCAAGCTGCCTGAAATTCTTTTTTTAAGTCAACACAAACTTCTATAATACTTGTTAACCATGTTCAGTTCCCTCCATCAGTCAGCCAGCAGCTGCTCTACCTTGCCTGTCATCCTGCAGGACCAGCCATCCTTCCTATTTCCATCATACCAGCAACCATACATAGGCCAACAAACAAAGCACAACTGGAACCTTCTTACTGCTCTAATGTTTTAGGACAGTTCAATGAATGTACTGTAAGTTTCCTAACCCCTGAGGAGAATAATTAAGTTACAAAAATAAAGAAAAAGGGGGAGAAAAATGTCAACCACACTTAGTTGACACATGCAAGACATTCTCAAGTAGGCAAATAACTTAAAAAGTATAATGCACTGCAAATACAAATCTCATGTAGCACGATCTACATGCCTTTCCCCTCAAAAATTTAAATGTTGTTGAAGAGAAATCATATTTACAGATGGCAATATCTGACATTCTGCACCTTTGCTCAAATCAGTCTGTACATTACATCTATTTGTTAGGTATTAAAACAATCAAACAATCCCTGCCTTCTCTACAGAATTTAATTTCTGTAACAACATAAAGAAAGTTATTTTTCATTTCTCTGTGCAACTTTACACTAAATTTTCAAATGACAGCTAGGTCTTTAAAAGACTACACAGTAAAAAAACATCAGTTAATTGAAATCATTCAAAGGATTCACAGCAGCGATGCAAAATAAAACGTCTGCACGAAGCCTGCCTCCAGAAGGAAGTCTTTCTGTACTTGGTAAGTAACACCACAGACTCCAAGGCATAGTATTCTGAAGATTTTCCAGAATTTTTCCTGAAGTTGCTCCTTTAAGCCTTGAACAGTTACTTGTATACTTCAGATTTTGAAGTATCAGGCAAGGGTCTCCACCCCAAGTGTTTTTCTGACTTCAGCACCTAATGATGATGGGTACCAGTTGCAGAAGAAGGGAAGGAAAGGAACATTTTATAAAAAAACAGTTTGGTATGACAAACAGCTGTGGCATTCACAACCTTTCTGGGCAACCTGTTCCAGTGTTTCACTACCCTCACCATAAAGAATTACTTTCTTATATCCAGCCTGAACCTCCTCTCTTCCAATTTACAACCATTATTCTATTCCTAGTCCTGCCATCACTTATCCTATTGAACAGTCCTATCCCCGCCTTCTGGAAGCCCCCTTCAGGTATTGATAAGCCATGAGGTCCCCACTGAGTCTTCTCCAGGCTAAACAAGCCCAACTCCTTCAGCCTGTCCTCATAAGGAAGGTGCTCTAGCACATCACTGCTCATATCACTGCAAAGGAGTATGAGGGGAAAGCAGTGGGTACTGTTTACTTTTGGAAGGCTTTTGACACTGTGTCCTGTAACACCCTCACAGAGAATCTTGTGAGGTACGGATGCATGAGCAAACAGCAAGAAGAACTGAAATCTGGCTCAACAGCTGGGCCCAGAGGGTGGTGGCAATCACCAGCATGAAGTCCAGCTGGAGGACAGTGACTACCAGTGTACCCCAGGGGTCAGTAACAGTTCTACTCTGTTGAACAGCTTCATTAAAGATCTGGATAAAGGGGCAGAGCATATCCTCATCAAGCATGCAGATGACACCAAACTGGGAGGAGCAGCCAATATCTGCCATCCAGAGGCACATCAAACTCGTGCATGGAGAGGAACAACCCTACAAACATGTAGGTGCTGGGAGCTGCCAGTTCCGAGCTCCCCAGTTTCAAAAATGTCTACAGCTAGTTCCACAAAAAGCCAAAAAGATGATTAAGGGACTGGAGCATCTCTCAGATGAGAAAAGGCTGAGTGCTGAGACTGTTCAGGCTGGGGAAAAGTCAGCACCTGGGTGATGATCTCAACACCCACTGACACATAAAGGGAGAGTGCAAAGAAGACAGAACCAGGCTCTTTTCAGTGGTGCCCAGTGACTGGACGAGAGGCAATGGACAGAAACTCCCTCTGAACATCAGGAAATACTTTTTTACTGAGATGGCGACCAAGCACTGGCACACGTTGCCCAGAGAGCTTGTGGAATCTCCATCCTTAGAGGAGGTTATTCAGAAGCTGCCTGGATGTGGCCATGAGTAAGCAACTCTTTTGCTTAAGCACGGAAGTTGAAGCAGATGACCTCCAAAAGTCACTTCCACCCTAAGACAACCTGTGATTCTCAGTGATTTTCTGCTTTCAGAATGGGATCTACAAACCTTTGACTTCAGATACGGCAAAAAAAAGGATGAGGGTTTTATCACTGAAAGGCTAGGAGTTCATGTTTTGCTATAGAATCCCTGTAAGGGATTAGAAAGTAATATAGACCAAAGGGTGAGGAAATTGTCTGAGAAGTATTATTTAGATGTTGAGTAAAAAATATTAATTGCTGCTAAGAATTTCCCACTAAAAGTCCTCTGTTTCTCTAGGAGGACCAGAATACCTTCAGCACAATGAGAGGACAGCCAATTGCAGGTCATGTGAAATGCTGCATTAGGCATGCCAGAGCTAGAAGTCTCTGATTAACAACAAATTTCTAGGCTGGCTGACTGGTTCCTCCTGTTCAAAAACTTCTTAAGAACTTCTCTTCAGATCTATCATTTAAAAATATTGAAAGCATAACTTTCTCAATGATAATTAAAAAAAAACCCAAAACCCCATACCACCAAACCCACAGTCAAAGCCTACCTCAAGAGGAACATAAAATTAATCACACTTCTTAGATAAAAGTAATAAAATTGCTATGACACAGCATGGCCCCTTTTTTGGAAGAAAAAAAAAAAAAACTAACTTGAAATGAAAACTCTTGAGTATAAATAGAAAGAAATGACAAATGGTATAATCCTGACAGGACTAACACACAGCAGTTACAGCACACCTACGTATGTTATTTAGCACATTATTCAGAGGACTTAGTAGTATAGCAGATCTACAGCTACAGGTTGCCTAAATACCTAGAAATTTACCTGTGTAAAAAAGAAAAATACAGGAGAATGAGTCAGCCTCAATCTGATACTATTCAGTCACGGTAGACTTCCAAGAATATTGGTCACAGGTTGAGACAATGCAAGACAAAAATCTGTTCTCTGGCACTGAATACATCATATCAGCGTTCTGTGGTCCCAGATTCTGTTCAACTGCACAAAGTCTTTGTACCTGCAGAGAATTCGCTTAACATTTAGCAGGCTATGTCTTCTGGCCAAACACCACTAAAAGCTCAATGGCTGGATCAACCAACTCAGCTACATGCAAGTTCCAAATTTTACAATGAAAGCTGCAAGCTATTTAGCTGTCCATCATTTCAGTAAGTATATCTTTCCATGATAGTAAAAGGTGGATAATAGGAACTTAGAACCTCATTGTTGTCTTCAAGAATACTTGAAAATACTCACATGAAATAACATGAGCATGTGAGTGTTACTATATGGAACAAAATATGGACACAAGCTACCAAAATGTAGCTAGCTTTTATGCACTTGTTTAACTACAATAAGTGAAACTTAGAAGACCATATTCAGACAAAGGAAAGGGGAAAAAAAATAAATCTTCTTATTGCCAGAGTGTAGTGATTCCACTAAAAACAAATTTAAAAATAAAAGTCACTGTAAAGTCTTAAAACCTTTTTTGTGTCCCACAGTGATAGATTGTTAAAACTCCTTTGAGAGTTAATTATGAGCCACCAGGGAGACTATGTATCCACCAGTACACTAGTTAACCAAGACAGCCAGGTTCTAACTGAGGCTACTGTGGAAATTAAAATCATGTTCTCTCCATTATTCTCCTTTTTGTTCTTGCTTTAATCTTTTGGAAGCCATGCCCAGTATGTGCAAAGATGGAAAATGGCCTCTGATTAAAGCATACATATGCTACAAAAATATTTTTGAAAGCAAGAACTGTATTGTTATTAAACACCACACGCCTTGTCGCAAAGCAATAATATATTATATACAAGTGATGAGATTGAAAACAAAGGACAAAGAAGACAGTGAACTTTACAATGAAGTCCAGCATGCTTATTCACAAGCTGAATTAGTTACAGCAATAGGGAAAGATCACTTAGCATCCTTTACGTGCCAGTTCTTCAGTTTGAAGTCTTCAAGAAAAACCCTGATTTCATACAATTATCTCCATGTTGCCTTCTAAAACCCATTAAAAACTGCCTTTTAAATACCACAGACTCCCCGCCTCACATTGCACTATCTTCTACTAAACATGTGTCTTCAAAACCTTCCTCTCAGACACTGCATCTTTGATTTAGATAGGAACAGTATGAGGCCTGGCATAAGGAGTAGAGAACAAGCATCATGCCAGAAAAACAAGCAGCCAAATTGCTTTGTCAGATGCACTCTGCAAGCCAAATAACCCAAAAGAAAACACAGCTTTTGAGGTGCACAGCTCACCACAGTACTTTTTTGCACTGCCAAAAACCAGATTCTCTTTCCCCCCTGTCTGTTTCACAGTCACAAAACTCCAGGTGCTTCCCGTCAGTGTAACTAGTATTTTGGTTCCTCTGCAAGCACGTTGTGTTCCTCCTGCTTCCCATTTTGCCTATGGTCATACTATTTCAGGTAACAATCTTGCCAGAAACAGATTTTGCACCATCAGTAAGAAACAAAGCTTCGGCCATGCCAGCCAACAGCCTGTTATCCCCCCACGCCCTCTCTTCAGAGCAGGGCTATCCCAGCCAGAGTACATTCTGCCTACCCAACATGCCCCACAACAAGAAGGTATTATGATTCCTATCATTGGAATGCTTTACTAAGTACCTTTACATCTCTGCTCTAGAGACAGAAACACGATGCCAAAGTCAGCAAAATGCACAAATAAAGCCTTAAGAAAAAAAAGAGAGGAGAAAACTGCTGTTACTAAGTACTAAACGTGGTCAAAGCTGGAGAAAAAGAGTCTCAACAGCCTCAGAAAGAGATCATTAATTATCAGACAACAATAGCTCAGTTATATTACAAGGAAAAACAATATAAAATTTTATTAAAAGCCATAAATATACTTTAGAAGAACACTTCTTGATTTTTACTAGAGAGAGAAAAGAAATGCAGGCTGAAAAGGGAACAACAAAACTATACCATAAGCAAAAGAATAACCAATAAGACACATGTAAGAAAATTAATTTTTCAAGTTGAATGAGAAATTAAAATTATATCACACAAACTTCAATGACTTCAAATATCAAGAGAATAAGGCCTGCAACTCTCAATCTACTGTATCTGCATGAGCAAGTATTTATTTTCCGGTTAAGTTTTCAGTAAACATGTGCCCATATTAAGTCAATGCCAGACCCCACACTGGAAACAATCTCCTGAAATTAAAATTCTTAGTATAATCGAGAGATCCCAGTCAAGATCCATCTAAATTTACTAGAACAACCTAATGTATAATCCATCCCAAAGATGAAAAAGGAGAGAGTTTGAGGAAACCACATGGAGAGCAGAAAATGAAACATAATGAAACTCAGCAAGCAAATTTGAAAAATGCTGTTTTAACATAGGCTTGGCATAAACTAGTCACTGACTACATTTCTACACAGCATAAAATAGACAAAAATTTGCTTCCAGCTTAGTGATGATGGCAAACATGCAGCAGAAAATACCACCAAGCCCTATGTACAGATCACAGTTTCTCTGCTGTTTTCCATTGAACAGGCAATCTGCAGCTGCATGGGTATAATCACCCTGAATTACTCAAGATATTGCAAACTGCCTGTGGGATTACTTCAAGTAAAAACCCCAAAAAAAGAAAAAAAAAACACACCAAACAAACAGAAACTACACCCACTCAAATGGGCAGGCAGGAGTTGCAGAAGACAAATTTTGTAGGATTATGGAAGTCCCCAGCAGTCTTCAAGCTACCATCTGTTGAGTTACACTACCTTTGTTACAAATTACATTGGCAGACATCACAGCTGGCAAGAAAATAATGGCAATAGTGAGAAGTTACAGTACAGTTAATGTCCAAAATATTACTAATCATTTTTGAAAGTTTTTTTATTCTGCACACTTTAACACTTGAATCTTACATCATGATCAGAGACATAAGGGAGCAGGACCAAAGCTACTTTTCTGATAAAAAGTAATAACTAGCTTAATCAAAAAAAGCAGTTCAGGACAAACTTACATAAAATACACATCACATTTACACTGAGGATGTAAACAGGAGACATCTTATGGCATAGCAAAAAAGACTGGTATTACAAAAAGACAATTCATAAGATGCAAAAGATCATTTTTAGAACTGCAACAAAATAACCATGCTGAGGTGGCAATAATTAAAACTTTTCTGTACTAATGACAATTAGCATGGTAAAACGTATTGCACTTTAAAGCACAGTAGCTGAGATTGGCTGAAAAACAGGGTGAAGATTATTTACCACACAAACCTCCCCTGCTGCCAAGCACTGGCAACAACAGCAAGACTTGATACTGCAAGACAAAATTTTCAAAGACAACAGTTTAAATAGTTGTATCACCCCTTAATTTTATCCAAACTGCTAGTTTTACTTAAATGTAGATGGCCAGTGCTCCCGCCTTACACCTTTCTGCTCTGTTTGAAGCATTTAGAAAAAAACAAACTTCATACATTTGTATCACTGAGGTGGTGTATGCTCTACCTCAAATGTAATAAGTTCTTTATATTGGAAAAAAATTGCTCATTTTCCTTGAAAGGGAAGGATAAGCGAAAATGAAGCATCATTGGTTGACCACTTTTTTTAAGCAAAGAAAGATTTTTAAAACTAGAGGGTACAGCTTACTAGCAATACAGTTGCATGCGAGAAAGAAAAAAGAATTAAGATCTGAAACTGGGATGAATTACTGCTAGTAGACTAACTAGTCCTGTGATCATCCTCATTTAAATTGACAGACGTACAGTTTTGGAGAAAATACACATGTACCTTAAAAATTACATTTGCACACTTATTTCTCCTCTTAATCATTCCTCTCAATTCTCTAGGCAATACAATACTAGGTCTCATCCCCCTATTTTCTCTGGGGCATATACAGATGTCAACTACCACACTCCTCTATATAAAGATGTTACTAAGAGACAAATCCTTAGTGGACTTCAAATTCAAGCTTTAAAAAAGCAACTGAAAAACGCAAGCAGTTTTTGTATAAGGTTTTCTTCTGCATACGTGGCTGTTGAGCTTTTGCAAAAAGACACAACAGCAGCTTTTAAAGAGAAAATCTTGCAGATATAACTACCTAGATTGCTCTTACTGTAATCACTACAATAAAAGCTACCCTGAAACATCTTCTCTGTCTTTATGTAATTTAAGTCACAATTAACTGTGCCATAACTATAAAAAGGTAACTACAAGCACAGCAAGCTCTGCAGTGTGTTAGGTACATCCCTGGTTGTTTTTCTCAAGTGTTAAGTAATTTTTCACATAAATGGAATTGTGTCCTTAACAGTCATCTGTGTCATACACTTATTTATGATTCAATTACAAATTTTTCACAAATATCTTTTTACAAAAGTATCCTACATGGCAACTAGAACATAATATGCACATACTTACTGTACCAGGATTACCTCAAAAGAAAAAGAATGATTACATATTTTAACTTCTATCAATAATTAGCAGGCAAATGTCATTGACTAATATCCTACTATTCTTAGAATTTAAAAAGTTTTTTCTCATAGCTCTGACTTACATTGCCAACCTTAAAATAAGGTATTTAAATCCTATTCCAATAATCTTATTTTACCATTGGTCTTACAGCAAACACACTCTTAAGGCAACTCAATAAGGAAGAGGCAACCTTTGTGCCCCTATTACTATTTTACTAAAGTTCTTGTGACAGGTCACTACTTTCACAGCTCAGATCACATTCACAGTACAGTTTCACATTACAGCAGCCAAAATAAACTTGCTGCTTTCAAAATGGAAGGAACCCGACCCTGCTTTCTCTTCCCTGTTCTTTACTCCCTTCATTCTCCCTCCTGCAACACATTTCAAAAATGACTCATTTTTTACACGTCTACTCTGATGTTCCCCAACCAGGAGGTAAACCAGTTAAACTTCCCAATTCACAAACCTGTATTTAATCCACTTTACCAGGCCTAGCTTTATATAATTTTAACATACTAAGTCAGTTTACTGTAGACACTTAGGAGTTAGTGCAAGGCAAGCTGGAAAAATAAGTCTTCCTCCTCACTAAGAGAGCAATACTTTGACTTTGGACATCTCAGCAAAGTTCATCAAGAACATCCATGGACAACTAGATATGTACTCTCAAAAGCACTGCCTGTGGCATAGCACACAACTGTAACCAGAAATGGACACTGGCAGAGCAAAGTCCAAAACAAACTGTGTATAGGTAACTTGAAATCCAGCCAGATATGAACCAATGCTTAAGTGCAAATTCTGATGCTTAACTTTCGAAATTATTATCATTAGATAACAATGCTGAATTACGATCAAATCCTATTGCACTGCTTCTCAATGTGTAAATTCTATAATAGTATGTGTAACCACAGTAGTGGTACAAATCTCTTGATGCAGCAAAAACATTTACAAAAAAATTGTTTCCAACTAAAAGCATCACGATAATGATACCATAATAGTTGTGCCATTCCCTCACTCTTCTAAAGGAAATCAATTTAAATGTTACACCATATTTTAACTTCTATCCAAAACAAAGTCAGCTCTTCTCCCATTACTAAAGTCTCACCAAGTCACTGAAGTAACTGAAGTACCACATCAGCAATAGGTTCCCTGTAATTAAATCATCACTACCTGTTTGAGGCTGGCTAACTTCACTTCAGCTAAAGTAGATTAGGAAACAGTTCGAACTGCATCAAAATAAATCATTTGAGCTAAAAAAAACTCATGTAGTATCTGCAAACAACTTGAAGGCTCTCTATTTAGAAACAAGTAAATTCATTCCTTCTTTCCCCCAACTTAAAACAGCAACAGCAGAGCGGTGCATGCTGAAACTGCCCTCCTCGCAGCAGTTGGAAAGATACTTTCCCTCCAGTTCAGGGCTGAACTAACCCTTGTATTACCAGGAGCAAGCTCCTTCTCTGTCTCTGTGCGTGGCTCCAGAGGACCTGTGGGGCCAGGACATCAACTCTGCATCCCTGCTGGCTCCCTGCACAGAACCACACCACACCCTATACCAGCTCCTTCCAGCAACATCTGCTCAAGATTTTTAACAGATTTGCTCATCAGTACATGCAAAAAGGAGGGGGAGAAAAAGAAAATCTGCCAGAGTAGCAGCTCACACATCCACTGACCAGTTGCTTATTACCTTGAAATTATATTTTCATGGATGCAAGCTATGAGACGCAAGCTATGAGGGTGTGTTCTTGCTAGGTA
This sequence comes from Turnix velox, assembly GCA_013400935.1. Taxonomy (NCBI): domain Eukaryota; kingdom Metazoa; phylum Chordata; class Aves; order Charadriiformes; family Turnicidae; genus Turnix; species Turnix velox. Next base: position 57,868 of record VZTY01030637.1, on the reverse strand, counting down.
CTTTTTCCAGAGAAAGTGATTATCAGAGGCTGTAAACAATGCAGGCAATGTAAAGTATAATAGTTAATTTTTCAGTTCAGGAATAGCCTAAAGTTAGATTTGAATAATACTAAGAAAGGCGCTGAATATATTATTAAGGAAAAATAAACTCACCTAAGAGTTTCAAATGAACTTTTCTTGGTCACATTGTTTCAAAGAACTTACTTCAAAAAATTGAGGCATACTACATATCACATCTTAAATTCCAGATGCTGCTTACCTCTATTTAACCAAAGTCATTACAACTTATCTGCAATAAGAGGAAAAAAGCACCACCACTGCTTCAGTGAACATTCTGAAACTGCCATCTTACCCTATGCTAGAACTTAAGTGGCTTAGCTGACAAGAATTTTCTTAGTTTAAGGAAGAAAACAAAAGCAAAGACTTAAAATTAATCGTATCTCTGAAAGTTAATTCATTTAGGGAAAGCCATTCATGTAAGGTGAAAGATTCCCTTTCCTGTTCTACACATCAGCAAGTTAAACTGCTTGTGTGAGGTTTCGTAACACCTAAGAAATTATCTGTCATGGTAACACCCACTTCCTAACCCAACATAAAATGAAGAAACATACTAAGAATTTACTAAGATTGATCTATCTAAGAAATTGTGTGTCAAAACTTGCTTCACAAATTCTCCAGCCCTAGAACATACATGAAACGGGATGATAATCAACAAAATATATCCAACATCCACCACAACAGAAGATGGGCATCTCTTTTTCAAGGATAAAGACCATTAATTATTTACATCCCAGATACTTTTTGCAGCCATTTCTCCAACTGCAGGTCATAACCAGTTCTTCTCCCATTTAACTCTGCATAGTCACTTTGCAGAGAACAAACTGCTTGGGAGAAAAATTCCAAGTTACCTATTCTCCTAAATAAAACTTACCAGAAAAAGGTTAATTACCTCTGTTCATCCTAAACAAAAGTTTCACCAAATGAATTCTAACACAATTACAAAACTAAGAGCTTGTCCTCTACAAGCTTTCTTCAGCGCAACTAACTTCCAGACATCTTGAATGAATACCATGATCAAGCCAGCATTGCTTCAGACCTTTGAGAGAAGCTAATAACTACCACCAACATATAATTATAAACTAGCATTTTCAATAACACTAGGTAGTAAGTACTTTCAGATATGTAGGTGTGTTCAGGAGTCCTCCCAATAATTTGTGGTTCTACAGTTACTTTTTCCTTCTATCTTCAAAATGCTTTACCATTTTTCAAACTACATGAGCAGGAGGGATAACACATTACATAGAAAATTTATTTAAAACTCTATAACAGTAACACAAGTGGCATCAAACAAAACTTAAACTACTTCCTCTCAATTTAGACGCTGCTTAAGAGCAGAGCAATACTTCAGGACAAGGATATTTTGTAAACACACTTCACACCCTTCACACATCTATACCGATTGCTAAACATAATGTATCAAATAATTTATAATAAAAATGCAAAACTCTCATGTATCCTGAATACACAAGGATTTCACCAATAAATCCCCTGTGGTTTAAAATGTGATTATTCTTTAGATGCAGAACACTGATCCAATAATGGAAATGACACAATTGATCATGTTCTATGCACACTACAAATGAAAGCACACAATGCAGAATTAAGGTCCCAAAATCAGATTTTGAGAACCTATTATAATTCAGAAAGCAAACAGAAAAAAAAACCCTAATCGGGGCTACTGATCACTGCCTGCAAAAGAAACTCAAAAAAGCCTACAAACTGTGAGAAGGGAAAGAAACACCCTAGAGAAATGAAATGTTGTAAGACCCTAACTTCTATGTGAACCTGTATGAAAACGTATTGAGCTACCTAAATCCTGATCTATAGCAATGCTACTGATAAAAATGAACTGGCATCTCAATTACGTATGTGTGTGTGCCTCAATTCCATTTATGAATCATCCTGATTTCACCATATTACAAGTTCTGATATACCACTACCACAATCCGAGCAGAATTATATTTATGAAGGGGAAATTTATGACTTGAAGTTCACATCAAGAAGCCACTTGCTTTTTCAGAGTCAGTCACTATTTAATAGCACTTCTGCAGCTTTCTCCATACATTAATTACCACAGATTATGAAGCTTCCTTTACCAAACAGAAGTTGTAAGAGCTGCTCTGTCAAGAAGAAAAAAAAAAAGGAAAAATATTAAGCACTATGAAGACTGAAGCAGCAGCATATTTAACATCAGTAAATCAACAAAACAGGTGACACTGAATTAAAAAAGATGAACACTCTCACTCCAAAGCAAAGTGTGATAATTATGTGATATATGTTTTCTAAGGGACTATCAACATTACAAAGGTAGGGGGGGAAAGCACTGGGGTCCTTTCAAGTTCAAAGTCCTAAGCCTTACCCTAAATCAAACCAGTGCAATGAAGTGGAAGAACTCCTAGCACAGCATCACCACTCAAATTTTGTCACTCTAAAGGAAGGCGATGTATGCCAAATTTGAATGGGTTAGTGTGGAGAAAACAATTCAACTCACAGGAGTGGGCAAGCCTCCTAGGAAGCAGGATGGTGGAAAAAATAATCATCAGGTTAAGGATAAAAAAAATACACTCTACACTAACACACTGCACGTTTTGGACCTATTTATCATTACAAGTTTCTTTTCCCTGTTTAATGGCAGAGATAATGCCATTTGGCAGAAATCCTATCTTTACAATGACCTGTTTTTCTCATCATAAGCCTTCAAACCTCAGGCACCTAAGCAAAGACTGGGTTAGGAAAAGTGACCTAGCTACAAACAAACTGGAAGTGAGCAGGACCCTGACCTACCCTGAAACCTGGCAACATCAAACCCAATATACAACAAAAAGCTTTTATTTTTTAAAGATTTATAAATACTTGAGTATGACTCAGAAAAAAATGGCAATGTTTTCGTATAGCACAAAAAGTATGTAGGCTTATATCCAACAATGATTAAAAAAGACCTCGTTTTATTCACAGACATTTATAAGACACTGGAGATCAACAGTTACACCTTTCTTAAAAATTCTTAGACAAAAGAGTACGAGAAAAATTTAGAAGCTATAATATGCCATTAGTAATCACCACAGAGGAAACATTTGACAGGCACGTGAAGTGCTGTCAAATCTACATCAAGCAGCGCAGACCATTCGGTTCGCGGGTTTATTTTTTTCTCCCAAGCATTCCGGTTTCCCTTCACAGCCAGCAATTCCTCTTTCCGTAACCCACATAAAGTTAGGAATGAGGTTCACAAGCCACTGCGCTTCTGTTCTACCTGTCACTCCCAGCCCAGCCAAGCCGCACACAATCAGGAATGTGGAGATCAGGCCTCCTTTCTCTTATTTACGACAGCCCACCGCAGGCAGGGGCAGGCAGAGCACACTGGCGGTACGTGCGCGCCACACACCCCTGCCGAGCCTCTTATTTATCCTCCCAACACCGCGATCCCCCACCCGCATTGTCTGCCTCCATCCACCGCTGATTAATATGGACACGTTCTCGCTCCTCCTCGTTCTCGGCCGGGGATCCCCGGGAAATCACTTCCTCGGGCGGACGCCGGGACCTCCCCGCCAGGCCGGAGTCCCCGCCAGGCCCGCCGCGAAGGTCACGGCTTCCCACCCAACCACCCCCAGCTCCCTCGGAGGACAAAGTTGACGGCGGCGGCCGCCCAGGAAGATCGGGTGCGTGCGGCAGAGCCCGCACCACTCCGGAAAGGCAGCGCCGAGGCCCCGCGATTCAGCACTGAGGGACTTGGGGGGAGGGGAGGT
>VZTY01030637.1:0-53532 GCA_013400935.1 Turnix velox | reverse complement strand
TGCTCAGTGATGTCATGCGTAGGGGAACGTAATGGACCACGTGCCCCTCCCTCTCACTCCCCTCTTCCCCCTCCTCCCGAGAACGGCTCCCGGCTGGCGGGGGTAGGGCGGCGCGCGCGGGTAGTGTGGCGCGCGCTCTCTGAGGCGCCGGGTCTCGGCGGGCGGCGCCGCTTCACCGCGGCTGGTGCGAAGGTTCGGGCTGATCCTGAGTCAGCCCTTTTAGCCCTGGGGTGGTCCAGCCGCCAGTGAAGGCACTATAAGTGCTCTCCGGGAATGGGCGGAGGCGCCCCAGTCCGTTCTGCCGGGGTCCTTCACCCGTGCTTGGCCATGTACTGCCTTGAGCACCTTTCCGGAGCTCGTCGCAGTGATACGGGTCCGGCCGTTCCTCGTGAGCGGTGTGTGCCGCTGATAACTTGCGGAGGGCAAGAGGGGGTTGGGGTACCGGTGTGGGCTGCGGAGCGAATCCAGGATTGGGAGCAGGGGAGCGGCTGCATCTGTCTCTGGGGGGTGGTCGCCAGTACTATTGTGGGGGCTTCCCCGTCCGGTGCGCGGGTGGGCTGCAGACGCCTTGCCCTTCATCACCTGCGCTACGAGGCCGGCTGTAATTGCTTTGTAATGCCTAATTTTTTATAACTTCTTCCCTCCAACTGCTAGGATTGTCCCCCCTTTTTTACTCAGGGAGACCGGTGGTATAGCAACATATAAAGTTCGTTTTCATACCGGTGAAGTACTGGATAATCGGCTGCGTACTCTCCCGATGAGGGAGGTTCAAGTGTACCATTCCAAGGGAGCATACCTTGCAAATGGAGCTGTCTTTAACAAATTAACATCTCAATTTGCTGTAAGTTGAGTAACAAAGTCAATAAAGCTGCCATTTGTTTCTATAGAAACTAACATTTTGGATGAGATAGTACCAAGCTTTGATTTTCGTTTTTGGTTTGTTTTTTGGGGTTTTTTTTACTTGTATTTGCTGCTTTCGGAGTCTGCTCTCACTTATTTTCAGGAAATTGGAAATTTAGAAAGCAGACTTCGAATTTTTTAGCACATGTGAGATGCTAGCAATCATAATAATGGTTGGTAAAAAAATCTATAACTTAGTTCAGTCAGTTATTTTCTGAGGCTGTGTAATCATAAACACTATAAATCTCTGTCCACTATCAAATCTAAGGAATTCTGCAACTTCCCATCTGCCATTCCCCTTTCTTTTCTGGCTCTTTCTCCAGTACAGCCAAAAGGAGCTAATCCAAGAATCAGAAAATGTAGCTGCTTACAGCCCATGGATTTTGAGAGTTTGTGAAGTGTTGCTTTGATTTTTGGGTTTTTTTGTTTGTTTGTTTTTTGCCAATACAGCTGTTAACTTGAGGAAATGTGGTAAAGAGAAGAAGTACTGTGTTGATGTTGTCCAGGTTTCTTATTCTCAGACACTGTTTCCCCATGCAATCTGTTCTCAAGGGACAAGTGAATTTCAAATGGATTCAAGAATACAAAAATGTAACTTAGCTGATCTTAGAAGGAAAATTCTAATGGGTTGCTGGAAATACATAAGGTGGGGATTGGGATTCGTTCTGTTTGTCAGAGACAGAGATTGTAATAGCTGTACTTTTAAAAATGGGTAGAGCTATTACTTAGCGTTTTTTTGATTACTTAGTGCTGCATTTGATTGCACTGAAGTTTGTTAGGTTTATTCAGTATATAGTATATTGCAGTGAGAGGTTTTTTTTTTAAGCTGCCTTGACCTCAGTCATTGTACCATAATAATTTTCATGTTTTAATAAGCACCTGCATCTCTATGAGATTATTTTTTTCTAGACAAAAAAAAAAGGAATATTTGCCTTTCACTATCCTTTCTATTGAGTATAAAGATGGGACACATGAACCTGTGTCCCTGGGAATAACTTTAGGAAGTTTTGGTAGGTTTTGGAAAGGTCCAGGTATTTACGTATACTCTCAGGATCAAGATCTAGTTCTTCAAAGCATTTACAATTTCAAATAACTCAGCTTGTTCAGTGGAGTTCTCTCAGGGGTTTAGGCAAAAGGAAGAGATTTCCATTAATATCTTCCTTCCACCCTTCACACACAAGCTTTAAAAGTTAATGGGTTATGGAAGCCTATTAAATAAAAGGAGAAGAGCTGGAAAAGTCCAAAGGGGGCACATGTCTGTTAGGGTTCAGCTGTTTGCTGCTGGCATTTCCAAGTAATCTTTTTTCCTGTAGCTTTATTTACATTATGACTGAATCTCAATTTTGGCCATTGCCGTTGGTGGTGCCAATGCAAACACCAAGCATTAGCAAAAATGAAAAATAAAAATTAAAATTGATTCCACTGGAACTTGCACTTGGAGCCAGAATAAACTGGAGCAGTGCAAATGTCAGCTTTTGTTCACACTAAGCATTTATCCTGCTGTCTAAAATGGCATCTAATCCTAAGGGTAGGTAGGAGGACACAAACACAAGTGTTCAGCTGGTAATGTTGTTATTCTAACAGGAACTTGTAACATGGTGGAAGCTCTAGCTCACTGTAAGAAGTTTCTTCTCTAACCAGGATGCATCTTGCTGATTGATTATCAGTGAGTTGTGGTAGCACACTGAATGCCTGTCTTGTCCAGTAATACATTTCTTAGAAGATAATCAGGCAGGTCAGCTGAGCTTGATGGTCCTTTAATTATCTGAAATTAATCTAAATGGAAGTGCTTTCTCATAGCAGAACCACTCATTGTTCCAAGCTCTGTTTTTCAAGAACCTCAAAATAAAAAACTTCCCAAGCTCTCTGGATTGTCCCAAGTTGGCTAAATGGCAACATCCAATGCTGAAATGGTATTTTAAAATTCTTATTTACCAAGTCATGAAAAAATCAAGAACTGAACTATATTTTCTTTCTTTACAGTATGTATCTTTAACGGAGGACTTCTGTCTTGGCTGAACAAACTACATTCCCTGTGTTGCTCAACTCCTCAGTGTATAGATGGTGTATTTATAGCTGCACCTTCATAAGGAAGCTTCTGCTTTATCAGTAGGCCCAAAAATAGCACCAACACCCAACCAGCAGAACAAGTTCCTTTCTGGTACACTTGCCTTGTGAGACTTTTTGCTACCCTGGGAAACACATGTAAAAAACCTCCAGTGGGATCTTTGCTGTCATGTCTGAAACTGTTTTGATAAGAGTTTGCATTTCCTGAAGTTTTCAGGAAATGCAGAAGTGTGTGAAGGTAATCTCTTCTCTGCAAATGTCCAATTTCAGTAGATCCGGTAGGATAATGTGCATCAGGACAGCCTTATTCCGAACTAAACTCGCTTGGGAGCTACTGACCCAGTGTTTTGCACAGAAGTCTGTTAGTCCTTGCCAGGGGGGACCTGCTAGAGATAGAAGAACTGGGAGAGACTTTGTCCTGTGAGCAGTGCAAGCCAGTGCTGGCAGATGCACCACGGGCAACAGTGCCTGCAGCTGATTGAGCAATTTGGGTCAGCAAGGAGGCCTTGACCATAAGTTAAAAGCTTCAGGCAGCTGAGGAGAGCCCACATATGCACTTTACAAGATGCTAACTCCAGATGTCAACAGAGATGACATCAGGCTGGCAACATAAGAATGTGTTTTGCTGTGGAAGAAACGAGGCCAGCATTTCTGGAAATATCAAGAGGAATGCTATGCAGAAATCTGCAGCATCTAGATCATTCCCAAAGCTGAACAGAATTTCTTGTAGTGAGCAACAAAGACATTCTGTTTCCATCAGCTTGTGCTGCAGACCAAAGCAAAGTGGGTCCCTTGCTGCCTCTTGCTTCCCCCTTTGTCTAGCTGTAGTGTAGAAGTAGTTAGGGGCTGGGGACATCAGTCTTTTAGGACACATCCACATATTTTGTTGCACAAACACCTGCATAGTTTGCAAGTTAGCACTAGAAATGGGACACTGCCAGCCAAGGAGGACAGTGCAGCCAGCCATTGTGCTAATGTCCCATGTAGTTATAACCTAATTGGCTTCATACATTGCTAATTCAGCTGAAATTTCGTCTTGATAGCAGGTATTAAGTGTTTATCATCTCTCTTTTTTTTTTTTAACTGGTACCTGGCTGTAAAATTAGAGCTGGCTGCAATAGAAAAATAATTTGTCTTGTGCACAAGATGATCCTGCTCTTTAAGAAGCATTGTTTAAGGCCACAGAAGGTAGCTAAGTAAAATTTAGAACTTTAAGTAAAGTTAAAACATCTTTCCTGTGGGTTTTTTTTTCACTTACAGTGAATTCTGCAGTGCCTAATACTGCACACACCATTTCTTTCTGCCCTGTGGATCCTCCAGCAACTGAAAATGGTTGAGTTCTGCTTGGGTCTTCCCTTTGGCTGTAGTACTTACCAGTTCTCCCATTCCCTCTCTGATGCTAACTAGAGACCTCTGAGTCCAGAGCCTTGTGTCAGAATTTGTCTGAAAGAGACTCAGGTGTTCAGAAATAAATATGGTGAGACAGACACTTTGACACACTGCTTACTGATATAATACTTGCCACCTCACATGGTCTAAAATATACCTCTTTAGAATCAGGCAATACTGCAGGTACCTGATATCCCTCACTTTTCTTGTCTGAGCTGCTCTGAATTTCCTCTCCCCACCTAGAAATTAGGGTTATTCATCTGTTTCTCGTTTCTTTAGTATACTGCCAGGGTTACACTCTTCTGTTGAGGGGAACTGGCACTGTATATCTGGGTCTGAGGTGAAGTCTCTGCCAGTTACGCCATGGAGCTTGTAGATCTACCAGTATCTGTCAGACTGAGAGTTTGTTTTGGCAGATCCCTCACTTGGTATTGTTCTTCATCCTCAGTGCTGTAGCCCCTTACATGCACCCTTTTCTTCCAGCTCTCACACAAACACTTCTGAACACCTCATCCTTCTAACTAATCATTCAGGACATCTCTCCTTGTCCAGGCCTAAACAACAAATTGTACATGATGCAGCTGAGCATGGCAAGAGGAGCTCACCAGGCATGCCAGGCACTGCACAGGAGCGGAATTTCTGGAAACAATGGGCATGGACAGCCACTTTGTGTGACCATCCCTGGAGGGTGACATGGACAGAGCTTGTCTGCACAGTGTATGTGGTAGATGTATCTCCGAGGCTTTATGGTGGCTATGTCATCTGGGCAGATGTGCAGGCTGTTGAAAAGCAGAGTTGTGCTCATTTACACCCAAGCAGCTTCCTGTAAGCTCCTCGTTAGGGAAGACAGAATTGGTTTGAACTTTAACAACCTAAAAGGTGGTCATGTGGCAAGTTGTCTGGGTTCCCTGGTGAATTCCTTCTTGTCTGTCTGTCTGCAGGCTTCCAAAGGAGTCCGAGTGATTAACTGCGATAAAACAGGGGGTTTATTTCCTCATTAGTTCCATCTGATTGAGTTAATTACTCTTGCCTTAATCATATTTACCTTCAAAAAGTGAAAGTTTTGAAAAAAAATTGCCTTTATAAATTGTGATGGTGAACTGCATTCACCACAATAACTCTGTATGACTCATGAGTCATTGCAGAGTAACTTTGTTTCTGGAAGAAAAAGGAATGGAGACCTTCCAGGGCAAAATCAAGTGAATTATTCCATGGACTCCAATGGGGCCAGGATTTGTCTTTCTGTGTAGTAGCCTGCTTTTTTTTCCCTCTGCTATCAAATAGCCACGTATTACAGATACCTATTCATAATACAGACAGAAATAGTGGATAGTTCTTGCATTTGGTTTTAATTCTACTTGAAAAATTGAAAATTTCAGGAGGAGGCAACTGTAGCATAAATCAGGTAGTGCTGAGTGTCCAAACATACACTGTCTTTCATTTTGAGAGGGCTCATGTTTGTCAGCTCTAGGAATGAACATCCATAACTTCCCCAGAGACTGTGAGGTGTTTTAGGAGTGCAGGTTTCCATCTGGTTTCACCCCAGAGGAGACGAGTTTGTATGCTTGTGGGCTGTTCCACAACATAAACTGGAGGAGGCAGTAAGAGGGAGACAGGTTCTGAGCCCAAACTGCTAATTGGAGTGATAACACAGCTAGCACAGAGAGACAAAATTGAGCAGCTGGTCGGACAGCTTTGGATAAGTCTCTGCTTTCAGCTGACATTTTAAGTAAACCAGAGGCTGTGTCATTTGAAAAGTGATAAAAAGTGGCTGTTCTGGAGAAATTTGGCCTGTGCAGAAGGAGCATAAACAGAGACTGCAAATTCACCATGCCTTCTGAAATAGCTCTTCCACGTTTCAGCAGCCAGAGGCCCCCATCACAAGTGTGCCAGCCTTTTCAATCACAGATCTCCAGTGAGTGACAACACTCTAATCTCTTGGACCACCCTATTCCATTCATATTATTTGCTTTCCTATCAGGAAAGTTCTCACCATTCTGCTAAAAATCTTGTGAGATTTTCTCTTCTTTATTTTCCCTCCATTAAATCACTGAAGACATTTACGTAGAGCAGGGCATTTGTTAACAGTTCCTCCAGGTGCCTGTAGCATATTCCTAAGATGAGAACCAAGGTCATCACAAACAGTCACAGAGTGGATTGAATATCAAAAAATAGATGTTTTCATAGTGTGAAGAGAGGCAACTCTAACAGATGAAATAACATTTTAGGATTTTATGCCAGTGAAAGGTAGAAGAAAAGAGGTGTGTGGCAGGTGCAGTGGTCAATAGGAGACCTGTGTTGGGAACTGCTTTGCTAGTTAACATTTAGTTTCAGTGAAACCAATGGAGGGAAGAAAATCTGAATAAATAGTCTGGAAGGGTTTTTATTCCACTGCAGGAAAGGGACACAGTTAACTGATGGATGCTCTTATTGTGAGAAACAGCAATTGCAACACTTGCCTGTTGTGTATGCCTGCCTATCTATATAGATGCATATCTATATAGATGGGCAGATAGTTAACATGAATGTGCAGGCAGGTTTGCAAATACCAAATCACTTGCTATTAACTGAACATACAGGTCGTTTCACTTGCAATGAGTGTTTCCTGCTGCTACAAACTAGGCTGCTCTGGGCTGCTTGTAAATTTATCAGGCTTTGATTTTTTGGGATGAAATGTTTAATACTGTGTCTGCCTTTGTCTGATTTTTAACGCAAGTGTCAAGTAAAAGATTTAGCTGTTGCAGAAGGTGAAAACAGGAAAAGCTGTCTTTGAAACGTTTTAATGAGAACAGTGATGCCACAGGAGTCTGCAGGAGGGTAGTCACTATATTACCACTTGTAGGAAACTTCAAAGTTCACCTGAATCTGGGTTATGGGCACTGAGCAAAATAAAAACTGAACTAAACACACAAGATAGAAACTTGTTAGCGCTTGTTAGCTCCTTTTCCCTGAGCTGCTTGCACAAGCTACCTAGACTCAGCTGGATTTTCCTAAAGCTCTCCCCTCCACGGTGCCTTGCAGCTGGCTAAGGAAGGGACAATGAGCCCTCCTGCCCCTTGGCTGCTGGGCATAAGTGTCTTCCTGTGATGCCTAGGTTTTGGAACTGATAAGCCAGGAACACAAAAAGCTCATTTCCCAAAAGCTCATTGTTTTGGGATGATCCATTTTGAAATGCTGTAAATTTTTAATGCAGACATTGCAGGTCTTTGCCTGGGGAACATACAGAAGTTTATAGCGTGTGAGGCACTAGGAATTCAGATAGGCTTCATTCATAACAACAAGTAAATTTACTGTTAAGTATCTATCTTACTCATTTAGCTTCCTATGCCCTTACTCTGCTGCTCTGATAAACTATGATTTAAAACACAGTTCAGGTTAACAGCCCTTTCTTCTACACTGAAATACATCACTGCAAGTAGAAGATGCTGTGCTTTATATCAGTCTCCCAAGATGAGGGAGGAAAGAACTGACAGGTGCAGGACTCAGACTGCAAAGACCAGGTCACTGGCTGCCAACTGAACTTGGAGTGGGAATCAGATCCAGACAAAAGACCTCTGAATTTAGGTGTCTAATTTTCCTCTCCAGTCAGAAGAGACTTGGTTCTGGCAGTCAATAAAGCTGGGAGGGTGATTCAGATGATGAAACATAGGTATTCATCCTCTGGTGATCTGGATCCCTCATGGCAGTGGGAGGTGGGACACTGAGCTCACACTGATGTGTCAACACCTCTGGGTACACATCTACAGCCTAGAGGTAAGCCCGTGCCCAATAAGGACATACTGATGACAGGGATTCAGTCTGCTGCTGCTGGCAGTGTTTCTCCAATTTAATGAAGGGGGGGGGAGTGTGGACTGGACACTGGCAAAGGCCAGATCTGCCATGCCCTCTGTATGAGCTAAGCATGTGTTGGTCAGCTTTAGCCCCTCAGTGTGGGCTTTGTGAGGATGTTCCACCATACTCAGGCAGTCAAAATGGCCCTGGGAAGTAACACCCGAGGCTCTGCAATGAAGAAACAACATCACTCTGTTAAAATTATTTTTACAACCTCAACTGACGAGTTCAGACAAATAGATTTAACCAAGCCTTTGTAGTATATGAAACATTAAAATCTACCACTTATTTTTGAAGGTACGTTTCAGATTTTGTTTTCAAGACAAAAGAGTCATTTAAAATTATGCAAATGAGCTGCCAAACGGCAGGCATTATGCAGATTTGTGGAGGCAGGCAGAGGAGTGTTAACCCTTGGTGCAGCAGCTTACTGCTGAGGGAACACTGGCATTCTCTAATTACAGCGCTCCTGTGGCAGGGCCTGGAGTGGGAGCCTCACGAAAAGCAGTTTTAGATTCATGACAGGGGTGTATTTTCCACAATGTTTGCCTCACAGTCCCACCCGACACAAGTTGTACCAAAATCCAGCCTGGGCATCTCAGAAAAGACAAGCATTGTGGCTGCCATTGTTGTTTCATGCAAATTGTTTCCAGCGTATTTAGAGTGACTGTCATGGGAGAAATATTAAATTTCTTTTCAAATGTCAGCAGTGCAGTAACACTTTAAAAAATAATTGATGCTGTCAGCTAGAAGTCCTCCTAGCTTGCTGGGCTGGTGGGTGTACACCAGAAATGGTAGCAGCTTTGAGTTTCAGGGCAGGAAGGCTATTAAGAGAGCTACATGTTGTGCTAATTTGTGGGTTCAATAGCTCATTATCCCACCCGATATAAAGGTGGTGAGAATACTTCTCAACCAGGAACAGATGGGTTTTGATAGAAATCCAAGGCCAGATCTGCTCTGGAAGTTTGCCCTGATCTCTGCAACTGATGCCAACAGCTGACAGTTGTTGGTGCAAACACTACTGCTGAGCAAGAAATTCAGTGGTTTATAGCAGTGAAGTGTGTCGAATGGCAGAAGCTGGCAAGTCCATGACATGTACAAGGATGTAAGTGCAGCTGATCTCTGATGGAGGTACCTGATGCTGGCTTGAAATAGTCGTGGTGACAGCCAAGCCTGGGGAGAAAGGCAGATTCATGTGGGGTGGTTGTTGATGGGCTGGGTTCGTTCCTCAGCCATACCCAGGTGCACTGCCAAGCTCTATGAATGTGGGATAGATTCAGCATCCAGCAGGGATTTATCCAGCATCCTGCTGAGGAAGGAGCCTGGCTGTGCATGGGGGGGACTCAATTCCACTTTTCCTTTTGTGCTGCAGATGCCCTTGGCTCCCTATGAGAGAGCTCACAGGGCAAAATGGGTGCCAAGGAAAACACCAAGACACTTGGTATTTGCTTTCCAGTTTCTGAATGGGTGGGAAGTAATTTTTTCCCCCTTCGCTGTCTTTGAACAAATAGATATTTGTATAGCGAGTAATTCAAGTAACAAATAATCTTCCAGTGCTGCTCTAGGAAATGGAGATAATCTGGGTTTCTCTTCTGCATCCCTAAATTCTTTCAAGTTTGCAATGTTCACCAAATTGCTCCCTGGTTTCCTTTCTAGTTAAGGGTATCATTTCAGCCTGACCAAGCCTCTACAAAATACTGAATAAATGCTTCAATATATTCAAATCTGGGTGCTATCAGTGAATTTACAGACTTAAAAGCTATGGCCAGTTTTAAACTGGACACATATGCATGTGCATGGAGATTAGCACAGTTTAAATGCTTTGGATTTTCTTGTTTTTAAGAGCATTTTTGCTCAAAAATGTGATGTCTTTCAGGTCTTTGGAAAGAGATGTCCAAAGCACATGATCAGTGCCTGTTGGTTTCATTTATGACAGAGAAGTTCAGCAAGAATGTGATGGATACAGAGATCCAAGAAAACGATGGTCTTGTGTATTTTTTTTTTAAAGATGAGTTTGGAGTTTTCCTACCGCTCAGAAATTTGAGCAATGGACTGGTGATCTGGTCAGTGAATAAAAAAGAATGGCAACAAACCCCACCTACGGGTTTTTGTTAATTTTGGAGGGAATAGCTGAAAAGGATATAAATTAGACACTGCTGCTGTACTGCGCTTGCCTTGCCAGCTTAAAAAAACTCAACTAGTTTAAATGGGCAGAAAAACTGTTTTATGCTGGCCCACATCTCAAAACAAATTTGAGAACAAAGGTAGTGTAAGGAAGTTGCTAGGAAACCTCACAGTGCACTGGAGAAGTTTTGCAGTGCAGGTACCTGTAAGAATTGTCACAATTCACCAATACTGGCATTTCCCAAAAACCACAGTGCAAAATCATAGCATACAATTAATTCTAGTAAAGAAGCATCAGGAAATGCCTCACAGCCCATTTTAAATCAGTGCAGCTTCAGGAGACTGCAAGCCATCCCCAAAACCGTCCATGAAGACTCAGCACAGGGGTCCTGCCCACACTAGCACTGTGTTTGGGCAAGGTCTGACCAGGCTCTCTTTTGCCAGCCCATGCCTAAACTCAATTAAGTTCTTAAGAAAGATCCTTGCTCCCCTGGACTCTGACCTTGCCCATACTGAGATTTCAACAAGGCAACTTGAAGCCAGGGCCACCCACTCTCATATTTTCTGCACTCAGTCTCTGAGTGGGTTTTGCCAGCAGAGATTTCATGCAGGTGTGTTGCCACCTTGGGTGCTGTCTGCATGGGGATGCTCCAGAAAGCTGAGTGGAATCAAGTGAGAATAAGTATTTTAGATGCAGATCCACAGTATCGACATAGACCTGGTAAAGCCCTTGTTTCTCTACCAAGTAGCTGTACTTGTGATATCTCAATTCTCAATATACTTTATTTCTTTCCTATAGCTACTTCATAGTAGCTTCATGGCAGTTTCCAGAAGTAAAACAGCAGTCATCACTAGAAGTAAACGGTATCTGAAGATTGGGCAGACATCAAGGGCATGTTTCTTCATTTGTCATGAAGTCACCTGTCAGTCCAGCTGACATCTGGAATAAGACTGCTAAAGAAGAGCAAGCTGGACAGGGTTTAAGAATCTCCATGAAATTCCCTCTGTGTGGGAATCTCTGATGGTGCAAAACCAGCAAATTCCTGCCTACCACCACCCTTCCTCACTTTGTCCAGGCACATTCTCCTCTCATATCAAGATGACCCATCATGGCTAAAAGCCATTATTAGCTTGGATCTCCACTCCTTCAAAGATAAGCAGTAGGTTAAGAGAATCCAGGAATACATGTTAAGCCTGAGAATACTTCTTTGAAGAATAATTTTAAAACAAGGATTCATTACACAGCAAGGGAGGCACTCTGGAGATGCGATGCTGAAATGTGAAGTGAGGCTGTTATGTTATTTTCCATTCTGTTTTATCTACTCCCTTGACACATTAAAAAAAGGGGAAGATCCATATCTGCAGTTTAACTTTAAAAAAGCTCTTAGGAAATAATTTTTACACAACGTATAATTAATGTATGGAGCCAGCCCTGGGTATTTCTGACAGGTTTAGACTAGCTCTGCACTCGATGGTCTGGCAATATTATCTGTGTCCCTGTGTGATGCTATCGGAGAAGGGACTGCAAGACATTCTGCAATGACAGAAATTCAGTTGTTAATGTAAAGAAAAGTATTCTCTTCCAATACAGCTTCAGGAATGGGAAAACTTTGCAAGAGAAATAGCAACATCTGTAGCTTTCCTGAATCAGAGCAGGTTTTCTGCATTACAAAAAGTTTTACGTACAAGGGAGTGGTGTTAGCTGAAGAAAAGTAACATCCAAAGTCTCTTGGTCCCCACACTTGGGATTCAGAAAGCAGCCCCCATTTCACCTTCTTTTACAGTGTGGATGCCCCCACCAGATCTAGATCCCTGTGCCTTCTTTGCAGCCAGTGAGGAGAAATGGGGACCTGCTGCAGTCAACTGTACTGCTGCTGATGGGATCAACAGTGTCTTACAAGCACCTCTTTTTTACACTGGCTGCAGAGGAAATTCAGAGGGGAGAAAACGTATTTGATGTGGAGTTTGAAGCTGAGCTAGAAGTATCAAGGTGCTTGCTGGCTGCAGCAGGGGAGCCATCTCCATGTCCCTGAATTCAAGGTGCTGGGTGACTTGCAGGACCTGCTTGGTGTTGGACAGCTGAAGCAATCACCTCTTGCAGCTGCTCACCCTGCCCTTAAGGATAGCCATAGTTGCCCTCAAGCAAGGATGTGCTCCTCCTGTGAGTCAGCTCCTCGGCAGCAGAAGTTAATGTGTCACTACATGTCTGTTGGATGCCTGTATTCACAACCTAGCTCTGGTGCAGAGCAGGTTCCACTCAGATGCAGAGCTGTTGAGTGTCAAGGAGAAACAGGACAGGCAGGTTCAAAGGCAGGTGTGACACAAAGGAAAAGGTGACAGTAGTAACACCAAGCTAGCAGCAACAGCAGCTGCTGCACATGGCTGGCACAGCCCCATGCAACCCACTGGTGTCCACTTGTGTCCGGACGTGCTCTGGCAGCACCTTATCTCTAGCTGGAAATGAGAACGGGTCTCCTCCAGTGCTTAGGGCACAGGCAGGTCTGTGAGAGGCAGGGCACCAGAGCAAACCTAACCCTGGCTCATCACTACAGTGTCAATGTGCATAGTTAATTGCCTCTTCTAAAGCATCAGCCCTCAAAGACATGAGCCTGGGAGGTGCAGAGCACATCCCGCTCTGCCAGACACACATGGGCAATCTCTGAGATCAGTGCTTCTAAAATAGATTGCAACTGTTACACTTCATTGAAGCACAACCTTTTCACGTCCAGGTGTTCCTCAAGTTGAAAGCCAGCAATGAAATAATGAAAAAAAAATTAATTAAAAAAAATCATCCATAAATTGAGGAGCTTCACATTTCACAGAACTTAAGTGGTGAAAGTGCCTTACGTAGTGTGGCACATCAGGATGTTCCTGATGCCTAGAGCTATTTTCAGGTGGAGATTTAGATCCTCATGACCTGCCTTCAACCAGTCTTTCCTTGCACTCATCACTGTTGCTAGCACTGGAAAACCAAACTACCAGAAGCTCTTCAGTTTTAACCACCAGATATTTACATCTGCTTTGAGGATAGTGCAGATAAGATCTCTGAGGCCCTGGTTTAGATTCACTGGAGAATATAAGGCTGACACAGCTCCTGTTTCACAATTGCTGGATGTGGCCCATGCTTCATGTCATGAGGTAGGACCTGCATGGCTTGTCCTGGGCCACCGCTGTTGCTGCACCTTGCCAGGGAGATCCTTGCCAGGGAGTTCCCCTGCAAACGAGCTGCTCATCCTTCTTTAAAGCTTGAGAAAAGGAAGGAAAAACTAGGGCTGGGCTTTTCTTGTCATCAACAGAGTCCATATCTTTTTTCATCCATGCAGAGAGAAGTGAGGCTGGTGGTGAGAACTGACCACCAGAAAAAGATAGTGGTCATAGTCTGCGGTGCCCAGCCAGTGTTTGTGAGTGGTATAGATTTGTCTGATAACTCATTTCTCATTTAAACTGAGATACATAAATTGGGAAGAACAAGGCCCAGCACATAGACCAAGTCCTAAAGTGCACAGGCAGCAATGGCTCTTGGCACTTGTTTTCAGATGGGCATTTATTTGCTGCTGAGCAACACTCACCACTTTCCTTTATTCACCTGAGAGCTGAGAAGCACACAAAAGCCACCCCCTGCAGCTTCTTCACAGTTTGGATCTCTGCTGGGCACAAGACTTTCTGTTTGCTGAGCTGTTTGAACTCAGTGGGAGCAGTTGGGATACAGTGATGTTGGCTGAAACCAAAAGCTGAAGCAAAAGGTATTTTCAGAGCAGCTTTTGGGCCTGAAGAGTACTGCAGTTCCCCTGGCTGTGCTTCAGAAAGGTGTTGGGGGTGCCTGGCAACAACACTAGTTGTGACAGAGAAGAAATTTCCCTGTAAATAGCAAGCTGCTCTCTTTAAGCACTGCAGCAGCTTCTAGATGATACCTTTGGGAAGGGTGGGCTGGCCTGATGGATAGAGAGGGGAGTTCTTCCACAGTATCACCTCCTCTGAGTCTGCGTGATGTCAAGCAGCTGCTGCCAATGCATTGTCTAAGCAGTCTGTGCCACCCCATCAATGCAAGAAATGGCAGGGGTGGCACAGCCAGGCTGTTGCAGAAGCCATTAGAGGAGAGAAGCAGTGAGCAGGCAGAAAGCCAGTGATAGTGGGGAGTTGCTGGGACATTTTGGGGTCAGAAGAGGGCCTAGAAAGGGCAGGCTGAGTGAATGAGCATGGCTGACATGCCATGACAGGCAGGCCAGGGGCTGTTGTTCTCCCAGGTGTGGTGCTGCAGGGTGTTCTGGGGAAGATCCTGTGTACACATGGAGTCAAGCATCTTTAGCAACACCACCAGATATTGTGGTGCCCTCAAGTGTGCTGGGGAAATATCTGTCACTGCTTTAATTGTATTCAAACTTGCAAAGCTGGATTAAATAATACCACGAGCAGGTCAGTGATTAATTAACTGGTTTGCTATAAAAGGAAATGGTAACACTTACTTACTTCTGCCTTGCCTGTTTAGACCAGACCTTATTGGGAAGAAAAATATTTGTTCATCTAGATGCGAGAAAGCGCAGCCCTGCTCTCAGGTCCTCACTGATCTCCATCTGTGAGAGCAAAAGGAGCAAAAGTGGAAGAGAGCACTGGATGATGCAAGAAGCATTACTTGAAAGGAAGACACCTTAGAACAGCACTAGGAAAACAAGGAAAAGTTGACCAAGTTTTAAAGTTGACTTAAGTGTCAGTGTGTCTGACACCTCAGAAGTGACTCAGTGTAAAATATTCAAAAAATCAATTAATCTGAATTGAAGGAACTCAGTTGCTCCATTATGAGTTTCAAGAGGAGAAAGAATTCCTTGAGGAAAAGTGTAAAAAGCAGTTATTGATATAACGTGAATATTTTTTCACATGAAGGTTAGAGAGTGTCAAATATATCTGTAAAATCAAGAGGATATCAAAGGGTGATCTCATTTACATAAAAAGCATATTGGGAATCCAGAGATACCATTCCCAGAGTTAATTCTACAGGTTTATATGGGATGTCAGTGCTACTCCAAAGAGCAGGAGGCTAAGCTGGAGCCCAGTGCCCTGGATCTGCTCCAAGCCTTTCAGCAATACTTGGCTGGACACATAGGTACACAGTTACAAGGGTAATTACTTCCATTCCGTATGGAAATGAGGAAGGGGTGAAATGATCATTATTATCCATTTGAGCACATGGTTACTTGATTTCATTGTGTGGATGCAGTGAAAAGTACACAATTGCACTCTCAGTTAAACATCTGGTTTTCTGTACTAGGGTTAGTCCTGATAAGGCCTAAAGTGATATTCTTACACCACACTTAACAATGTGGTTGAGGTGTTAAAGAGAGTCTGGCTGTTATCTGGCAATCAGTATGAAGACAGACACTGTCAAAACCTGCTAGGTCTGAAAATATATTGGCCAAACTCTGAATTGATTGGTGCTTGCTGTACCCAACCAATTCCTGCTAAAAAGAGACTAAGAGAGGCTTCGGAAGAGTGAGTTCATTAATCCAGAAGGGTGTTGAAGGCAGTAGTGCTTCCAGCCCTTAGAGTTAGATTTTTAGGGGTTTTTTTTGTTAGTTTCATATAATTTGAAGTATCTGAATATCTACTCTCCATCGACTACCCCAACAAGGTGGGCTCTGAGGATTCCTGGCGCCATGCTAAGGGCAGGATCACACTATGCAATAAGAATTGATCTGAAGGACATCTTCCAGTTTCGATCTCTCCACACTGTTTTTACATTTTAAGAGAAAGGTTCTCAGCTTTATGGGTATCTGGAAGACCTTGGCAGCCAGGACCCGGAAGGTCCTCAGATAGGGCCAAAAAAACTATATTGTGTTTGTCTTGGCTGTGTTGGGATCTTCTTGCCTTTAAGGTCCCCTGGGAGTGAGCTCAAGACCATCTATGTGATTGACAAGGGCCAGATCAGAGATGGAAGCTGTGGTTTATGCAGTCCTTCTCCTTGTACTGGGTTAGGACTGTGCAGGCTCATTAGGAGTGCAGCAGACTAGAAGCAAGTGGATGTCCTATTCCACTGATAAGAAAAGACAGTTTCAGAACAGCATTTGCAAGTTAGGCTTGATAGGACTCACTTCCTTGACAGCCTCAAATATGTTTCATTGCCTGATCTTAGCAGAAGCCAAAATTCACCATGACTTTACTGGGGACCTGATCAAGCTGAACCTGATCATACCTCAGCTGTTTTACCCTGGTTATTCTTCCTGTCCTAGTAGCATGCAGCATCCATGTGTAAGTGTGTTGCCAGCAACAGACACAGCACTCGGCAACTTGCAGTGAAGGAGAACCAGTAAAAGACCTTCTTCACTAGAGGGAATACTGGGACTACTGTACAGCAGCTGGAGTAACACAATGTGTATCAGAAGTCCTTTCTTCCCCTAAGGAAGCAGAGCTAAGCTGCTTCTTGAAATGATTGGCAGCACACTTAGAAGGGGGAGGTGACCTGTGCTCTAAAGGGTTCCCATTCATCTTACCTTCTCAGCCATGTTTGGTGCTCCTTTCAATTGGGGCCAGCTTGGCAGACCCACATCATTCTGGGTGCCAATTCCCCGTGCCTAAGTCACTGGGTTTGCAGTGGTGACACTGCCCAAATCAACTGCATATGTTTGGTTACTTCCCCAGTGTCTGTCCATAATTACCCATCCATGCCCAGAAGGACAGACAAGCTCCTGCACAGCTCACAGGAAATAATTACAGAGCAGCTAACCTTCTTGCAGCACAAAGCTTTTCCTGTAAGTCCCAGAGGCACCAGCCAGTAGCATTACTCATGGTGAGTGACATTTCCCAGCATGATTCTCACAGCCCAACTCAGCCATCCAGCCCAATGGGAGATCTGGGGCTGATCAAGCCCCGAGCAGCATGTCAATGCTGGGGACTTGCAGAGGAAGAGGAGGAGTGGAAGTAGCTCTGGCTGTGGGAAACAGCCCATCAAGAAATGCTTGTCTCACACACTGCAGATTATCTGGCCTCAGGAGCGAGCCGCTTCTGTAAATTAAACTGTTCTTCATGAGTCAGGAGCCTAACACTTTATTTTCAGAAACTACTGAAAAAATAGCAAGGATTTTGGAGAAGCTGTTTTGGAGAAGTGTGACTTCCCTTTTACTAGCCCAATTCCTGTGTCACTCCCACAACTCTCCAGCTCCATACATGTAGCAGCTGGAGGTGGTCCAGCATGGTGCTGCCCTGGAAGTGGTCTACTCCCACCCTGATCCTCCTCTGATAGGGAGTGAAAGGCAAAGGCTACTGATCTCTCATGCCAGTTTTGCTGAAGAGATGCCTTCTTAGCAGCTCCATCTGCAATACTCTTAATTCTCTTAACTTGGGGATGCCTTGAGTTTCCCTCACTCTGCAGTGGGGGATACAGTCCCTGGTGGAGACCAAGCAGCCTCAGAAGTTCTCTTTACCTGTTTATGGTGATGCCTTAAGACACAGTACCTGCCTTCAGGGTGTCAAACTCACAGCCATGGCAGAGAGAGCACTTGCATGTTGTCCTTGTCTCGTGATACATGGTGGTAGCACACAGCTGAGGGACTGCCTTCACACCATCACATATGTAGGCTGGAAGAAGCTGGTGACTGGGACCATTGTCTTTCATCTGCTTCTAGTCCTCTCTGTGGAAAAAGGCAGAACCTACACTTCCATTCCCAGCAATGGAGTTCATGGTCACCATCTTTCTCACAAGGTGTCACAAGGGCACTTTTTGTTTGGGTAGTTTAGCATGACAAACACTGTGATAAGCAAAGCCCATAACCCACTGTCACCCTGGTGGCTCAGGGAAGATCTTCTCATGATGCCTACACAAGGATGAGCCTCATGTGTGGGCTCAGCAGGCTTTCCAGGGGTGACTGAGTTTGACTGATCACTGAGTTGGAAGATATCCTAAGCCACCTCAGCAGTTGACTACTGATGATGATGTTGTTGCAGAAGATGCCAGCTGAAAACAGTGCTAAAAGTAAGGAAGAGGCAGCAGTCTCCTTTCAAGACTGTACACAATTGCAATCAAGAGAGTCACTTGTCACAGCCAAAGCAGATGCCCACCTCTGCTCACCTCCCAGGAACATACAGGAAGGATTATCACTGTGTAGATCTTTATAGGAAGATGATAAAACGTAAGATGAAAAAGGACTATTAAGCTGTCTGGTCTGGCCACCCATCCGTCCCTTGTAAGTGCAAAGTGAATTGTTTGCACAGGGAAGATGGGAGGTTGAAGATGTGGGAGGTTTAACTATGGAAGCATGAAAAAAGGACACTGCCAGAGTAAAATTCTTGCTTTGCTGCTGCAGTAAACAAGGCTACAAATTACTTTCTGAGCTGTGTATTTCCTTGTGGTTTGAAAACTGCAGCCCAGTTTTCAGAGCATTAAAAACATGCCCTGCCTGCAGATAAGCTTTTATGCTTTTTAAACACTGGTTGAAAGTATAAGTGAAGATACACGGTTGATGTGACAGTGCTCTTGGGGATGAGCGGCTTCATGCATACGTGCTTCGGGAAGCCTTAGTAATCCAGCCTGGCTACCCCTGGGCTAATTGATTTCACAGGGGATATTCTCTCACAAAGCATTTCATCCCACTGCTGGATTTCCCAGGAGATTTTGAAACACTTTAAGAGGTAGAAAAGCAGGAAAGCAGGCACTGTTCCCTAAGCAGGGCCACAGCATGCCAGGACCAGTGCTGCACACTGGGCTTCAGCCTCTTAGCAGGATGGAAAAGGGGCAGAGGAGGAAAGCAGCAATTCAACAGGCCTCTGTTTGCATGATTTGTGTCCTACTTATCCTACATGCAGTGTGTGATAGTGTCCTCCAAGTTTATTTTGCATGCAGGTCTCTCTGCTTGGTCCAGAGTCATGGGTTGTGATACTGTTGTTCTCCAAGTGTGAGAACCAACTGCCTGCACACAGGGAAAAGTTTGCATCCCCTGGCATAAACGTGTCTTCCAAAGGAGGTAGCACCCCACAGGCACCCCTGTAGGGCCTCTCCTCTCTCCTGTGGGGTGAATGGGGAATCTTCAACCCCCTGATTTTAAATGCCAGGGAGGTTTAACTTTCATTACTTTCAAGTTATTGCTTTTCCTTAACACATCCTAGCATTTGCCTCGTAATGGGTCCTGTAGTCCCTACCCCCAGGACTTTGACAGGAAGATTTAGCTTGATGCTCCATGCTAATGGTCTGCTCCAGATCTCTTCAGAAGGGACTTGGCAAACAAAACTCCCTCTGTCAAATAAAGGATTCAGACTCTCACAATGCAAGAGAGACCCCCCCAAAAGGCTCTTTCATGTGGTGCTGAGGAGACTAGAGAATGTCAGAGTTTTAAAGACAAAATACTGCTGTCAGAAGGATATCCAGGCTTCATACAGGAGGGACCCTTCATACTCTGGCAGCCTTTGAATTCAGCCTTTTAAATAAAAGATTTGTCTTCAGACTGAAAAAGCAATGCCTTTTATGAGTAATAAAGTCTAAAATGTATTTTTTTTCCTGGATGAGACTACTGTTCAATAGAAAATAAGCTGTCTCCTTTGATTTAATGAAAAGCCAACCTCTTATTTTGCCTTGGGAAAATAACATATCATCCAGCTCACCAGTCTGCAGATGCCTGAGACAGGAGACTGTTGATGCAGCTGAGACTGGGATTAGCTTCTGTGTCAGTCTGAAGGAATATGGATCATGTCTTGAGCTACAGCACTTAGCAGAGGTGATGGGGACAGAAGATGATGGTGAGTATCATTGGTGTGAATTAGGGGCTGTTAAGTTTTGCCTTGTAGGCACACATGAAGCATTTGACCTTTAGCAGAGATTTTTCATCATTATTATTATATGTAAACGTAATTAGGTATTTAATGTTATATTTCAATGCTTGCATTTATTCTTGCGTATGATACACCAGTGTTTGAATGTAAGCAATGTACAACAGGAAGCCTTGTGTATTTTTGTCCAACCTGAGATGTGACCTACTCCCCTTTGTGGTTCTTGGTGTCCCCCTTCACCACTCTCTGCTTAGCTGCAGGCCCCCTCCAGCTTGTCCCTGGGAGCAGCCCCCAGCTGGGCTTTATCTCTCTAGGTTGCAGGACATATTTTCTTGGGGCTGCTTGGGCTATTGCATACAGCTAATAATTGTGGAAGGTGCTTCCTCCATAGGATGGTGCCAACACGTCAGGGCAGCCCAGAGATCTTCTGCTCTCTTAAATACACAGGGGCTATGTAGTGCCACCAATACTCAGTTTACTGCAAGATTTTAAAGACCAGACTTCCCTAAAATACAAGGCACTCCCCACTCCTGTCATCTTCTCTTTGCTTTTCTGGCAGCATTGGACCCAGGAGGTTTGGGTCGATACTGCTTGTGATTAAAGTGCAGCACAGGCACCTTTCAGGGAGCTGGGCAAATCCATCCGTAGTGTGAGCATTGCTGACACTGAAATCTATGCAATCTCAAGAAAATCAAATGCAGCTGCCTAACAGGGCATGATGGCTTTGGAAGTCCTTGAGGTAGGAGCTGATGGCTGAAGCTCCTCTGCCCAAGCTCACTGAGGGATCAGGGAGTACCCAGCACACACAGGATTTGCAAAGGTAAAGCTATCAGCTCAGGTAAGCCTTCACAGCATTACCCTCACAGCACATCTGCCCTGTCTCTTCTGCAAAGCAATCACAGGATGCAGCATCCTTTTTGCTGTCACACATTGAAATCTTCATGTTGCCCACTCTTGCCAAGGCAGCACCTCATTTGGGCACACAGACAGGTGCAAATTGTGAAATAATATCTGTAAAGGGGGAAGCCAATACCCAGGTCTGATTTTCTCAGTGCCTTGTTTGCTTAATACGTTGTGACAGCAGGAACTAAAATATTTTTGAAGGCACACATTCTCAAATTAATTACAACTGTCATCTATATGATATAAAGGGGACTTCCAATTTCTCCACATTTTTAGCCATTTGCTGTGCCTTTTCCATTAAAAAGAGAAAAAAAAAAGGCATATATTTAGCAGGCAGAGGGAGAAGGTCCTGGTGGGAAGAGCAGATTTGAAGTCACATCTGAAACTTGTAACCACTGGAGAAGACGCCTAGAGGAGAGAGCCAGCAGGATGGCAAGGTGGAGTGCTCTGCCAGATAGAAGCTGTGTAGAAATTCCTTGCCTTTCCCTGGCACACATCAAGATGCCAGTGGTGCTCCTAGGAGTGCCAACATCAGCTCTAGCATCTTCAGGGCAAGGCTTCTGGTGGCTTTTCCTTAATGCTGTGGCAGTCTGTCCTATGAAAAACATAATTAGGTATCTCACAAGGCATCTCATGCCTGACACAAAGTATTTTAAGAGGAGGAAAAAACATCACAAGCAACTGCGTGTCCCCTTAATTTGTATTTTCTGTAAGGATGTGGTGAATGGCAGCAAACCAACAAGGAAGGAAGGGATGGAAGGGCTGTGGCTTTTCAGCAGACTGGCAGCAGCCCACTACATGTTTCCAATCTCCCAAGGCAGCTGTGGTCAGGACTCAGGAGTGGAAATCCCCACAAGTTTTAAGAGGAGACCACATTTAAAAGCTTGAGTGGAGACCTGGGCTTTGGTCCATGGGGATTTCTGCCTGGTAGCAGAGTGAGATGTCTCTGTGCTGGTGCAGCAGGGCGGGGGGAATTGAGAGGGCAGCCACGCTGCAACAATGTTGTACATGGCACCACACCAAGTCCTGCTCCTGGATAGCTCCTGTCTCTGCTGCCTGGCCACTGTGAACACAACCCTGCCATGCCCCACAGCATTTCTGAGGGTGGGAACTCCCATCATCTCCAGCTCCCTGGGTCCATGGGTTGGAACTGCAGTGGGGAGATGTGTTTGTGGATAGAACCATGCTGCTCTTAGCATGGCAACTGTGGAGCTGTAACGTGTCACCAGGCCCATGACATCATAAAGTGCCTATGGGGAGGCTACAAGAGCACCCGTGGTTCTTCTCACACACTTACCTCCAGACAAAACTCTAGAGGCAATTTTTTTCTCCCATGTCATGAGTGCAGGCTGTTACAGCCTCACTCATGCTTTGCAGTGCAATTATGTCATTGCACAATCACTTCTGGGAAAATGCTGAGCAGGTTTTGAGGGAGAGTGAGAGAGAGATGGAGAGGCAGATGAGGCACCTGGAGCAGCACCTGCAGCAACTCCATGAGGAGCTGCTCCTCTTCTGCCCACAAAAGACTGACCCCAACCCCAGGGAAAGAAGGGCCCTCACTGCAAGACTAGACATGGACCAAGAACTGGACAGGTATCAGATATTTGTTTCATTTCTACAGACATCAGCATACTTTAAGATAGGATGAAGGGAAGCCCTCAACATAAGAAGGACATTGAGCTGTTGGAGTGGATCCAGAGGAGGGCCATGAAGATGATCAAAGGACTGGAGCAGCTGCCTTATGAAGACAGGCTGAAGGAGTTGCGGTTGTTCAGCTTGGTGAAGAGAAGGCTCAGGGGGGACCACATAGCAGTTTATCAATACCTGAAGGGGGCCTACAGAAAGGCAGGGGTAGGACTTTTTAATAATATGTGATGGCAGGACTAGAAATAATGGATGTAAATTGGAAGAGGGGAGATTCAGGCTAGATATAAGAAAGAAATTCTTTACAGTGAGGGTGGTGAGACACTGGAACAGGTTGCCCAGAGAGCTGTGGATGCCCCCTCTTTGGAGGTGTTTAAGGCCAGGCTGGACAAGGCACTGAGCAGCCTGATCTAGTGGGAGGTGTCCCTGCCTTTGCCAGGGGGGTTGGACTAGATGATCTTTAAGGTCCCTTCCAACCCAAACTATTCTATGAAGTTTGGGACCAGTATCAAGAACAGTGGTAGAAAGTGATAAGCAGAATGGGAGAGAATCATGGAATCACACTGGTTGGGACTTTCAGATCATTGAGTCCACCCATCAAACCAACTCTAGAAGGAGCCATCCCTAAACTGTATCTCTAAGCTCTATGTCTGCCTGTCTTTTAAACACCTCCAGGGATGGTCCCTTAATGAGCCCTCTGTTCCAATTCTTGACAATGCTTTCAGTGTAAAAATTTTTCCTCATATCCAATATAAACTTCCCTGGCACAGCTTGAGGCCTTTCCCTCTTGAGGATTTCTACATCTGTGTTTTGACAACTGGCATGGTGATTTTATTTTGTTAGTGAGTTCAAGATTGATTCTAGTAAATAGCCAAAGCTACCCTGTAAGAAGAGAGTTTTTGAATTATAAATCCATATCATTTCCATTAAGGCACAACCAAATGAGAAACCAGAATGGCTGAAAAGCCCCTTGGTGGGAGTCTCTTGCTGATTCTGTGGTATTGGCATTTTCTCCTCAAACTTCTGCCTGAGTCCTCTTGTTTTGGGCCCCCAAAAGATGAGGCCGTCGTCTCTGCAGTTTAAAATGTGACATTTTTGCTACATATAGAGATAATTCTTCCCACAGTCTGCCATGAGCATTACCTACAGGGCACAAAAATATTAGAGAAAAAAGGAAAAGTGTTAATTTTATGCTGATTTCAGGAAAACCCAAAGTTGCTGTGAGATTGCTTTAAGTTTACCCAGGAGCTGCAGCTCACACAGGGCCATCAAGCAGCAGATTTCAGATCTCTGGTGTTACAAAATTTGTGTCTGTGTCCAGGTTTTCCCCAGTGTATTAGAGCTGGCCAAGTTTAGCATCCCCTTGCAGAATCATTGGACACCAAAATCCCAGTGAAAGAGCAGAGATTCAGCCTGAATGGAAGCTGAGGAGTCTCAGGAAGGGCTGTGGGATGCCAAGACACAGGCAACCTAAATGCCAGGCTCCTTGGTCCTGTCACACTCAGTACAACTTGCTAGTTGGAACACACAAGTGCATACCACTACCAACTGAAACCATATCACAGTGGGATTTCATCCCATCACACCATCCATCACCTTCCCACAAAAACCCCTGGAAAGGACCAACTTTTCCCAGCACATTTGTTCTCCTCCAACCAGCAACATAAAGGGCACCAAAGGGGTGGGTGGAAGAGGCAGCTCTCTTCCATAAACAGCACAAAAAATACATTCCAAAATTACCACACCATGTTGAACTGTGCTAGTAGGATTGTTGAAGTGGGTGTGCCTTGCTAATAAGCAACTTGTTACAGATTTCTCACCTTAATAATCACACCAGTTCCCTCATTGTTTGCTCTGTTTCCTCTTCCATCACACCCATTATCTGTTTAATCTGGTGCCTTGTGTCCAATTTAGCTATTAAAACAGCTGAGGTGACCCTCCCACTGTTTACTTTACAAATGGTCTTGATAAAGACCCAGACTTCTGATTGAGCAGTCACCGATTGACAGCATTTCCAGCACCTGAAGGGGGGCTACAGGAAAGCCAGGGAGAGATTGTCTGTCAGAGCATGTAGTGACAGGACAAGGGGAAATGGGTTAGACTAGACATTATGGAGAAGTTCTTCATCATGAGGATGGTAAGGCACTGGAACAGAGTGCCCAGAGAGGTGGTGGACACCAGGAGACATTCAAGGCCAGGCTTGATGAGGCTCTGGGCAACCTAATCTAGTGGAAGAAGCCCTTGCTTACTGCAGGGGGATTGGACTAGATGACCTTTGAAAGTCCCTTCCAACTCTATGATTCTATGACTCTACTAGAAATAATTTTAACAGTATGGTGAAGCTCCATCCCAGCTCTCCAGGACCATCCCTTCCTTGGTTGGTTGGTTGGTTGGTTGGGGTTTTTTTGCGAGATGTGTCTCCTATTCACTGATTCCTATTCCTTTAAAGAAAACTCCTGTCTATTTAAAATGTGGGATAGGGCATGACATGGACATGTTGTTTCACAGATGTGTGTACATGTGGAAGAGGAGTGCTGGCTTCTCTGTATTTGGGTAAAAGAACTTTCCAGCTCCACCACTGCCTTATTCCAAGAGGGGACACTGAAGTATTTCTGGCTACTGTGGCATGCAGGTGGGAGCTCCTGCTGATGGTGCAGACACCACCCCAAGTGCTGTGCATGAAGATGGACCCTATGGTTTCCTATTTACTTGTCTCATCCTTAAGATGGTCCACCGGTTCCTCAGCTTGAAAGCTGTTGTCTTGTTTTTATTTCAGCATGCAAAGAAGACTCAGCAGAATTTTGGACTCTTCCCACGATGACAACCTTTTGGCTTTGGTGGATGTGGAGGGTTTTGTCCCCAGGGAAATCACTGTAACAGTGAAAGATGGGAAGGTGAAGATTTTAGCAGAGCATGAGGAGGAGCACACCACCGCAAGAGGGAAGGAGTACAACTACAAAAAAATCAAGAAGGAAATCAGCCTGCCTTCAGGGGTGAGCGAGGATGAGGTTACCTACTCGCTGGGATCCAATAATGTTGTGAAGATCAAAGCGGCACCCAAACGCTGTCCTTGTCTCACGAACCGCTGAGCTGCAGTGGGGAGCAGCGCCCTACAAAGCCCTTCCTCTGCCACATCCCTCCCACCCATAGGCTTTAGCTCTGTCCCAGTAACTCTGTGTTGGCAGCTTCTTGGGCCTCTGCCAAAATAGAAGACAGCATTCCAAGCAGATGTGTGTGAGTCTCATTTGGAAGGAATTTGGTGGAAAATAAGGCTGGAGGGCAGGGAGAGCAACAGGATAATGCCAGGATGGTTTGGGATGTACTTGCCTGCAGTCACTTGCTGGGTTCCAAAGGCACAGCTGGAGGTAGTGTAGGTGGAGGGTGGGGACTGCTGGTGTGTACATCCTCCTGGATATTAAAGGCTGAGAGGCCCTATTTATGTCTACTATAAGGACACTTCTCTCAGTTCACTTCCACTTGAGCTGTAGGGTATTTCTAGGGAGAAAACCTTGATAATGAGCATCTCAAGGGAAGGAGGTGTATGTGTCCCCTTGCCATTTGTCCCCTTGGTTTGGTTTTTGCAGGGGTTGCCCAGGTGGGAAAAGCCATGATTAAAGGACAGAGAGCTTCACCTTAGAAGACATTGTGACTATGGCAGATTGCTTACCAGGGAGGATCATACAGAATCACAGAATCACAGGGATTGAAAGGGACCTCATCTAGTCCAATCCCCTAGCAGGGGATAACCAGGGGATAACCTCTAGCAGTTTCCTGTTGTAGGAATCAATATGAATAAGAAAATGAATAAGTAAACATTTCTCACATTGAAAGAAAGGGGAGGATTGTTAATAAAATTTCTTCAAGGTAATATTAACAAAAAAGTTAAGGTCTCAAGTGGACCTTAATGAGGTCCACCAAAGGACCTCATGTAGCCACAGTCTTTGTTCTCCCCAAGCACAGAGACCAGCAATGGGGGTGACACCGCTGGTTCTACTGTTCCCTGCTCCTCTCTTCCTGACTGGAGCTAAACCATCCTGTCTATGCATTCAAAATCTCAGAGCAGCCTCTTCATCAATTTGATGCTTACCTCAAGTGAGCACAGCCCCTTAGGGGCAGCTCCTGACAAGCATTTACCCAAAATCAACAGCACTACAGAACAGCTTCTTCAAGTCAAATGTCCTGGCAAATGGTTGAGGATCAGTTTATCTCGGCCATAGCCAGCTCAGTAATTTGAGTGGAAGAAATGAGCTGCTTCTGATGTGTTTTCAGTATCCAGTTAACACTTAGGAAATAGCTGATAACAGATTTTAAGTTATATGGGCTTGGTGTGGAGCTGGGTTAGTACAGAACCATAGAGCCATGGAATGGTTTGAGTTTGAATGGACCTCTAAAGATCATCTAATCCAACCTCCTCTGCCATGGACAGGGACACCTTCCAATTTGCTCAAAGCCCCATCCAACGTGGCCTTAAACACTTAAAGGGATGTGGTGTCCACAACTTT
This sequence comes from Turnix velox, assembly GCA_013400935.1. Lineage (NCBI taxonomy): Eukaryota > Metazoa > Chordata > Aves > Charadriiformes > Turnicidae > Turnix > Turnix velox. The sequence goes on along the minus strand of VZTY01030637.1, from coordinate 26,428 downwards.
TCTGGGCAACCTGTTCCAGGGTCTCACCACCTTCATCATTAGTTTCTTCCTTGTGTCCAACCTACATCTACCCTCTTGCAGTTTAAAACTCCTTGTCTTATCTCTACATGCTTTGGTAAAAAGTCTCTTTCCATCTTTCCTACAAGCCCACTGTATAAGTTGAAAGGCTGCCTACACACGGATAGGCTATTCTGCTGTCGTTGCTGGAGGGCACTGGAAATTATGAATCAGAAAAGAAGCTTCCTGTCAGAGCAGGCAGCAGGGATGGGGACTAGGGATACCATAGAGCTCCAGAGAAGACCATCTTCTTAGGAAGCAACATAGCAAGTAGTAAAACTGAAACCCTTTTGGAATATAGTCTTCTAACTTTGTAACTATTTCTACAGAAGCTGTCTAAGTTTGCAGAGGAGAAACATCTTTCAACACCTCCCATCTACCCATGATTTCAGACCTACAGCATATATTCAGCAATCATAGGGCTGGCTCTCCTTCTTATTGCTCATCCTTTAACACATCCTCTTCACATTTTGCTCCTAAATTGGGCTCCTAACACCAAATTACACTCCTTAGTAAGAAATACATGACTTAATTCCCAGCATTCAAGACTAGAAGGCACTGGCAGGCAACCTGGCCTAATCTCATATTATCTTATATCACAAATAACCTGCCTGAAGTCTAACTTACAGGAAGGTGTCTGGTCTTTATTTGAAGAGTTCAGGAGATTAACTCAGGCAGCTCTCTTTGTATTTTTCTCCAATTGGTAATTTCCTTGTAATTAAATGTCAGGCCTTGTTACTAATATGAGATTGTCTGGCATCTTCACTTCTTTTTTTTTTTTCTCTGGCAGATGGCAAGAGCCCTCAGAAACTGACTTTTTAGTAACTCAGTAGCAGCTGTGAACTTCTTCCACATTATAAGCAAGCAGGAGATTCAAAAACTGAGTTTTTAAATATAAAATTCTGAAGTTTCTCATTGCAAGACCTGGTGCCAAACTCCTTAATACTTTATAGCTTTTTCAAGCTTTTAGTGCCCCTAACAAAGGTGGCCACCAGGACTGGCTGCAGGAATTCCACTCCACCTATGCAGCATACAGAGATAGAAACACTCTTCTCAAGATGGAAAGGCCACTGCATCTTTCTGCTGCTGCTTTGCACAAGGTTCTCTGGCTGTATGGCCCTCTACGTGTTGCTGAAGGGTCTCCCCTTGGCAGGCTGCAGCCAGGATGGGTGGCTTCTTCTGCTCTTCCCCACGCTGTAGATGCAGAGAAGTTTGGTGTGGCAGCCCAGGAGACATGAAGAGACGTTCAGGGGGAAGCATTCTTCAGTTATTAAAAATAGATTTAAGAAAAAAATTTCATAGATTGTATTTTTTTCTTACAGAAATGAGCCACAAATAGCCATTTCCCCCCTCTGGTTAGGACTCCCAGTGTTTCAATTCAAAGAGGACTTTCAGTCTGGGAGGTACATTTTAGGGGGCATTCTGAAGAAAATCCTTCAAAATCATTTTATATCCTGTGAAATGCTATTTTGGGCTGGTCAGAGCGTTTTTAGGACCTTTTCCCTAATAGAAGAAAAAGACTCAAATAGCCAGTTTTGTGAATACCTACCATCTTGTGAACACTGTAAATACCTTGTGACTTCTCAAAATCTGTGCACTCCAAGTAACACTTAGATGAGAGTCTGTTAAGTGAAAATACCTTTGAAAAACTACCATTAGCACACCAAGACACGCTCAGATCAGCATCTCCTTGAAAGAAATTCCTTTGCCACTAGGTGGCAGATGGTTTTTGTTGTTTGTTTTTTTTTTTTAAATTTTCCCCTGTGTAAACTCCTTTTCAAATGTAAACCCGATGAAGGTGGTGTTACTAAGCACTAAGGCTGGCATGTGCTGTAGCTGGTAGTTTGTTTGCAGTGTCATTAGCAAATGAAGAGGACAGCATGAGTTAGAGCTGCATTTTAAGATTCTGGGTGTGCGGGAGTCCTCCCAACAGACCACCACCGCGTTAGGCTTCTGCACGGGATGATGCGATCCTGCAGCTCTTCCCCCTGGAGAAGAAACAAGTTTCATCTGCTTCAGCAGCCCAGTTCCACCGCAGCTCTTAGCCTAAATAGGGATTTCCAGGAGTTAATGCAATCTTCAGCATATTGTTGCACCAAATTATTTTGGGGGCCAATTTTGACCATCCCCTGTATAGCAAATCTTTTCTCTGAATCCCCTGGCATGAGCAAGATGACCGAGAGGGTGGCTTGGCTCTGCAGTTTAAACGTTAGTGCGTTCTTGAACTCTAGCCTTATCAGGCATTTATAAATAGCTGGAGCCCCGGGGAATCTGTAACAGGGGGTCATCTGAGGATGCAGGATCCAGGCATCTCTTCGGTCACGAGTTTCTAGGGGTTTTCCTACAGCGAGGCAGTGCTCTCCCTGCAGGCAGCGCCAGCGCCAGAGGGATGTTCCCGCAAAAGAGCAAGTTGCTGCCTGAGGGCCAGCCCCACTCTTCACCCCTGCCTTCCTCATCCTCCCAGCGCCGCACAGCATCACACCAGCCCTGTGCAGCTACCCCCTCCTTGCATGAGGTGAGGAACTTCATCCATTTCATTTGTGCCTACAGTTAAAACTAACTATCGTCCCTGCTAAGCCATTTGGCACCTCAGTCTCTTGGATAAACTTTCCAAATCTGTTTTCCATCATTTTCCTTGGAGAAGGCACTAAGAGTTTAGAAGACAGAGCAGGATTCATGGCTTCAAGACTGCCTCTATGCCAGAGATCTGGTGGATTTGTTGTCATTCTGGATTCTGCACTTGTCACCTCATTAATAATCCTTCACTGGATTTAGGTTAGGAGGAAGCTGATCCTTTCAGCACACTTGGAGTGACTGTCAAGAAGCTTTCACCTCCATAGGAGTGGGACACTGGCTCTTCATCCTCCTCTTTCATCTTGCAGATCCCTTCCTAGTTCCCTTGAATAAACAGTTATTTTTCCATCTCTGTCTGTCTTCTAATCCCCCCTGCCAGCCCACGTGTCCCTCTCCAATTGCTGTAGGTCAGGCCTTTCTTTTGGCGATTGCCCTCCTTGATTTCAACATTAATTAAAAATAGTAGAAGGTCTCTCAGCTCTTTGGTCCCTCCTGCTGGTGCTTAACTTGGGGCATTACATGTAGACTTCAAAAGCCTGCAAGTGAAAAGAATGCTATAATTAAAAAAAAAAAAGAAACCATTAATCAAATTACAGGGGAAAATCATCATCCCCTGCACCTCAATAGGACAGATTTTAACTCAAAAATAAAATGTAGCTTCTCTTTTTTAGTTCTTTTGACATAGCTTTGTGCATCTCTGCCTGCATGGGCAGAAAACATTGCAAAAAGGCAGACTGATGCATAGTTGCATGAGGAGATGCAGCACTTAGAAACATATCCAAAGAGAAAATAGAATTCTCTCCCGTTGAGGTTTGGCCACAAAGAACTCATCCTGCATCTGGGTGAAGCCAAGGGTGGCCCACAGCAGCCACAGCACATGACAAGGTGGTGATGATGCTCTCTCCATCCCTTCACAACCTTCACTGCCCTAGGGTTATCATCTGAAGAGTCAATGGTCACCATGTCCTCCTCTGTTTGTGGGGCATAGGGCTGTGTGTCTGTGGGCATAGAACCAGGAACACCACCCAGTACATCTGGCTGCTGCCTGATAACAAATCTGATGTGGATTTGAGCCAAAAGTTACATTGTTGGGAAGGCAGAGAAAGCAAGAGAGCTTGCCAGTGAGCTCTCAGACCAGTGAGTGAGCCCTGTCCCAATGGCCCACTAAAGTGCTGGCACCAGGAAAGATCCCTGCTAGAGCCTAGCACATGTGAGCAGGGAGGGAATGCTCAATGCTCCTGTGGGGGGACAGAAAAGGGATGGAGAAGAGGAATTGGGGACAAGCAGGTGCACTAAAAACACTCAAGCCTGGGCATTCCTTGCCAGGGCAATCCCCAGGTGCTGCAGAGCCTGTTGCCTCCTGCTCAGGCCAGCAGTGACATTCAAGCTGAGCAGCAACTCCTACTACTCTCAGTGCATCTTAGCTTCTCCTCTTGTTGTGATAACCTGCTCAAAGTATTTACACAGAAACAGAATCTGCAGGATGCAGTAGAGATGACTGGGGTAACAGATGCAAGGTTTGAGAACAAGTTGAGAATAAAGGGCACATGCAGATATATGATTAAAATCAAGGAGAATGCTTTGGTGGGGAAGCAGTGAAAGAGGTTGAAAACAGCATGTTGTGTAGCAGGCAATAAAGGCAGAATGTAGCAACTACCAGTTGTGCAGCCTTGCTGGGGTTTTATCAACTGGACATTAAAAAGAGAGGAATAAATAAAAATGCCAGCACTCTGGGTGCATCACAGCAGATTCTGAGTACTTTCTATTCCCACTAAATTCCCTGGACAATAGCTGCCCACAGCAGAACTGCACTGCTGCTGTGGATATTTGCAAAGCTAATTCCCTTAGAGAAATGGAGAGATATTTTTAGGCCCAAGAGTGACCATTCCAGCTAAAGCCTATCACACAGACACAGAGAGAGGCACACACCAGCAGGGCTGCAAGTGCAAAACTCTGTCACCTTGGGGCAAGTGTCAAAAACCCACCTTCCTCACCATGTTCCCAGCTCTCCTTGGCTGGAGAGCCTGCCACCTAGCTCAAAATCCAGGTCTGTCAGCTGCAGAAATGTTTGGATGTTAATGCACAGGTGTAATGGGATCCTGACCTTGATACTTAAAAATAGTCCAAGGGACTGGCCTACATAACCTCCAAGCCTTCAGTCTAGATTTGGTGCCTGGTTAGCATGATGACATTTTAAACGTGGTGCAGCTGACTTTATGATAATACCTTGGGGTTTTTTCTAGGAGGAGCACAGAGAATGACACTTTGCATTGGAGCAAACTGGCAGAAGCACTCACAAACATGAGGAAGCATTCACTGACTACTCCTGTACTAAAGGAGTAGGAGCAATGTACTGTACTGTAGTACTATTACCCCACCATTTACATGTGCTTACTTTTCCCAGAAAACAGAGCCATGACATGGCAGAGAATTACAACACACACAAAGGGAGAAGCAGTAAATACATCAGTAGACACTGGCCAGGATGGGGTTCCTGGGGCATCCCACTGGCTCCTAACAGAGCTTTGTGCAGGCTGCCAATGTCCCAGAGGCAGGGGTCCTGCCTTCCCAGGACCACCTGGAAACTGCCACTCAGCCTCCCAGTGCCTAGGCAGGGACAGGACAGGGATGGTTGTCCAGCACTTTCCAGGTTTTGCACCTTCAGTGTCACCAAGTTCCTTCAGTGCTGGCTTACCCAGGGATGTCAGTGATGAGAAGAGCAAGTCTCTTGCTCCCAGGTACCTGCTTTGTGTAGCTGTGGAGTTGTGTACTACACCAGGAGACCACTTAGGCCCCCTCACAGGATACCTGCAGCCTGCTGTGAAAGTGCAATAAAATAGCTCATGAACATCAAGAGCCATTGCACAGAGGAGCTAGTACGGGCAAACATGCTCCCCATGTTTGGAAGGGATTTTCCAAACAACAAGCAAAACCTTAACAAAGTGCTCCATCATCCAGACAGCAAAGAGGACTAAGCCAGAAGCCAATACAGTCCTTGATGCAAGCAAGCCCTTCTGGGAATCACAGCAAATGGAGTGCCATGTAAGGGATGCAACCAGATGTTCTGTTGTGCTTATTTCATTTTACCTAAACCCTTGAGTTGTATGAGACATCAGGGAGAAGCTCACCAGGACTGCACTCCTACTGCTCAGCCCTGATCCTTCAGGGGCCATACAGCCATAAAGTCATTTTGGTTCAAAGAGACCTTTAAGACCATGAACTCCAACCATTAACCCAGCTCTGCCAACTTACCACTAAACCATGTCCCTCAGCACTATATCTATGCATCTTTAAAATAATTCCAGGGATGGGCAGCCTGTTTCACTACTTGATAACCCTTACAGTGAATATTTTTTTCCTTATATCCATCCTAAGCCTCACTAAACTTGATCACATTTCCTCTTGTCCTGTTGCCTATTATTTGATACAAATGACTGACCCAAGTGCTGCAAGGGAACAGAAAAACCAATGCTGCAAACTTTGGCTTCAGACAGAGGTACAATTTACATGCGAGGCAAAACCTGGTTTAAAACAGATTTAAAACTGAACTGTCAGAGGGCTGTGTAGGTGGGGAGCAGAGGGGTGCAGTGCCTCTCCACATTTCAGCTAGCAGTGGGCAGCTCTGTGGGCAATACAATCAGAACTTCCCCTCTAATAGCCAATGTGAAAGAGGTTTGTTGGTCACAACCTGTCCCCAAGGTGCTGGTGACCCAGAAATGCAAGCTGCACCTTGCTCATGGCTCCATAACAGGTAGTACCCTGGGCCCATACTGTGCCACCTCCCCAGGAGGCAGGAGTCACCCAGAATGAGGATTGGTGACACCTGGTCCATGCACAAAGACAGGACAGTGCTGGGATCTTTGTGTTGCTCTGACCATCTATTTGGGAATATTTTAATAACAGAATTAGGGTTAGGCTGACCAACTGTGTCAAAAAAATTCCTAACACTTTCAGACTAGAATTCCCACAGAAAAGCCAAGCACAGACTTGAGGACATTGGAGTCCTTGTGTTGGGGGATGCTGTGTCCTCAGACTGCTTGAGGACCATATTAATCACCTAACTGTTTTGTCAGAAAACTTATATGTTTGAAAACCAATGTGGTGTAGTACAGAGAGTGCTTAAATCTATATTTCATCTGAGGAAGAAAATTCAGGAATGAAATATTAAAGAAATAAAGAGTAGAGGTTCCAAACACTTCAGAAGGATTTAGAGTGAGGGACAAACTTAAAGAAAGAACACTGAATTGCATGTTTGGAGGAGAGCAGATGTTGGAGTGATGCAAACAGGAAAAGTGTGTGTATGGAGATCTCAGCAAGGGCTGCACCAATAGCCTTCCCCAAAACAGGAAGAGGAATAGGCTTTGGGACAAATCTGTAAACAAATCCAGACTGAAACAAAAATACTTCACTCCTTTGGCAATGTCTTCTCTCTAAAGCACGTCAAGATCCCACATTTTTGGCCAGCCACCCATATCCAAAGTTAAAAACAGGTCCAGGGGCCTCTTCAGTTTCTGACAGAAAACAGGGTGGCTTGGTGCCTGACCAGGGAAGAATGTGAAGGTAGACAACAACAGGAACATGCTACCAACAGCTTTGGTGGTACTTTCCCTTCTGATGATGTGTCTTGGCATAGTGAACATCTGTCAACAAATCCTGGAGAGGAGCAGAACATTTATCCCAGTTCAAGACTAAGAATAATGGTTTGAAGTACAGTGTATGGAACTTGATGAGACCTGATGGTGTCTTCTTGTCTGAAAGGCTCACCAGCTTCTCCTGAGTGCACATCCATCCTGGGGCAGACCCACTAATGGGTGTAGGGAGGAGCTCCCATCCATCTCCTGCCAGTGACAAAGGGGCTCAAATTCCAGCTCAGTTGATTTTCTCGTTGCAAATAACAGATACATGAAATTACTTATTAAACATTTACATTCTGAAACAACAGATACCTTTGCACAAAAAAAAGCTTAATCAGTTCTAAATTCCTAAATTCCCTCAATACATCTTATAGTTCCCCTGCAAAAGCCTCTGGTTTCTCCAGGACTTGAATTCTAGTCCTCCAGCTCTTTTCTTACAGCGACACTGGGTCAGCCCTGGGGCACTCGTTTTGGAGAGATACAAACCTGGAGCTCAGAATTCATGCAGGAGAGTCTCCTGGTGACACCCCAGATATGTGACTTCATCCCTGTCATTGGGTCCAGCGTGGAAGAGAAGACCAGGGTTTTCCACTTAAATTCAGGTTGCTTTCTAGACCTCAGCCCATTCTTTCTGACCTATTAACAACTTTCTGCCTATTGACCTCTTCCACTTCCAATTTACAACTGAAAAACAGTTTGCTTACTGTGCCTCATGCAGGAAGACCCATGAGACCTGGCAGAAACAACAGCTCATCACTTACATTCATTACAGTGGAGCAGAGTATCACAAATAACAAGAAGGGAGATGGGCTTACCTTTAATAATCTAACATTTTTAGAACACTCCTTTGATTATTACAGAAGGAAAAGCAGCTAAACATGTTTGAAGAGATAGGGGCTCTCTCCTTCACCTAGCATTAGCATCAGTCTCTCTGTCATTATTTGTGCTAGTTTTCTCCTGGGTATAGAGGTTGGACTGGATTTCAGACATTATTGGGATGTCGCAAAATGTAAAGGCCAGATATTTTAATGCTTGCTGACAAGAAATGTTTTTATTCCATCTCCTTGGCTGTGATTATACAGACACTTCTTGCTCCTTGAAAGCAGTGTTAAATTCACAACTGCTCACAAAGGCATACAAAAGTAATTTATTGCACATCACTGAATACCCTCAAGAGGCCCATGGCAGCATTAGCATTTTTATGGGAAGTGCTGGTATATCCTTTTGCATGTAACCTACCTGTTCTTTTGTTCCTACATGATGTTTATGAACAGCACATAAATGCCTGCAAAGCTGCGCCCAGGACCATATAAAAGAGCCAGAGCCAGGTGGAAGTCTCTGTCAGGATGTGGCTGAACATGCCACTCTCACATCAGCTGCTGTAAGACATTTTAGCTTCCTTAAATGCTGAGGACTGAATGTAAGTGATTACAAACCTGTCAACAATGACCACATTAGGCTGGTTAGTTCTGACCAGAGAAGCTTTGACTCAGACATGGGCATGTAGTGATAGGACTTTACACAGTCTATGATGTTATGATTCCGTGATCATTTCCTGGCAGGGCTGTGACAGTGGGCTGTGGCAGGTGGCACACAGAAGACACAAAGGAAGAGGTAACGCAGGTTACCTATCGGTTCTCCAAGAGGCTTTAAGATATGCATGTTTCAGCTGAAATAAAGATAACTACCACCAGCATCACTGCTTGGGCAAAAAAATAATTTTGAAACAACCAAATAAATAAAAATAAAGAACAAAAGCAAACTGTATAGCATCATGCTTTCTGACAACCACACCACTAACTACCACAGAAATTAGAATTTAAAATATCCATATAGTTAGGCTTTAAAATTTTTCTGTCAACAAAGCAGTAATAGAAGAGTTTCATGTGAGCTAACATAGATGTTGCAGATTGAAAGTCACTTGGCACCAGAGCAAAGCAAGGGAATTGCTTAATTTTTGGCTCAGTTTCTCAGGGGCCGTATTAGCAAATAGATTTGTTATCAACTAACATTCTCTCTGATCAAGCTTCATCTTTTTCTTTCCCCTTATTTTTTGCTTGTTTATTTAGGGCATTCACTCCTGGTACAGAAGGGCAGCAGGTGCTCTTTGTGGACCGCTCCTGGCACAGAGAAGACAAGATATCACATCTTGGATTCAGGTATATTTATAGAGGAGCACACAGAGCCATCTGAAGAATGAGATGATTTTGAGCTTAGTCTGTGGGCCTAAAAGGAGAAAAATTATTGTCCTTTGCCTCAATCACTTCACCACCTGGCTCCGATTTCCGCCTTGAGAAGAGACAGGTCTTGCAGGAGGCTGAATGTGGCTGCTCCAAATGCAGGGAGATGCTTGTGCAGCACGCTGTGGGCTCTGTGTGCCAGGGAGCCCCAAGTTCACCAGGAGCTTCATCACAAACTGTTTTGCAGTGCTCCCCTCCCAGCTCAGCTCTCCCATGATTTGAAGATGTCTGGGGCAGGGCTGAAACTCCCAGAGAGTCAGCTCTAGGCAGGCTGTGCTGAGCACTCACCACAGCCAGCTAGCCACATTGTCTCCAAAGCTCTGCTGTAGGTGCTGGCAGAACTTTGCCTGCAGCAACGCCTCAGTTGACACAGAGAGAGAAGCTTGCAGATTTGGTCCTAGGCCACGTTCTGCCTCAGAAGAACAAGCCGTGCAGCCTGTGTTTCTGACAGAAACTCACGAGGCAATAGTTGGCAGTGGGCAAGCCTAGAGCAATTCTGCTCCACATCAGGAGAGGCAGGGCTGGGCAGGTAAAGCCCTGCAGCAGAGAATGGACAAAGTGCTCCTGACTGCAGCCTTGAGGCAAGGACCCTTCCAGTGTTAGCCATCCAGTGTAAGACCATCTATACAAGATGCAGACTGGTCATCAGGAGAGTGTCCTGGCTGACGAGTCAGGGTCCCTCCCATGCTCCAGAGCTGGCCTTTCTAGCTATGTGGTGACCAATGCAAATGAGAAATGCCTTCCTTGCTGCCACTCCAGCACTCCAGGAAATGCAATCTGTGGGATGGGGTCTGGTCAAGCACAGAGGAAAATCCCAGGCTATGTCTCTGTGCAAGCTGCAGCTGTTCCCCATGGTGCTCAACACTCACCCAACTAAGCCATCTCAAATTCCGACCACCTGACACTTGGCCCAATCTTTTCCCTCACCAGCTCCTGCTGAAGACATCACAGAATAATGAAATGGTTTGTGTTTAAGGAAAAAAACCTTAAAGACAATCCAGTTCTGAACCCCTCTGCCATAAGCTGGAACATCTCCCATTAGATCAGGTTGCTTGAAGCCTGGACTAGCCTGGCCTTGAACACCTTCAGGAATGGGGCATACACAACTTCTCTGGGCAACCTGTTCCAGAGTCTCAGCATTCCCAGGCTGAGACTGTGACAGTCTCAGACATTCCCATTCATCAGGAGCTGCAGTATGTGGGGTGACCAGGGTTGTTTACTCATTCAACAACCCTCTCGATGCCTATGTGCTGTCTTAAATTCATTCCAGCAGTGCAATGGCAGGGAAATCAGTGTTGCTGGGGAGTGTGGACATCTCCCTTTTCATCTTTTACTAGCACAAACTTTACTAGAGAATTAACTCTGTAAACCCAGACATCTACATAATTATCAGTGCACTTCATGCCTCTGGGGGTCAACTATGGCTGAAAAGCTTCCTCTGTAACAAACTTTCCTAAAGGCTGTTGTTTTATTTATGATCCCCTAAATGCCCTTGGAAACTCCGTGAGAATGATAAGAATCAGGCTGGAGGCTTTTTGTCAGCTTTGACTAATGAAAAATCCACTTTGTAAAATGGAGTGACCTTCTTTCCAAAATACCATGCCTGTGTCCCAGACACTAAGATCTAAGGATGAGTGAGTTCATAGTTTATGCATTGTTTTCAAATCAGTATATTCATATTCACAAAAGTAGGGTTTGGGGTTGTTTAAAAAAAAGGAAGAAGAATTCCTCAGAGGAGCTAAAGGGGCTGAAAAACAAACCTCCCACGTTTCTCAGTAAAGCAGTATTTTTTTGGTTTTCTCCTGAGTTTGCTCAAGTACTGCACAGGAACCACTCAGAATTTAATCAGATCAGTCAGTCCAATCTACTAAGAATTTCAATTTGCCTTTCTAATGCCAAAATAAAAATTTAGACAAGCAGCTTTTCTCTGAATTGCTTCTGAATTGCCAGGCAGGCTGTCACACGGCGAACAGCAAAAGGCTGTCTCCCATCCAGGCATCAACTCTGAGGTTGCAGGAAGAGATGTTGGCACTGCAGGGAGGCCCTTCCTCAGCAAGACATGACAAATGCTATTGTCTCACCACAGTGAGGACCAATATGCAGGCAGAGGCAGTTGCAGTAAAGATGGGGAGCAAAACCTTTTCAGCACAGCCTCTTCCCCGCTTTGCAAAGGCACTGTGTCTTACAAAAAGCACCTCTCAGCCCCTTTTTCCTTAATTTTAGTGTTACCTTGAGGAAAAAAAAATTGCCAAAATGCAACTCCCAACTGTGGGTTCTGTGGGATCTGACTCAAATCTGGGAGACAGGAGGTTGAGGTAACATTGAAGAAGCCAAAGGCAGCAGCTTTCCCAGCTCAGCAATAGCTGAAAAGAAGCTGCTTCTCCTGCCTTAGCTCTTCTCTGTTTCCTTCTTGACAACACCTTCAGCCCTTCTTTGCAGTTCCTCCCTGTGCCAAGGATACACATATATTCCAGCCAAAAGGTCTTAGATCCTTGCTGAAAAAGTTCATGCCCTTGGATTTCATAACTCTGAAAGGGGAAAAGAAGGAAGACCAGCTATAAGGAAAACAATCTTTCCCTGGACAATGCTTCTCCCCTATCCCCCTTTCCAGAGCACGTGATGGAAGGGAGCTGGAATGGCACCAAGGTACAGCCCTGCATGGTGACACTAGCCTCTATCTCTGCTGACAGTGGGTGGCACAACACAAGAATCTCGGTGTTGCCACACTGGATACAGTATGGCACTTGCCCCATTCCATCCCATCCCTCTCTGGCTCTCTTTTCCAGGGGTCTGAGTGAATGAGAGGAATGCACGGAGAATGCCAACATGCTGAAGTACAGGAGAGGAAAAAAAACAAAAAAGGAAAATATTATTTGGGTTGTTTCCTGCAGGAAGTTCCTAAAAAATGGTATAATTAAGAGAGGAAAGCTGAGTTGCAGCTAAATTCACACTTTCCTAGGGAAAATCCTACGGAACCACTTTTTCAAACCTTGGAAGTCCTCACTCCAAACTGTCAGCATGCCTGGAGACATCCCCTCCTACTCAGTATCCTGCATTCCTCAGAGACCTGTTGTAGTTCCTCTCCCCTGCTCTGCACTCCTACCTTCCTCCAGCCCCATTTGGAGTAGCAAGCCTCCTGCACCACAGTTATACCTCTGGCATCAACACAGCACCCTCATACCCAGCAGCACACTGTGGACCTCCTCTTCTCGTAATTAACTCCTGCACACAGTGGAGACCAGAACAACATTCTCTGTCCCCACAGCACACTGCATGACCCAAGGCATGGGGGAGCTACCCTGGGGACAAAGCCCACAAGGCAGCAAGGAGACATAAGATCAATCTGTCAGGATGATGTCACTGCTGCTGTCAAAGAGCCACAGCTGCAATCCTGAACTCACTGGTGTCTCCCAGGGCAAAGAGCTCAGGTTTCCATTCCTAAGTTCATAACAGCGGCAAACATAAGCCTCTTTTAACCCTGCATCAAGAACAGCAAACTGCCCACAAAGGCAGGTTGGCAAGGCCTTTGAAGACACTTGATGGGTCTTACACTGTCATGTAGAGAAGTTGTCTCTCTTGGGAAGCTGTCAGCAAGCAGCTGTGTAGGTGCTTGTTCAGAGTAAAATATCAGGAATAAACTGCTTCAAATATTCTTTAAATAAAAAGGGTAGGGGAAAGCAGTACTGTATGTTTTTTTCTGAAACGCTGAAATACAGACTGGGTCTGTCAGTCCTGGCCTTGCCAGTACAGGAAGGCAGAAGTTAAGAGAACACCACCATTGTCTGAAGTGGTGAGGTGAAAGAATAAAGTGGATTTGGTTTTTCTTCCTGCAGCTTTTGGATCAGGAGAGTTTTCCAAGATCTCCTTAGAAATTTGACGTAATGAAAACAGGGTGGTGTGACTGAATTTCTGAGCTAGGCAACAAACCAAGGCCAGAGAGCCAGGCTGCAGCTGGGCAAGTCCAGCTGGCTCCCTGGGTGGCACACCCTGGGCTGCCTTGAAAATCTCTCAATTTAGTCCATCGACACCTCAGGCAGCAAGTACCCAGGTGTGAGATGAACTGGCCTGTGTTTTGGGAGGCAGGGATGCTTGATGGAATCCAGATGGGTGTCAGAGCAGGGGGACTTTCTGCAGGAGACTTTTTTTCAATAACTACAGCCCCAGCACAAACTGTAAACTCTTCTTTTTGCAGGGTTTTAGGTTACATCTAGGAAATTTCACTGGTCAATTTTGCCCTATCCAACTCACCCACGGGGCTCCCCCCAGCCTACTCCAGGCCCAGAACCCCATCCCACCTGCAACTAAAATCTGCAATTAAACATCACTTAGAAAGCAGCCAGCACCACAGAGCTACATTTGTTTTCTGCAAGAGCAAGATCTGTGCTGGGTGCTTTATCGTATGTAGGTTGTTGCTGTGGGAGGTATTTGTGTTTGTCAACAGTTTAGAATCCAACCCAGCATGTTAGAGCATCCCACTTCCCCTCACATGGCATGCCCACCTAGATGGGGACAAACAAAAGCAACAGCAAAGCCAACTGCAGTATAGATGAGGAATATGGTCAATAAATATTAAAAAAGAGAGAGAAACAAGGAGCAGTGATGAAAAGGGAGAGTATTAGAATGTAAAGAAAAAGTACTGGGGAAAAACAAGCCAAAAGGCAAAAGAGTTCATTAATAGCAATGCTTTATTTGACTTTGGTGGCACCAAGTAAGAGTCTTCAAACTCAGCACTGAAATCACATTGCAATCAGCACTCAGGGTTGTAAAGAGATCCTGTTACATAGGTATTAATTACATTAATTAGTGGCAAGGCTGTGCCTTGGCTGTGGTTCCTGGAGCAGGTGGGTGAGGAGGTGGCTCCCTCCCTCCGCTCTTTCTGCCTGGTCTTCTCCTGGGCCTTCTCCTCCTGCCCAGGTCTTGCTGAGGGGTGTTAGTGCAGAGGCTCAGGGGAGAGGATGAAGTGTGACTCCCCCCTCCTCAGCCAGGCAGCACAAAGAGGAGAGAGGAAGAAGAGGTGGAAAGGAAAACTGCCCCATGCCCTTGAGCCCTAGTGATACTTGGTCTGACTGACACTCCTCCAGAAATATAGTGCTTTGCCAGGCAGGTCTGGCATAGTGGTCAATCGGGCAAGAATCACAACTTTCACAGAGTAACAGGGTACCAAAGTCTCAAAGCTCAAAGCAGGTGAGAGTTCAGAATAATAAAAAGCCCAGAAACATTTCCCATCAGTTGCCAACACCAAGATTGTCTCCAAACTGCAGGCTTAACCACTGCAGGCTGTTCTGCCTGGCACCAAAGTGAAACTGCAAATACCATAATTTTGAAGACACCAGACCTGACAAATCCTGCAAAGTCTCTGTGGGATAAAGCAGCACGCTCCCAAGAACTCCCTCCTACTGTGGAGTACATACCACAGCAGCACTACTCAAGCAGAATAAATGGCTTACTTTATAGCCTATTTGAGCCAACCAACAACATTAGTAATGCACAGAAATTAAACTGGATAGATTTCTTTGTTTTATTGAAATGATTCCAGAAAACCGCACCTTTGAGGACAGTTAGAAGTTTGCTTCAGTGCTGGAATAGCTTTGAACAGAAGCTTCAATCTTCCAGGAGGCAAAGCCTGCATTTCTTAGATATGACATGATGAGGCCTAGAATTCTCCTCCTCTCCAGCACCAGTGTTGCAAAACTAAACCCACTAATACTTTATTGTGAACTTTCCATTGATGGTGGTGTTAAAAGCTACCAAAACAGCTTTGAAGGAATGCTTTTCTTCTCTCGTTACTTACAAACACCAACAATACTTCAGGCACATACAGATTGAATGCCACTTTCTTTTTCATTAAAGGCAGCCAACCCTCTTAACTTTGGCAAACACAGATAACTTCCCTGGAATTAGATATCCCTTCGATTTCTCCTCAGAAACATGCTGAGTTTGGTGATTCCTTGAAAGATGTACAAGATGAGGAGATGTCACCCAGCTCATACTATTCACTCCTTGAACTGCAGTTTCAATGCCTGAAACATTGTGCAGATGGTACTGAAGATTTTTAATCCTGTGTATGTTTAATCAAGAGACATTATCACTTAAACATTAAAGATCCATACTCCTCCTTCACACAACCCAGTGCTTTATGAAACCAGAGCCAGATTAAACTCCCAAACATATTAAATCTCATTAGGTGTGAAGATAGCCCACAAAGTCAGATGTCCACTGAACACCAGCAACAAATCATGTATTGGATGAGAACTGGAAGCACCAAATCAGGCCACCAGCATACAATCCATGTATAAAGTGATAAAGCAAGCTCATCACCTTCTAGTCTTTGAGACTTCTTCAAGCACCTTTTAACTGTGCTATGCCACAGTTTCATGACAAGCTTCTGGATTTTCATCCATTGTCAGAGATGAGCATAGGACAGGGACATGAGGGCATCTGTTGGCCACCTGAATTACAGGGGCTGCAAGGTCCCTGTGCATTGAAAGCATCAGGTACTGGCATATTCTAACACCATCTGACAGACACTGATCATGTATGCAGGTGGAATTCTGAAGACCTCAGGTGTTTTGCCTTTTTGGAAGTGGATTCTATCCTCTACCTTCACCCAACCACATCCCAGAGCACCCTCAATTATCCAGAATTTAACTGTCAAAACCCAGGGATTCATGCAATCATCTTCTGTGTGAGGAGGCTGCTCCACAGTCCTTGCACATGTCCCGGGAGACAGCTCTGGCAGTGTTCAGAGAAGGACAAGCTTCCCTTGCTTTAGAATCATAGAGTTGTTAAGGGAATTTCAAAGGCCATCTAGTCCAACCCCCTGCAGCAGACAGGAACATCTTGCAGTAGATCAGGCTGCTTAGAGCTCATCAAGACCGGCCTTGAATGTCTCCAGGGATGGGGCCTACACCACCTCTCTGGGGAATTAGTTTCAGTGCCTCACCACTCCCACTGAGAAAAACATCCTAATATCCAATCTAAACCTGCCCTACTCCAATTTAAAACTATTGCCCCTTGTCCTATTACTAGATGCTCTGACAGTCCCTTCCCAGCCTTCCTGTAGGTACCTGCAGGCACTGGTAGAGTGCTAGAATGTCTCCCTAGAGCCTTCTCTTCTTCAGCTCAAACTCTCTCAGCCTGTCCTCATAGAAGAGGTGCTCCACCCCCCTGATCATCCTTGCAGCCCTCCTCTGGACTCTCTCCAACAGGTCCATGTCCCATCTTTCTACTGACCAAGCCCAGTGCCTGGCACCTCCTGACTGTGGAACCACCTAGGCCAATTAGCACACTCAGCAACTCCCTGGACAGCCAGGCCAAGGCTGCACAACTATTGCCAAAAAGCCTTTTGGGGAGATGTGTTTGCCAGTGTCACCTCCACATCCCATCTCGCTGCCTTGTCTCCTGGCACATGGAGCCAGAGCAAAGGCTTTCTGGGAGCTTGGCTGCATGTCTGCATCCCTCAGAGGAGAGCAGCAAAGTTCTGCAACACGTGCTGCTCCAGGCAGTGCCAAGGAATCCTTTCCAAAAAAGCATCCCCCGCCCTGCCAGTGCTCCCCTTCTCCTTCCTGGGAAAACTGCTGTTTGGTGCCCAGGAATATGCAATCCCACAAAAGAAGTGGGAGTCACTTTCCAGATCTATCTGCAACTAGAATAAATTTCCTTTATTTCTTTTACATTTTATAAATAGTCTGTCCTTCCTGCAGCCGTTTTCCTGGCCTGGTGACTCACCATCCACTCATCATACTCATTGCTTCATTTAAATAGGGAATTGAAAAGCCTTTTGCATAGAAGGAAAGCAAGATAATATAAAAGAGCACCCCCAGCCACAGATTAGCAACTAGCCACTTAGGCTGGTCTCTTAGCAAAAGACCTACAGTAATTCCTGCTGCTTCATAGCAGAGAGGGTTGTTGTTAAGATGAATGGGTGTGAGACTCAAGCAATGCTATCTAGACCTCATCCTTTCCACCAGCTCTGCTTCCCCCAGGGTACTTGCAGGCAGTAACAATTTATTTCTCCTTCTTAGTTCAGTGATGGGTATTTTTGGCCCCTATATGGCACTGAGCATTCCATGGGGCTGCCATAGTTTCTCCTTTATTCCAGAAAATGGCAAGACTCTGCTCATGTGGTTTCCTAGCAGAACAAGATGGAGATGATCACACCAGCCTCCTGAGCAGCCGCCAGCTTTGCTGGCAGCGTGGGAAACTCATGAGTCACCTCTGCCACAGCCAAGCGAGGAGATGAAGTCCCAGAGGGACTAATGTCTCCCAGGCTTCCTGAGAGGAAGAGACACAGATTTGAGACCACTTTTGAGAAGGGCTGAATGAGGCTCAGTGAGTGCTGATATTGGTGGAGAGGGCTTGTGGGCCAGGGTGAGTGAGGGATATGGCTGGCAGTGGCATGGCTCCTACTCAGGGTTTGAGCTGCTCCAGAGCCCCTGACAAAGGTACTCGTGCAGAGGGGCTACTTCCACTTTCCCATTTCCCAAGCTCTGCTCCAGGCTGGGAAGCCAGAGCAGGGCCAGGAATATCAGGATGCTGGGAGAACCAGGAGATCGGGTGACTGTCACCCACCTGATGGAAGGGTTGTGGTGCTGGTGGGAAACACATGGACTAATTCTTGGTAGTGGGAGCTGCTCCTAATCCGCTCAGCAGAGCATCTCCTCTCCCAGAGGGCAGCCACTTGCAGATGAGAGTGGGTACTCTCCTCCCTAGGAGGGCAGACAGGTGACTGCTCTAGGGATCCCAAAAAGCCTCAGAGTGACTCTGTGCCATCACGAAGACAGGAAATGTTGGTGGGGAGAGGAAAAGGAAATAAAACTGCTTATGCTCAACCAAAAGCATTAAAGGCCACTGCACACCAAATCTGCAACCAGACTGGCTTGGTGCAGCAGTGTCAGGCAGGAGCTCAGCCACGCTTCTGGAGCCAGCACTCTGTCTGAACTGCAGACTGGGAAATCCCTCTGACTCACCTGGCCCCCACTTCTACCTTTGCTCTCCCACCCTCCCTCTTAGTGGAGATTACCCCACCAATACTGACTGCAGCTGATGAAGAATTAGGTTAAGCTGATTGCATAGCTGGTTTGAAGATGGCTGCCCCACTCTCTTGTGATGCAGCAATTCCTAACGATCTTATTTAGTGACTGCAATGCCTGATGATGTTACACAGTCGTCATGGGAGCTACTTTATCATTTTCTTGATGAAGGCTTCATTATCATTTTTGTCACCCTACCTCTAAGGCCTTAACATACCCCCTGTACTCTGTATTTTCTTAAATTGCACTCAGGTCGCTCGCTACACTCTTTTTTTTACTTTGGGGAGGCAAGGGCTGTGCTTTCCCACAGCCTTCAGGGCAGTTAAACATTAAAAGCCACATTTCCCAAGCAGAAGTGTTCCACCTGCCTGAGGCTGCTGCTGGTGGCAAGTACCCTGTGGCAGACCCTGCCTATCACTGCCAAGGTCCCAGCCGTCACAGTTAAACCATAACAACTGTATGGAATTCAGCCCAGATGGCATTAATAAAATGATAAGTTTGTGTGTGTTAGATGCAGCTGGGTAGAGGGCAGACGGTGTGTGTGACAAATATTCAAAGCTGTTTAAGATTTTCCAAGGCCCAGGGCAATATTTAGCTGAGAAGGAGGGGAGCTTACTCGTGCCTTGGCAAAGCTGCCAGTGCTGCACCCCCTTATTTGGGAAACTGTTGCTGTGTGAGTACCTGGACATCTATCCAAATTTTTCCAGGAGCTGAAGCAGTGCTAGCAGCAGAACTACTTTTTACCAGATAATAACTTTGACTTTCAGGCCAGAATACACAAGCAAGTATAAAGCTTCATCAAAATTGCCATATCCTACTAAAGCTTCTGAATGACTTAATGCATTTTAATATGGCTATTGGAGCAGGTCCAGAGGAGGGCCACAAAGATGATCAAAGGGCTGGAGCAACTGCCTTATGAAGACAGGCTGAAGGAGTTGGGGTTGTTCAGCTTGGTGAAGAGAAGGCTCAGGGGGGACCTCATAGTAGCTTGTCAATACCTGAAGGGGGCCTACAGAAAGGCAGGGGTAGGACTTTTTAATAGGATATGTGATGGAAGGACTAGAAATAATGGATGTAAATTGGAAGAAGGGAAGTTTGGGCTACATATAAGAAAGAAGTTCTTTACAGTGAGGGTAATGAAACACTGGAACAGGTTGCCCAGAGAGGTTGTGGATGCCCCGCTCTGGAGGTGTTTAAGGCCAGGCTGGACAAGGCACTGAGCAACCTGCTCTAGTGGGAGGTGTCCCTGCCTATGGTCCCATTAAGGTCTTTAAGGTCCCTTCCAACCCAAACTATTCTATGATTCTATGATTTAGATCACAACACAGCTGGCTTAGCCCCTGCCTTCTCCTAAGATGGCTGAAGATGTGTTGCACTCTATTTTCTTGTTGCTAAAATACCACCTTGTCTCTTGGTGAGAACGGAAAACATTCCATATCCCTGTAGGGTTGAAAAGACGTGACTTTCTCCATTACATGCTCCAAAAGCGTTGTCTCCAGTTGAGTATCACCCCCCTGGCCACATGCTCCAGGGGAAACAAGGACTTCTGCGAGAATTCTGCCGTGCAGAGCAGGGAGACTGAGCCCGTAATGCACATATTTGTTCCTTCGTTCATTCATCATTCCTTGTGACCCGATTTTCTACTCTTTCCTTTTCTGACAGCTCGCAGGTGTTTCCTTGGTGACCCAACTTTGTTGCCAAAGCAGAGAAATGAATCATTTATTTCCAGTAAAAGCAGGCAGCCGCCAGGGGAATACCTGAGGCCTGTGCCAGGCCCAGGCCCTGCCCCAGCCCAGCCGATGGTAATGCCCTTCCTCTCTTGTCTCTGCTATGGCTGCCGTGTAGCACCCACCCCCGCCCTCTGCCGGGACCGCAGCGACCGCTGGTGAAGGTCGCCTTGAAACGGCAGCGCGGGACGGAGAACCTTGCGGGGGGGGGAACCGCTCAAAGCCAGTCGCTCCAGGCAAGGGGGCCAGACGGGCTGGCCTGGTTCTCATCTGTGGCTCCAGACACGCTGCATCGGCTCAAGGCCTTTTAAAATCCGTATTAGTTCACTCCTAGAGCATCCAAGCCTCCCACAAATACTCCTGCTGTAATGGAAATTATTCTTCTCCAAACCACAAGGGGAAATGCTTGCTTTTTCCAGCCTTCCCTCCATCTTCTTCTCCATGAAAATCCCTCGAGCCCTGGCAAAGGCACACTCGGTATGTGCAGGGTGTCCTGGCACCTCAGTCCCCTATGCCTGATCCACCCTGAATTAGGCAGGGGCTCGGATAGCCAGTTCCCAAGCCTCAAGATACCTTTGGCTCGGTCCCACCGCTCCTCTTGCAGTGAGAGGGCGCTGCCTGCGCTATCCTGGGGTGGGCAGGCACCCCCTCACACAGACCTCCATCTGTAGAAAATTCATTAAAGTGTTCTACTGTTCAATCAGGGTTGATTTCCTCATACAATCAACACTGATAAGGTATCTAATATAAAATCCCATTGCCTACCCTTTTCAGTTTAGACTGAGAATTAAATGCCCAAATAACTGCTTTGATTTCCAGTTGGCTTCTATGGTTAAGCTTTAAGAAATGTGAGGTAAATTCACAATTACAGCTC
Organism: Turnix velox; assembly: GCA_013400935.1. Taxonomy (NCBI): domain Eukaryota; kingdom Metazoa; phylum Chordata; class Aves; order Charadriiformes; family Turnicidae; genus Turnix; species Turnix velox. The sequence continues at coordinate 5,290 of VZTY01030637.1, read as the reverse complement.
TGCCTTCGGCTGGAACCAATCTGAAATGTGCCTCTTGCTGTTAGATCCTGTATTTAGCGTGTGAAACGGCGTTTTACATCGTTCAGAACAGTGCCCACAACAGGCTTTCCCCTGCAGCCCCCTCGGCAGGTGCTCGGAGGGCGTGTTTGCCCACACCTCCAGGGCTGGCTCCTGCACAAAAAGCCACCAGCAGCTGATTTTCTTTGGAAAGCACAGGCCGCAGCCTGGAAACGCCCTTTCTTCTTTTATAGCACGGCAAGATGAGACATTGGCCTGGGAAGCCAGGCTGAAGTTGAGCTCGCCGCAGAGCGGGGGCGGGTTGGAAGTACGAGCTGTGGAGCAGAGCCACGGCCCGGCGGGAACCATGAGGGTGGCACCTTCTTTACGCCCCCTCCCACATGGGGCCACACCAGGCAGAGTTGGTGAGAGGACCCGGCTACTTAACTCGATGGCAGCTTGGCAACATGGGAGGGTTTCAGACACGGAGTCATTACAGTATTTTATCTTAAGCCCGTGAAATGTAAAATACCTGGAAGTAAGACGGGACTCCGGTTCCCGGGGAAGCCTCCCCTTTTCATGGCAGCTTGGAACAGGAGGAAAGCGCGATGACTCACGTTTTCCCAACGTCTCGCAGGATAAGGAGTGGCCTGTCTCCTAAAGCCCCACTGGGCTGAGCAGTGAGTCAGCGACCACGCATGTGAAATCTGTGGATCCCTGTGGGAAGGGGGGCAGGGCAGGAGGCCACAAGCGGCCACCCCTTGCGAGGCGGCGGCGGCACAATGTAGAGAAAGGCACCGCCCACTCGCTGCCGGAGGCGAAACCCGGCCCCGGCCAAACTGAGAAACGCCACCCTGAGAGCAGCGACAGGCAGTGGCTCGTCCCTGTTGGCTCCCCGGAGACACAGCGACAGGCGTTGCTGCATCTTGGGGCTTTTTTCCCCGCAAAGGCATCCTTTCTACTATGAATTTAAGAAAAACAAAACGAAGTCTGTATTAAAATTCGTTTTATTGTAAACAAAGTATAAAGTACAACATAAGAAATGTGCAAATCTTTTAAGTAGTCACAAAAAGCGTATCTAATACACTATTTTCAAACTTCACTTTCTGATATGTGTCCTCAACATTATATGATAAAATAGAAATAGTGAAAGTCAATGCATTATTTGTCACAAAAGCTACAATTCCAGGCCAGTGACTTTACTGCCTCTTTTACTTCACAATTTTCCAATTTAAAACAATACATAATATATCAATTTCATTTTTAGTATAAACCATCTTTCAATGAGTAACATGATGACGAAGCCCAAGATTCTCAGTTTTCTTCCTTAACCAACCCAAGCAGTTTACAGCTGCAAGGTTTCCCCTTCAGAGTGCACTGTACCCACTGCCTATGGGAAGCATAGCAGTACAGAGCTGTGAGAATGTAGGTGCAAAGGGACCCGCAAGCACAGCAGAAGCAGAAGCAGGGTGGTACTCAGGTACAGGCAGCTCTAACAACCACAGGGCTGGCCAAAGCAGCTGGGAAATGCGACAAAAGCTCACAAGGATTCCTGCCTACCAGCTGCCCTTGCAACTCCAATTTCCCCCATAGCACACACAGCTTGAAGAACCCTTATGGGGGATGGCTCTAGAATCTCCAGGAAACTGGAGATCAGACAGGAGGAAAAGATGCCTACCAAGAAAAAGTGGCAGAAGAGTGAAAACTGATTTAGATTATCTTATGCAGGTGTGTTCTGAGCTTCCCAAGCCTGCACCCATACACTGCCATCTTCCTGGTCTGTGCTGCACTGAAGACCAACAACTAAAGTTACAGTTGGAGTCGGTCTCAAGCATCAGTGTCAAACCTTCAGCAACAGGTACATGTAAGGGATCTAGAGTACACACAAGTAATCTGCAAAGTCCACAACTTCCACAGTGTGTGCTGTGCTACTCTAGAACCTTCCCCTTCTTGTTCTCCCCTTACCAGTGCAAAAGGCACCTGCTATCCCAGTCAGCCACCGGTTCTCCCAGCAATATTTGCAGTGACTGAGCACAGGCTACCTTCGCCCCTCTGCTGCACCACCATCAGCGGTCAGCATGGGACAGCCACAGGCCAGTAACAAAAGCCTTTTTCAATCTGGCATATCCCAGCAGCAACAGTTAATTCCACCATCTTCAGAGTGAAATCCCCTCACTGGGCAGTGGACGATGCTGGTGGCACAGTAATATCATTTAATTTGCTCACTTCCATTTGCCAGTTGGGTAACTTCTTGGCCGATAAGTGGCGACGTGCGTGCTTCGTTAAGTGGTCACTCCTCATGAACCGCCGCTCACACATTGGGCAGGCAAACTTTTTCTCTCCAGTGTGCGTTCTGCGGTGGCGAGACAGTTCATCAGAACGTGCAAACCTCCTCTCACAGCCTTTCCAACTACAACTAAATGGCTTTTCTCCTAAAAAAATTTTAAAAAGAAGAAAAAATACACCCATGAATACAAACCCAGCAACAAACACTACTGTCAGACATTTAATAGAAAAGTTTCCATTATGACAGTCAAGACAAAACCTACAGAAATATAATTATTTTTATATATACAAAATGTAAAAAATTTTTATAAATCAACACTTAAACATGCAGACTCACTACCATTAAGGCTGACTAGTCCAAAGGGTTAATAATTGGTTGTAACCGAATAGTCTGGGGTGCTCTTTACATCTCAGTACAGCCAATTTTCATCTCTTGGCTCCTTAGATCCTTAAGATGACTTAGCATGCCCCAAACTACCCCGAAATACAACTGGTAATGAGGTTTTATGCAGCTAAGCTTAGGGAAAGTTACTCTAAAATAACTATGGCAGGGATAGTTTGGAGTGGATCCTTATGCTCTTTCATGAAAGGCATTCCTGTGGAGAAGCCCAGTAAGGCACTTTTAATTCTGGAAAAGCATTCTGTAGCTGGGGTGAGGCCCTGCAGCACTCCTGAACAAATGCCTCCCAACCTGGAGCCAGTCCAGCACAAACAAAGTGCTGAGTCAGCTTCCCATCCAGGAGGTTTCCTGCCAGAGAGCAGGCAGCATTATACTGCATGCTGGCAAAAGAGAAGTATTTCCTTGCTGCCCTCCAACTTATTCCATGAACAAACCCAGTAACCACTGAAACCATAATATGCTGCGTATGAAGCAATAATTTTCTATATTAATTTTTAACATCCAGCAACAGCAACCAACCTGTGTGCGTTCTGACGTGAGCCTTCAGGTGAGAGCTCTTGAAGTACGTTTTCCCACACCCTGGGTAGCTGCAAACATGATTCCTGACTCTTGAGGAATCAGCTGTGGGAGTGGTCTTTGCAGCAGAAGGTACAAAGCCAGGAGCAGGGGCAATGGGAGAAAGTCTGGTGCCATTCGGGCTGATCATGGGAGGCTTTGTGCTCTGCACAACTGGCTGGGGTACAACAAACATGACAGCGCCCTTGGGAACCTGGGTGCCCATGAAGACCATGGGCTGGCAGAGGGCTGGCTGCTGGCTTGGCATGGTGTTAGGCACTACAGCTGTCACAACGTTGTTGTTTGAGGGGAGTGGGACCATCTGGCAAATCACTGGCACAGGGGGGGCTCCAGTGCCCTGGGGAGGGCACGGTGATGGCACCCCCACCGATTCAGGAATGGGCTGGTGCCTGCCAGGAGAGAGCTCTCTCAGGGCCATCGAGCTGCCAGCTGGTTCTGTGCCTTTCCCTTCTGCCAACAGCAGCTCACTGCTCTCATCAGCAGCTCTGCTTGGTGCCACAGCACCGCACACCTCATGCTCTGCTTCAGCCTTTTGTTTACCAGTTGTTTCCCTGGAAACACTGTCCTGGTACTTGAGCACACTGGCTGTTCTCATTGGGCAGGTCTGTCGGTTACAAAGCTGGGCATCTGCAGTGTGGCGGATAACGCTCGTCGCTTGAGCCTTCACAGGCCCGGCTGCTGGAGGCTTCTCGGCCTCTCTCCGTGGATTGGTCGGAGGCTTTGCAGCCTCAGACAGCCACTTGCCAAGAGCTAGAGCAGGTGCTGGTGTCCCAGGATGAACCATGTGTGACATCTCCAAGTCGGAAGGGCTGTAGGGTGGGGTCAGGCACTGTGGGGAGAAGGAAACACAGTCACGAAGGGGCATGTTACCAGAACATCACTGCACTGATTGTTAAAAACAGGCATATGCATGAACAAATTCAAACACTTACAAATGCTGGTACGGCATTAAAGTCTGCTGCTCCAGGAAGCAAAGTCTCATCGCTCTCTTCTGACAAATCAGAGGCTGGAGTTATAGGTCTCATTTCTACATGTTTTTTGAAGTCTGATTTCCAGTTGCAACTCATAGAAATAAGGGCTTCTACAGCCTCATAATCACTTTTTTCAGGAGTATTGTTCCAGAAATACCTAGCATCTCCCTGCTTCTCAGTCAGCATCTCCATTTCTTCCTTCTGTTTTGGTGAGAGGAAAAAAGGAAACTTTAAAACTGACACTAAGCTTGTATATTTTGCATCACAAAAAACAAAGCAACTTGGGCAAGATAAATACACTCAGTCATGTAGATCATATGTAATTTCCTATCCTGTCTTATTCCTATAATTTTTTAATTAAATTCTTAGTGAGGAAATCTGGCCATCTGGTGAAGAGTATGCATTTTCTTGACACAAAGGAAATCCCAAATCTTAAGAAACAGTTTAGGTTATTCCATATTGCAAATGTCACGTCTAAAAGCTTAACAAAACATCATCAACAAAAAACCCCAAATCTTCCTCCCCCATCCCACCCTCCTTTCGTTTTTGCTTTAAACACAGCCATCAGTATTGAACTTATAATAATACATGACAAAGGACCACATTGGGATGGTGCACATTTTCTCCAGAAGGTATTAGCTACCAAAAACATAATAGAAAATACTCAAAAGGTCTCTCACACACACATGCAAGAAAATTCATCAACCTGGAGAAGTAAAAAAAAAAAAAAAAAGTATGTATTCACTATCTGACCCATCATCACAAGGAATCGACCCAGGCAGGCGGCCTCCTCCACCGCATTTCCACTATCATGCCCAACACAGCTTTCTATCCCTGAGGAATGCTGCCCACCACCGAATTCGTCCCCCTCCCCGCTCCGATGGTAGGGGTGGAAAAGCCTTTTTGCTGGAAATCACGTCTTCGGTCACGAGTGGGTCGCATCTTTTAAAGGAGCGCCAGGAGGCGGAGGCGGGAGCTCAGCCCCCGCTGTCACCCACCGCCGCGGCCTGAGGGGGCGGGCGCGCCCGTTGGGCGCACGCCACCCTCACCTCAGCGCACC
>VZTY01030634.1:9935-27265 GCA_013400935.1 Turnix velox | reverse complement strand
CCCAGGATTTGGTTGGCCTTCAATGTATCCCATGCCCCAGCCCACCCTGGGAACCAGCCCAGCCTGTCCTTTTTTAGGGGACTCCACCAGTGCACAGCAACCCTTCAAGTGTCAGCAATGCAGCCAGAAGAGCTGCACAAATTTCCTGCTGTCTTTTAGTCTTATTAGTCAGCCAAACCATGCTGCTGTCCTGGGAATACCCCAGCAATGCACAGCTTCAGCTGATGAGCTAGGATTAAAAGGACTTTATATAAGGCCTGTTTGATTAAGTGGCTATTATCAACTACAAACTTGGTGCTTCCCATCAAGTGCTCACAGTGCTCAAGTGCATGTCCTCATTTTACTTATTCTGTGCTTGTGTTATGCTTTGGAAGAGGCAGCCTGGCCTTTTTGCCTCATCCAGCTCTGCTTTGCCAGCACTAATATGATGCTCTGTCTCGTTGAGTGCAAGTGTAAGAAATGCAGTGCCCTGATGGAGCATTTTCCTTAGTGGTGTTTTATAAAATCACCACACATCACCCTGTGATGGTTTTACTGTGTAAATTAGTCCGGCCCCTGTGAACTTTCTGCTCTCAGCCAGATCCTTCAGTGCTTCTCATCCCTCCAGCAGATCAAAGCTGGTACCACTGACAAAAGACTAAAACAATAGCACTCTCACCTTTTGTCTTTGTTTCTATTACTGTGCCAGTGCTGGTTGATTTGCTGTCTTCTGCAGCATCTGTGCTCAGGCTTCAGTGACTTTTCATAATAGCCTGATATATTTTTCCTGATCCACCTTCAATTTATGGGCACACCCCACTTTAATCCTTATGTCCAGATCAGTTATTTCATACTTTTGTACATCAAATTGCATTCACCATCTGTCCCAGTTGCCCTACATAAGCCAAACCCTCTGAAGGTATAATTGCATTATTGTTCATTATTTGCCAGTTCCCTTTCCACTCAGTATACGTAATGACAGCAAAATTGGAGAAATAATTTAAATCTTTAAATCCCCTTCAGGGTTTTTTTTGTACAGTGCTGATCAAAATAGCAGTTAAAGTCTTCAAAAGAAGATTCCATGCATCTCAGAAGAGCCTTGGTACCCCCTGAAAGCTGTCTGTGAAAATGAGTGAGTTTTGGTAGGACTGGAGCATTAACTAAGCTGATGGTAAATGCAGTCAGTTTATCTATCCTGCTGTTACATCACTGCACAGAAGAACTTGTGGTTGATCAGGATCTGGTTGAATAACCCCCTTCCATGAAATAAATGTACCCAAGCCATTATTTTCTTCTTGTCTTACCTGTTCTGATCTTTATTTCAACCAAATGTTGTTGTTCTGGGGCTGTCCCCTCTATATTGTACTTGAGCAGATTTTTCAAGCATCAACAGGGGAATGCTTGAAAGCACCAGCCTTCTTCCCCAGGGATAACTTTTCCTTGAGCTTTGATTTAATTTCTCTTGCAGTCAGGAGGCCACCCACACATCTCAGGCTTTGCTTGAATCGCTTCATTTCTGCCTCAATGTTACTAGGCAAGAGCAGCAGTGAGGAGAATAAGTTCCTGGTTTGGTTCATGGGTTTGTCCAGGTTGGTCTAGGTTTACTTCCAGGACTTTAGGTGGACCTTATAGTAACTTATCGGTACTTGAGGGGGTCCTACAGAAAGGCAGGGGAAGGACTTTTTAATATGATATTGGATGGGAGGACCAGAAACAATGGATGTAAATTGGAAGGGGGTAGATTTAGACTTGACATAAGAAAGTAATTCTTTACAGTGAAACACTGGAACAGGTTGCGCAGAGAGGTTGTGGATGCCCCCTCTCTGGAGGTGTTCAAGACCAGGCTGGACAAGGCACTGAGCAGCCTGATCTAATGGGAGGTGTTCCTGCCTATGGCAGGGGGTTTGGAACTTGATGATCTTTAAGGACCCTTCCAACCCAAACTATTCTATGATTCTAGAATTCTATGGTGTGGAAACTGCTGCAGAGCCATGGGGAAGTTCCTCCAACAAACATCAGAGGCACAGGTTCCAAAGCAATATACCTCCTGGAGGAATGGCTTCAGTGGAGATAAATAAGACATATAATTTCTTGTCAGGCCGTTGCATTTCCCAGCGCTCATTTTACCAATTACACTCTGTGACTTTTTTTTTATTTTATTAAGCAACTGAAAAGAGTAGATTCTTGTAACCTAGGAAGAAAAACTGCCTGGAGAGATGAAACGTACCCAGACTTAATTTTCTCTCATGCACTTTTTGAGGTGTTTGCAATGAATGTGTTCCAATAACAAGACCTGTGGCTCTGGCACTTCTTTGCCACATTCACCTTTGCGGCAGTTTCCTCACAACCAAATCCATGGGCAGAATAGAAGGGTCATCCAAGCTTTGGATTTGATTTTTGCTGTTTTCTCTCCTTGAAGTCAGTAGAAACACTGCTACACACTGCAACAGGAATTGGTAGAGTCCTGTAATTATTTCCCATGCAGCTTTCTCTAAATCTTATTTTTAAAACAATTAATGGAAGAAGTGATTGCCCTTTAGTGGGTGATGTCCCAAGGTGAATTGTAATCAAAGCTTCTTCTGAGTGCTTCTTTGCACTGATATTTGTACCAACCAGAGGCTTCTTCTATAGAAACATAACACAAGCATAATTACATTTCTTATTATTATTTAACTATTTTTGAGACAGGGATAAGTTTTAAGAGTGACTCTGAACTCGGAGCTTCAGCATTAATGTTGTTCTTATTAGTAAAAGGCTGCCTTTAAGGCTACCCTGGAAAATACATGTTCAAGGAGCATGCACTCTAAATGCTTCAGCACTTCTATTTGCTTTCAGGACCAGAAGGTTGCACATTAAACACACTCTGATATTCATGACTACAACTTCAATGCTTTTTTAAACAGCAATGCTTCTGAACTCAAGATCAGCCTGTTGTAAATAGATAATAAGATCAATCTGAAATCCTATTTGTTTGCGCAACTGAGGCACCTTTGAAACCAAAATAAAATGCAGCAGAAAAAAAAAATCGAACTGTATTTGAAGACCAATGAGAGAAGGGTACAGCTGAAAAATAAATGCTCAGCCAGACATCAACCTGCCCTCCACAAACTTCTGAGCTTAATTGTGATTCAACGAGATGTAACATGGTATCGCAGTGACAGAGATTGAAATTGTCAGTGATGGATTTCTCTGTTGTGGTGCTGAGCACATGTCAGAAATGAGGAAGACTGGGAAGGAAGAAAGGACAAGAGGAATAAAGTCTTTTGTTCCATATGACATGCAAGTCATTAAACATGCATTGAACTATACCTGGAATATTCTCTTGTGAGGGATAGGAATACAGTCCCCTTGAAACAGCTGTAACAGTTTTGTTGGGGGTATTTTTATTCCAGGCAGAGCAACCCAAATCTTACCCACAACAGCTATTTCTGGTGAAATCGGTGACTGGGCAGAGCAGGTCCCTCAAAGCTGGGACAGTGGGAGACTGATCCTAAATAAAGCAAGAAAGACTTGCAGGAGTAAGTGCTCAGTGTTGACACCACTGTTGAGCTTCAGGGTGGCTTTGGTTTTAAGGCAACATTTAGATTATGAACATGGAAATGCTCCAGACTCTCAGCCAGCTGAAGGTGGCCAACAGTGAATGCTCATTTCTAACATTTCTCACCAGGATGAGTATTGATTTCATTTCTCACACTACACTGGTCACTTGACTAAGCTGCTACCTGTGGGGACCTGTGATCTGTAGCCTATCATCCTGTGACTTTCATAACTGTCATAGTCTTAATCATGACAGGAAAGACTGATACAGAGTTATCCACATAATTATTTTTAGCACTAGGCAGTGGGATACTTGAAGGAGTAGTAAGGTATGAGTAGTAAGGTAGAGTGGCATTTACTGTCCCCTGTGGACAAATGTAATGATTGGTTGTACATTTTAATTTATTCTTTTTAAAGTCTAGGACAAAAAGTTGGCTGGGTAGGTGTCTGAGAGGAGGCAAATTCACCATTTTAGGTGAAGGAGTGCTCAGATTAGATGTATCAAGGCTGAAATCCCTCACATTAAGTGCTCTCAGTTTTTCCCAGCATCTTCATTCCTCCCCAAAAGCACTGAGCAGAGAGTTTGTACATCCAGATGAAGGAATGAGCCAGTGACACCCTGAAGTCTTGTAAATGCTTCATGTTTATTAAGGTCAACATGGAAGGTGCTCAAATGCTGTAGCAGCTTGCAGCCATTAAAAGGGACCAAGAGAGCCCACAGGCTGTTGGCAATGTAAGATGCTGTATGTATGAGCTGGAGAGTCTCAGATCTCATAAGGACCCTTAATAGCACAAATTTTATTTTTCATCAAGATCTGTCTCACTGCTCAGTGTCCTCCCAAACCCCCTTAAGAAAAAAATGAAAAGGATCACTATTTCTTCATTCTACGTTTTTAATTTTTTACCTCTTTCTACCTTCCAAACTCTCTGTCCTTTCTGTAGACACTATCACCTGTCCAAAGGACTTTCCAGTTATTACATCAGTTATTACATTCTAGTTATTAATATCCCTCACCAGAATAAGGAACCATGATTTATATTGAGATCCTCCCCACTGCAAAGGGTTAACCTGAACCTTATATGCCACTCAAGCTCCCAGGCTGACCCTCTGTGAAAATTAATAGCTTGGATCTGTTTAATATTCTTTTCCTTTTCCAGTACTTGTCAAATCATTTCATCTGTGTTTAAATGGATCGGTGATTTTCATCTTCAGTGTTTCCTCATTCCTATTTTGTTGGGCTTTTAAACTAATCCTTTGTTGTTTGCAGGTGTTTTTAAAATCACAGAAGGAGGCCCTTTTGTTCACTGATTTTATTTTTAGTTCATAAGATTCTTATAAAGTCTGAGTTAAAGGACAGGCATCACATTAATGGATCTGTGCTGCCTTGCTCCAGCTAAAATGTGAACTGCATCTCCACATTTTATGAGTTGGATTACAGACATAGTGGTGTCACCAGTTGCAGCTGATCAAAACATGCCAATGGGGCATAGATTACTTAAATACATGTATCAGTGTTATTTGTCATATGAGGCATTAATTTTAATTGCAATCATTGGAGCTCGAGATGGGAAAGATCCATAGGGAGGCTTTCAGTTTCCATTTAGTGCTAAAGAGGAACTGAACTCTATCAGATGTATCATTATTGTCATTATTATTTAATATCCCCCTCGGCCTCCCCTGCATGCTAGCCACTTAGCAGAAAACATGAGTACAGACCTCATCTCTGATTGCTCACCACACGAGTGATGGGCTAGACATCCAAGTGACAAGAAGGCAAATATTACAAAGATATAATAGGATTCTCTAGACGTGGCTGTGATGGTACCCTGGTAGCGACTGGTGGACACAGGGATCTTTTGCTCTTTGGTTTTTGCTCTTGAAGCGTAAATATAATGGTACAGCTGTGAGTTTTTAAGATTGCCATAAAGGTGAATGAATTCAAGGAGTATTTAAGCACTGACAGTCTATTAGGATGGACTAGAAAGAAGTGCAATGCAATATATTGTAGATGCTAAATAACAAAAAGCTGACAGACTAGCAAAACTGCTGCTGTAAATTCCCTCTTTTGGATGGGTTAAAACATTGGGCAGTATCTGGGTTTTACATGGCCTCAGGCTTGCGTTAGCCATGCTTCCAACTTCAAGGAATTCTTTATCTCATCATTGCTCATGACATGCCTCGCCTGAAATCTGTCTGTGTGCTCTCTCTGCAGGATTCAAATCATAGAAACATAGAATGGTTTGGGTTGGAAGGGACCTTAAAGATCAACTAGTTCCAAACCCCCCTGCCATAGGCAGGGACACCTCCCACTACACCAGGTTGCTCAGTGCTTCATCCAGCCTGGCCTTAAACAACTCCAGGGATTGAGGGGGCATCCACAACCTCTCTGGGCAATCTGTTCCAGTGTCTCACCACCCTCACAGTCAAGAACTTCTTTTTTTATATCCAGCCTAAATCTCCCCTCTTCCAATTTGCATCCATTACTCCTAGTCCTGCCATCCTGTACCCTATGAAAAAGTCCCACCCCAGCCTTTCCTTACACCCCCTTCAGGTATTGATAAGCTACTATGAGGTTGCCCCTGAGTCTACTCCAGGCTGAAGAACCAATGCTGGGCTTCCAAAAAAATGAGCCCAGCAGCCAAGGCTGGGACCTACAAATCTTTAAGAATGAGCTTTTTTCATTCCGCATTGCAGGTTACAGCACTGCAGAGATACTGATTTTCCAAGAAAACATTATGTGCATTAACCTTGGGCAAAGGCAGGGGACATTCTTTGTGCTTCTCTATGACCCCTGGAGCCCAGTGATGGTCACATTCATCACTCAGCTGAGCTTTCCTCAGAAAAGCATATTTTTAACTTGTTCATACCTTAACAAGTCATCTACAGATTATCAATATTTCACATTCCATATGGAGCATCCGAGTTTCTTAAATGACACTATCAGCTGGGGTGACTGAAAACGTCATAAATAATCTCCTCAGTTTAATGAGTTACCATATGAGGAAAGGCTCGTTCTACCAGGTAATGAGTCACAGCTTCACTTTCTTGGAGATCAGCTGAGATACTTGATTTACTGTGAGGGCCTCCTGTATTAAAACCCATCAGTGGCTATCAGGGAAACCCAAACAGACCCAACCCTCAACAATTTAATCTCCCCACAAATAAAACATACTCATAAATCAGGGCAAGCATGTAAATGTATTCCTTTAATGCTTCTTTTAGGAGAACTGAAACCACAAAAAGCTTAGTAGGATGTGAAATCTGTGGTAATGTCAGCAATATCAGACTAATTCATAACACACAAGGAGCTGTAAGATACTTTCTGCCCTTACAGCTGGCTAATTAGTCAAGATAGAGAAAGCAATTTAGCAAAAATGTTGATGTCTCAGTTTCCATTTTGAAACCTTAAATGGATGGATTTTTACATCTTTTTATTGAACTTCAGGGATAAACACAGAGAAAAAAAGATACATAAAAGGTATTAAAATTATCATTGCAGTTTTTACTTACTTGAAGGAATAATTCTGAGGGGAAAATCAAGTAAACAAAACATACTGCTTTTAGTAAAAACATGGACAGAAAGCTGATATTCCTAAAAATATGTAGATTTATTATGGGGAAGGCATCTCGCTTACTAAAAAACAATAGTAAGGAAAATATGACAGAAGTGCTTTGATCAGATCTGGTAACAATCTCTTCTCAAGCAAAGAACAGCATTAGTTAACTTATGGCCTGTTCAGTTTCATCAAGACATGGTGTGTTGATACAATTTAATGTTTGCAGTGAAAATCACTCTCTTGAATGTTCCTTATTCTTTCATCTCGTCCAGGTGGTAAATTAATACCCATGTAGAGGAGAGCTGAGACTCAAACTTTGTACTTGGGAGAGTGGCATCTTTAGAACTTCAGCCCAGGGTGGATCAGTTCAAGACTGCTGCAGTTCATGTGAGTCAACAAAGTTGAATATTATCAAAGCCAATCTTTCTTTTTTTTTAAGACCTTGATTCTCATTCCCTAACAAAATGTACAGCTTCACTGCTCAGACCCAGAACAGCATTTTTTTTTTCTCTCTTTGGTGCTAGCAGAGGAAAGAATCAAGTTCCTTCTCCTTGTCAAAATATTGATGATGGATGTCCACATGGAGGAAGTTACACGAGGAAGTTTTGTATCAGTACACTGTTTGTCTTAGGATGTTGTGCTCCATTTTGCTGTGCACAGGCTATTAATAATTGTAAATTATTGTCTTTGAGACAAAAAATCAAGGAAATAATTTAGAACAAAATCTGCATTCAGAGCCATCTCTTGATTTCCACTTTCTAGTCATAAATCACTGAAGAGACATTTATGATTGATTCACAAGAAGATTTTTATATTATCATAGATATAAAAAAATAACAGTTGCCTTCTGAACAACTGCCTTCATCCTAACTATACAGTGAAATCATATCCTTGGCAGTGGAGAGATAGGAAGCTTTTAAAGAGGGGAACTTTGAAAGTTAGAAAGGAAGCAAAGGTGTAGGTGCCAAGGTTGATATGGGATGACATTTACAAGTGGTTGTTGTTACATATCTCTTGGGCAGATCAGGAGAAGGAATTTTGTTGTAGGACAATATGAAAGCAGGAGTGGGCAGTGGGAGGTATTTCCCATTGTTGTGGTCGCTTTATAGCCTCAAAGCCCACTTAGTTCAAGGAAATATCTCTGGAAAAAAAGCCTCAGGGTAATTTCTTCTTTTGGGTTAGAAGCTGGCTGTAACTTTCCTGTGTCAGTGTGTGTGGTCTCCTCTTGGAAAACTGAGAATTTTAGTGGGGAATGAATCCTATCTCTTGATGTCGTACGTGTAAGAACCCTGGGATCAGTTTCTTAATCTGAAGGGAAATTTAAATTATTTGTGAGAGATTAGTTATCTCAGAATCTATTTGAACTAGCCATGCCATTCTCTGCTCTGAGATAACAATTAACATCCAAACCTTCACTGCTGCACTCTTATCATGAGCAGAAAGTCACTCCTTGCTTGTAGTCAACTCTTCAGAACACTTTGAAAATGTGGGAGTCAGAAACTGTGGCTCTTTCTCAATGAAAAGTAACTGCTGAGTGCTCACCTGTGGGTCACTGCCTTGGCAGCAAGCATTTACATGAGAGCTTTCAGGATATTTCCTGTAACCCAATTATTTTCTTTTTAAAATAGCAACAAAAAGTGGAACAGGAACGTAACTGTGATAAGAACGTTGTCAGGTTTTTCCTCTTCTTGCTGCTGTTATTCATTTTGCTCCATTGTCTCCATGCACAATCAATATTATAGAATGGATGTCAGATGAACCTGTGTTCAAGCAGCATCATGATAGCAAGCTCACAAACGTCCTTTAATAACACCTTCCTCTCCCACACCCTGCCATTTCTGGGGGGGGTTCATGGGGCAGATGTTGCATTATAACAACTGGATTCCTAGGCTTTGTTAGCTTTACAGTATGTAAAATAATTTAGGCCCTGATGGCCTTGCTTATTTCATGGTCAAGTAGAGAAACTCTTTGCCACCATGTTAAGACACTATGAAATTGCTTTTTTTTTCTTTAACCTTTCATTGCCTTGCCCTGTTTTCATCTTGAAGGTCAGTCCAAGAGCAACTAAATTCTCTTTATCTTCCCCTGACTTATCTGAGTTCCAGTGAGGTCAACAACTCCCCTCTCCCCTTGCATTCCTCACTCCTGCATTTTTATCATTACTTCAGAGATATTAGACTCCTTCATACCAAACACTGTAAAGATATTTCACAGGAGGAAGTTCATGCCACTAAAACCTTAAGGACAAAAAAGATGTAGCAAGACTCAGATGCTCTTTGGGTTCAGTTTGACTATAGAACCTGCAGCAAGGTCTTCAGACAGATGATCTTTGAGGTTCCTTCACATCCAAACCATTCTGTGATTCTATTACAGTAGGATGTTGTCAGTTTTGCACACTTTTACAGTTGCAGAGTAATTAAGGGATCCTGCTAATCCCAAAAGCTGATCCAATAAACCAAATCAGTGCTGTCCAGAACAAGTTAAAAAAATCCAACTACTTTCTTGGGGTTCCTACTTCCTTCCATTAGGCTGTGTACAAAGCTTTTGAGGACCAAAGGCTGTCAGGGCTGCTGAAAGTTAACTCCTACAGGCTCTCAGAGTACAAGACAGAAGAAAAACATCTAGCTTTGGCAAAATTGCTCACTGCAGGCTCATTGCTGCTAGTTTTCAAAGGCATGTTCTTGCTTGTTAATATGAACCCAAAAGATGACTGTTCAACTCAAGGATATGTCTCCATCTAAAGAACGTGAGTGACCTTAGGGTGTCTGATGGCATTGCCATAGCTAAGGTGACAAAAGGGTGTTCTTTTACATCAAGTTGGCTCAACTGAAATTACATAAGTATATAAGATAACACCCAACCATACTGTTACCTGCTGCTAAGAAGAAGCTATTGAATTGAGCTGGCATCATGTGTCACTTGAAGGGGTGAGAGAATTCAGTTCTGGCCAAAAAAAAGAGGCAACACAATGGCTGGCTAATGGGAGTTGGTTTTGTTTTGAGAAGCTATTGCTCAACATCACAGTATTGTTAATGCTGTTCCTTCTTCTGTCTGTGCCAGTGCTATTTTGTATTTGTGAATTGCCTTGATTTCTTTATTGATAGAATAGCCCAATGTTTTAATTGTCACATGCTCAGTATTTAGCTTCAGACTGCACTATGAACACCTTCTCCTCAGCTTGACAGAAGTCACATCCTCCACAGGGGCATATGGCAGGTCTTTCATCTACAACTACAACATGTGTTACAGAGACTCTAGTACTACATATTCACCACAAATTCACCCAGGAAATTTACTTCCATTGGGAAGATCCAGCTAATCCAGCAAAGCCTGGAGCCAGGTTTTTACGAGCTCAGAGATGTTAATAAAATCTACTCTGCAAAGGGATATGCAAGTAATTTCAATAAACTCAGGCACTAGTATTATGAGAGGGAAACATGTTGCACATAATGTCCAGAGGAAAAAAATATGACTGTGCAGAAGAAAGTCAGTGCAAATGGCAGATTGAAAGCATTCATGCAAAAGTGTGAGATCCTCAGAGAACACAGTCATGGGCAGTAAATAAAAGGCTCGATGGGAAATCAGTCTGTTTGTATACACTGAGATTTCAAGATGCCATCAAACATCTCTGTAAACAATTTCTTTACTAAGGAGACAGTTTGATTTACAAGTATGAGGTCTTTCAGGTTATTATCTAGAAAGAGGCATCAGCAACAACAGCTCAGTGCCTGGCTGGAACTCTTCTGGCTTACAAAGCAAGTGCTTATGGCCCCTCTGGTCCAAAGCACAGAACAAACTTTCATATAAAAGCTCTGCTGCTTTCCATTATTAAAGGAAATTCTTGACATATAGAAAGGAACCCAGTTGTGTCCAGATAAGACAAGGAACCAAAGTAAGTGTTCAGCATTAAATCCCAGGAATGAACTCAGGCCTGTCCCTCTAAGACTAATGTTCAGAGTTGGGCAGATGTGTCCATGTGTCAGCAGCAACTGTGTCTGTGTGAGAGCTTGCTGTGATTTCCTACACAAAGAACTTCCTACATATCACTCCTTGTACTATCCTGCCGCTTGGGAGATGAATTCTTCCTGACTCCAGGGAACATTGCCTTCTGCTGCATCATCAGCCATGGATGAGTCTGGCCAAGAATCTTTTCCAGAGTGTGACAGTGGCAGGAAAGCAGAATGTCTGTAATAAGGTGTTCTAGCCATGGCTGTCTTAGTTGTTTCACAAATCATAGAATCATAGAATAGTTTGGGTTGGAAGGGACCCCAAAGATCATCGAGTCCCACCCCCTCTGCCATAGGCAGCGACACCTCCCACTAGACCAAGCTGCCCAGTGCCCTGTCCAGCCTAGTCTTGAACACCTCCAGAGATGGGGCATCCACAACCTCTCTGGGCAACCCATTCCAGTATTTTACCACCCTCACTGTAAAGAATTTCTTTCTTATGTCTAGTCTAAATCTATGCCCCTCTAATTTATATCCATTGTTTCTAGTCCTCCCATCCGATATTATGTTAAAAATTCCTTCCCCTGCCTTTCTGTAGGACCCCCTCAGGTACTGATAAGTTACTATGAGGTCCCCTCTGAGCCTTCTCTTCTCCAGGCTGAACAACCCCAACTCCTTCAGCCTGTCCTCATAGGGCAGTTGCTCCAACCCTTTGATCATCTTCGTGGCCCTTCTCTGGACCCTCTCCAATAGTTCAATATCCTTCCTGTGTTGAAGGCTCCAGTACAAACAGAGGGCATCCCCTTTTTTGTTTTTAACTTTTGATGGACTGAACAGAATTATCTTCTAGAATTAGGGCTTTGAGGCCTTATCCTTACAACAAAGAAATCAAACATTTTTATTGTACACTGACTTGTAGTTCAGACAATCATTGCTCTATGAAATGCTGATTAGCAATCGGGAAAGTGGTGTTCTGTTGCCCAGTAATTTGCTTTTCATTTTCTTATTCTGCAAATTAATGTTCCCACTAAATGAGGCATTGGGCTGATGTCAATATTTGCAGGTATTGCACAATTATTCCGTGTTTGCTAAATCACATTGCTTTAATTCAAAAGTCATTCTGATTTCCATTCAGTCTATGATCCTGCTGGGTTCTTAGCTCTCTGGTAAAACTCTCACATGCCCTCGGGTCTCATGTAGTCAATGGCATAAGAGATAACTCAGTTGCCTTTAGACCAGAGTCTCATTTATTTGGGAAGGTTATAATTAAAGGTTGGGAGCCAGGTTTGTGCAATGTAGATTGAGGACAAGTCATCTGACTCTTGCATTTAAGAATCTCCTCTCTTTTTCAACTGTTCTCATAGTGAGAGATTTCAAGGTGAACCTGCACCTCTTATTAAACTAATGTGTCTTAATTTTCTGCAGTTTTTAGCTACAGTGAGGTATCCTCCAGCCTTTCATCATCTGGTGAAGGAATAGCTATGTAATCAGCTTGTCTGAAGGAAATGCCTTTTAAATGAGCCCAGGTCTCCATCAGGGCTCAAAATAGCAAGGCAGTAAAGTCAGAAATGTTTAAAGAAGAAAATAGCATTAAAACAGTTAAGGTGGTGGTATCTCAGAAGTGACAGCTCCTGATACATTCACAAGCTGTCCCAGTCTCAGCCCTCCTCTCTGTTGTACACCCATGGCTGATGTCCACACTTTTACCCCTGTTCTACACCAGTACATGGTTAAAATCCTTTCCTGCCACCTCCCTCCTGTACCAGCTGATCCATAGGGGTTTGCAACCAGAGAATCACAAAGCAGAACTTAAAAACTCTTGTAAGAAAAGCCTCTTGGTCAAAGTCCTGGGATTTCTTATTTATTTATGTGTTCTTCCTTGCTCTTTAAACATATCTGTAGTTATTCCTCATTTCCTTAATATGTAAGGCTTCCCTCAGACAAACACACCGAGAAGGACCAGCCTGGGGTGCAGATCTGGTGTCGAGGGGCCGTGATTTATGCTCCATGCAAATCCATTTTGGCAGGACATGAGCTTTTTCTTACATCCAAATGGCTTAAAGCAAATGAAATCTGGCATCAATGTGGCTGCAACCATCCTGGAGAGAAAGCCAAATGGGTGTAGTCTGAGGATGGTATCTGAGAGGGCTGTGCCTGGTTTTTAACTTCACTGGGGTGATTCTGAATGCAAACCCCACAGGAATATAGCTTTACAACAGCTAATGCAGCACCACAACAACCTTGCAGCCAGATCAAGGGAAAGAACAAGTGCCAACCTGGTAGACAAAAGCAAGCATGCCCCAGAGGTGGTTCTCAAGATGATGTTCCTCAGTTACTCTTGCAATTATGCCAGATTAAGGCGTGATTTTGAGCTAGGCCAGAGGGCAGCAGAGAAACCCTAATGCTGCACTGTGCAAACACCTACCACAAATAAACCCATGGCTATGGGGAAGAGTGAGGATGGGGACACTTGAGTTGAGTATAAAACTCTGATAGCCTAAAATAGCATTGACGAGAAAAATGAAACCCTTTAGAAAACAGCCAGAGCAACTTTGGTGAGAAAAGATCATGGCTGCAGCACTGATTTTCTTGGGTTTTTTTACTATGTATCACAGGACCAATGTGTCTCCTGTGAGACCATCATCTTCTCTCATCGCCTGTCCTTGTTTTTTTGTCTGCTGCATCCTCAGCTGGAATAGTGCCCATCACTGTTCCAGCAAGGCTATACTAGATGAGGCACATGTTAGCCCCCTGGCCTGTAAAATATGTGGGAATACCATTCCAGTGGCAATTGTAGAGATGCCTAATGATCCAGATCAGCTGCTTGCCTTGGCATGTTTCATTGCAGAGGTTTCCATCAGCTCTGCTTAAGGAAAATCATCCTCTACTGTTCCTCCTCCTGTTACCAACATCAGCTTAGATTTTGTTTGCACTTTTGCCCCTTGAGGTGTAAGGTATCAGTTGAGTGCTTCACTGAGGTCCTCACCCTTCACAGCTCCCACACACATCATCCAGTGTGCCAGCTAGAAACCAGCCCCAGCCACCATAGACATTGATCCTAGACAGAGATGAAAAGAATTATGTCTGTCTAGTGTCAAAACACAACTATACCACTAATGAACCACAAAGAGGCAGGAAAAACAATTAAATAAAGCAAAACTTGGTTTAGGATGAAGAAAACTCCAGCTGCAAAGGTTACCCAAAGGTGAGTGTTGACACAAGCCCACATGTTCTCAGCAAGGGAATGCAATAAGACTCTCAGGGGAGATGTCTCATTAAAGTCTGTAATGTCCAGCCTTATCTGTGGCAGCATGTTGCCTCCCAGCTATGAATGTTTACAAAAATCTGACAAGGTAACTGCAATTTATGGCAAATTATAATGTGGAGGAAAAGGTTGCTCATGCTTACTCTGGTTGAGGAAATAACTGAGAAATGTGTTGGCCCCGAGGAAAAGGGACTATTTGAATTATAAAGTTCCTTTTCATTCTAAGCTTATGATAATCCAAGAGCATTAGTGTTCTGCACAGTAGTAGTTAGCCAGGTCAGTTTAGAGCAGAGAAACTGTTTTGAGTATAACAATAATTAACTATTAAATCCAAACTGGTCACTTGTCCATCCCTAAAGCACTTCAGTGAGATTTCTCAGGAATGTGGTATGTTGAAAGGTGGCAGAAAGGAAACTGTGTGAGATGCAAGGCCCTCGTTCTTTATTCCAGGAGGAATTCTTCTAAAGCAATTAAGTGCAAGTATACAACATAAAGAAGTGAAAAAAAAAAATATATCTAGGCAATTCGGTCTCTTCTGGGCAGAAATTTTAACTGATAATTGCATTCTGCTGCAATAAACTAGCCAAGCAGATGTTTCAGATAATTAGTGTAAGAGTCTAATTTTTCTAGCAGCTGTTTTCCTTGTGACAGACAAGCAGTGGATCTCCTTCCTCAGCCTGGACAGACTCTTCCAATGAGATGTCCAAGATGTGATCAAGACATGAAGCCACTTGCCTGCATTACATTCATATCTAAGAGCTTTAAAACATCAGCTTCAACACTGGCAACTGTGATAACGTGCAGAAGTTTACTTGGGTTTCCACTACATAGTGGGTGAGTTATGAGTTTTCAGATCTTTGGTACCAGACCAAGAGCAGACAAAAGTTTGAAAGACCAGTGTGTTCCAAAAAATTTTTTTTTTCAGGGAACTTGAAGATTTTCTCTGCCATAATTCCTCAGAGTAGCTTCTCAATACCTGAAGGGGGCTACAGAAAGGCTGGGGAGGGACTTTTGAATAGAACATGTGATAGCAGGACTAGGAGGAATGGATGCAAATTGGAAGCGGGAAGATTCATGCTGGAGAGAAGAAAGAAGTTGTTTCTTGTGAGGGTGATGAGACACTGGAACAGGTTGCCCAGAGAGGCTGTGGATGCCCCCTCAATACCTGGAAGTGTTTAAGGCCAGGCTGGATGAGGCATTGAGCAACCTGGTGTAGTGGGAGGTGTCCCTGCCCATGGCAGGGAGGTTGGAACTAGATGATCTTGAAGGTCCCTTCCAACCCAAACCATTCTATGATTCTATGTTCAAGTGTTTAAGGAGACACCTCTCTATTTTTGCTTATTGGAAAGTCTGTTAGATTGTCTGTCCTGTTGATAACACACCACAGCATCCATCTGGAGCAAAGCATCTGTCTAGGCACCTTTATTGAATTAGTCTATGAATCCACCCATCTAGAGGCAGAGCCTTTTCTAGCCTTCTAATTACAGAACTTTTATAGCAGAAGTCCCTAAATAAACATGTTAAGAAGGAGATTTCAAGAAAATTAGGGTTGGTTTACTTTTATTTGTTTTGTTGTTTTTTTTTTTACTGGAAAAACCAGTTTGCCTTGGGTAGACAAGCATTTATAAAATGGGCAGAACCCTGTATGGACGAGCCAGTTTTTCATGATCGCATGCAAAAACTGTGGCATTTGAGGCCTCAGGTAGTGTCTAACGTGCATCTTGTGAGGCACACAATGTCTGAAAGACTGATTAAAATTGAGATGACCCAGCTACAGGCACCAAAATGTTCTCCCTTCTAATTGCTTGATAACACTGCCTTGGGGCCATCAAATATTGGAGACTGTGTCCCTGGGGCAGATAGGACTCTATCAACACCTGTTGATATGGCCCAGACCTACTGGAAAAGCTGTGGTAAGACAAGGTCCAGCATGGGAGGGAACTGCTGGCAGATGTTGGGCAAAGTGAAACAACTGAGCCATTTCTTTCCAGAGATGGTCTGCAGTTCTGCTGCAGCAATGGACATCAGTTAAGCTTGGTAAAGACTCATCAGGCTGAGTGGAGACTGCTCAAGAGTAATTTGCAGCATTGTATTTGTTTAAGATAGTCAGAGAAAAGACCAAAATACAAAGCCCCTCAAACAAGGATAATGTTTTGTGAGAAGAAACTCAAAATGGGCAATGTGAGAAAAAAGGGGAGTTTTAAAAATGTTGGTTCTCTTGATGTCTTGGTGTGACTGCTTGTGGCTTTGAAAACTAGGGTGTTCTTACACTTCCGTTGTCAAAGTTGTCTTCCTAGATATTCAAGAGTTTTGAAGCCTCAGCCACCTCTGAAAATGAAACTTAGCATCCAAATTGCAGCCATGGACATCCCAGTAACAAATGGGTCAAAATACCTAAATAACTGGACATTTAATAACTGGAAATGAGGCATCAGCTCCCAGTATGGACCCATAAATGAACCGGAAAAGTGCATTTGAGGAGTGAAACAGATCAGGTTTTGCTATGAGGCCACCGAGGAATGTGAGCTGTAATAGTAGAAGTGCCGATTAGTGGTTTTTAAAACGAGATATCCACTCGAGGTGGGGGTGACCAGAAGACAGCACCACCCTAAGGGCATGTGGCTGGGGAACACGAAGAGTGGTCCCGACAGTCAGAACTTCCCGTGTGTCAGTGGCACAGGGATGCTCGATGCCAGGTGTTTTGGGTAATCCAATTTTTTTAAGTCCTCGGTTTGCAGAAGGCTGAAATCAGGGCACCCAGGCTGGGGGATGCCAGGAAGGTGATGGAGGGAGCAGATCGACTTGGGGGCTGCTAGCTCTTGCCCAGCGTGATAAACTTCTATCCCAGTGAGTGAGCCGGCTCTGCTCCCATCCCCACACCGGTCCGGGTGTTGCGGTTCTCCCCCCGCTCTCTCCCCCCCGCCGAGGCGACAGGAGCCGGCCACGCGTATCCCGGGACGGAGCCGCCTCCCCTCTCTTCATCTCCCCGCCCGCCGCGGAGCCTCGGCCGGGGCCCGCCCCGCGCCTTCCCCCGCCCCCCCCCG
>VZTY01030633.1:290635-496429 GCA_013400935.1 Turnix velox | reverse complement strand
TTCTATGATTCTATGAAAAGTAATAGGCCAAAATGTACTTTAACAGAGACCGCAACATCAGTTCCTGGAGTTACCCCTGAAGCTATCCCTTATCTAGGTTGAACAAGCCCAGGCTCCCTCAGCCTCTCCTCACAGCACAAATGCTCCAGCCCCATCCATCATGGTGGCCTTCAGTGAACTCACTCCAGCTTAATGACATCTTTCATGTCCGTTGTTGCAAGGGGCAAATTGGATGCAGCATCTTAGAAGTGGATCGATGGGTGCTGAATGAAGGGAAATAATTCTGTGTCTTCATCTAATGATAATGCTGTAGCTATTACAGCCTATTAACTTTTGCTGCTAGGGCACATTTTGCCATGTCTGCAAAAAAAAGGTGCAAGGTGAATAGTTAGCTTATGTAGCAAGAGCAGCAAGATGAGTTGCTAAAGGTTCTTCCTGTAAAGATCAAATCTGCAGAGATGCTCAACATCTGAAATTTCTGTCAAGGATGCTGAAGTACAGAAATGGACAAAACTCAATCATCTGGAGAAGAAAGACACAGAATAATTAATGGAAACAAATTCAAGCTACTGGTTTAATTTCCAGCAGCTGCACTAGTAGCTGTTCAGTGTTCTGTAGAACAAAGTTCCCTTTTCATCCAACAGGCCAGCACAGGAAGACATTCACAAGCAAAAGACTGTTGACTGCTAATTAGTTCTGCTAGCAAGTGATGGAGTGGCAAGTGGGACAGAGAAAATGGTTCTAGGGCTAGAAATCACCTTAAGTATTTAAATGGAGACAAGGAGAGCAGATGAGCTCCAAAGAAAGAAAGAAAGAAAACACAATCAAGTGAAATAAATGCCAACACTCACTGAGGCTTATGCCAGGAGACCTGCCTGAATTATTTCACGAAGAGTAGGAGAGTAGCTTTGAACTCTTTAAAGAAAAGGAGGAAAATTTACCTCTGTCACCCCATGACAACGTGCAGAGTTTTGAACAAGGAGGAACCACTTAATTCACTTTTCTTGGGAATGAACACCTTGGACTGAAGTCAATTACTGGCAGAAAATTTGTCCGTTCAATGGAGACAGAAAAGGGATAAATTTGAAACAGAAAAGTTGAAACAAACAGTGCTCCCACACAATGGCATTTGGGGAGTAGCAAGCCACTCTGTGACATAGCTAATGCTTACGGTAGGTTTCAAATCTTTAAGGATTTGTATGTTTCTAATAATTTCTAAATAGGAAAAAAAGGTTCATTTTCATAAATTACCAGTCTGCTTTTTTGTTATGATTGTGTGCTAGCAAAACCTGACTACTTCAGAGTTTCAGGTGCACAACAAAATTGTGGAATAACAAGTCTGGTTAAGGACAGTAGCCATGTTTATTTATGCCAGGAAGGATCAATGCATGAATTTCTAGCTTTCTCTTGACAAGTGGCTGATAAATGCTGGGGAGATTTCTGAATTTTCTTTCTGCTCTCCTTTCAGAGAGATGCGAGAACCATAAGAATGAGGCAGAAGGGAAAAGCTTGCTTTGCATGTTAGCTCTAACCAGTGCACCTATCTGCTATGTCACAGGACACTACATAACGTTTTTTTTAGACCGAGATTGGACTCATCTACATGGCAATATTGTTGTTCACTGTTACACTGAGACCCGTGTGTGCAGTAACTAAGTGTATTACTCCATTGTGCTAGTGGCTGTATAAATGCATGGGAAAATAAGCTTCCCACCACAATCAATCTCTAAGTTAATTTAAGATACCACAGATAAAATTAAAGCCTAGAGAGAGGAAGGAAGTTAAGAAAGAAGTTAGGATGCTGATATCCTGAAGTTCCACAGACGTCCTACAAAAAGCATTTACTCCAAACTATTATAAAAATAAGAAATTAGCAGATTAATTTGGTTAGCCATCCTTGATTTCTGCCTTTATTGACAAATTGTTTTCCTGCAGGTTCTTTTTAAAACAGGGCTTTGGCTGCTTGTGGGTCTATCCACCATCCTCAAATTTAATTTCTAGAGCAAAGATGGGGAAAAAGAGTCTCCTGAAATAGTTGTAGAGGTATACTATATCCTGTGCCATAATCGTTTGCAGTAGAGATACCTAAAAAGTAGAAATGTAGGAAGAAACAATATTGTCAGAAGACATCTCTTTCTAGGGAGTCTTTCAAACTTACTGCAGTGTAGACATGTCTGGTCCGATCTATGCACGTATGTTCATGGTACATAAACATGTATATACGAGATGTCTATTATTCATCATTAATCACAAGCAGCTCCCATGATTTCCAAGGAGGTAAACTCCAGGTTCTTATTCTTCCAATATTCATGCCAGCCATATGATATGGATAGGAATATGTCTCTTGGGGAATGCAAGAAACATTAGCTGATTGGTATTTAGAGTCTTTGTGATTTTATATATAAAAAAGCCTTGTACACATGAAACCGGAGACACAGCTATTCTGTGTTACTTACTGTAACTAGAGTCTGGTTCCATTAGTTTTCATGTAGAACAAAACCAGAAGAAGGAGCTTTCATTTTCCCCTTAATATAAATCAGGGCTGGAACACTCACCTATTACACAGAATGGTTTCCTTGCAAAGCGCAGTCTTCCTTGCCATCCTCGGTATCGACAACAGCATCCAGCAGACCAGATACGAATAATAAATTCCAAACCAAAGACAACAATCATGACAAATTCCTAGAAACAGAAAATAAGAAAAATGCCTGCTATAGACAATCCACACTGAAGAAACAAGAAGTGTATGACCATTGTGTGTGTCTACCATTTTATCTTGAGCACCTGAAAATGCAAAGACAGACTTGGAACTGCTCCCAGGATGGTTACAGATCTACGCACAAAACATTGTCCCCTTTGGTGAAGGGTCCAGATCTAACCTGAATGACCTTAAATATCTGCTAAGATGGGCTACTAAACTATGAAACACTGAAGGACTGAATCATACTCAAATAATACCACAACAAAATATTCAATGTCTTTGAATATTCTGGGTCAGACCATAGGTAATTTAGACAGATAGTGAAAAACATCTGTTATATATCTACATCTAGAAAATTAGTTCTTAGTTTGAAGACTGAATATTTTGGTAAATACATTCTCATTAACAAGCATTTGGGAAATAAATTTCTTTCCGTAAGCAGGCTAAGATACATGCAAGTGTAATTACATACAATGGGTATGTAACTGTTTCTAATACAGTAAATGAATGCTCACATTTGGCATAACCATCCCCAAACAACCAGTGAATGAAAGCATTTAAAAAACTTGTCAAGTACATCTGGTTTGCTTTTCCTTCATATCACAGACATCTCTCTGGGCAATCTGATCCAGTATCTTACCACCTTCAAGGTGAAGACCTCTCTAACTTCTAATCTTAACCACCCCTGCCCTAGTTTAAAACCATTGGCCCTTGTCCTATTGGTCCATACCCTTGCAAACCATCCCTCGCCAGCTTTCCTGTAGGCCCTCTTCAGGTACTGGTAGGTTGCTAGGAGGTCTCCCTGGGGCTTTCCCCTCTGCTAAAACTCAGCGACAGAAAATGTCATAATTTTTGTTATAAAACATGGAAAAGTAACTGATTAATAATTTTGTGCTTTTGTGCAAGACACTTCTACTTAATTCCATGGACAGAGCTGTTGCACAACTTCAAAGAGGATTAGGTGCAAAATTGAAGAAGTTCTCCATATAGTAACAATTATTCTTAATAGCTGGCTACCATCTAGGATATTTCCTTGCAGAAAATTCTGGGCAGGCCAAGAATAAGACAGAGAAGAAGAAACTGGAAAAAAAGGATATGTATTTTAGTTATTTCACCACAAATTTTATAATGGTAGTTAAATTGTGAATTGCCAGGTCTGGCTTACATACTGGCCTCCAAATTTACAGGGGTTCATATCTAATTCTCCTGATGAAGTTTTTTCTTTGAGGCAGAGGTAAGAGATAATCATAGCATCATAGAACAGTTTGGATTGGAAGGGACCTTCCATTAAAGATCATCTGGTTCCAACCCCTCTTTCACAGGCAGGGACACCTCCCACTAGATCAGGCTGTTCAGTGCCTTGTCCAGCCTGGCCTTAAACACCTCCAGAGAGAGGCCATCCACAACCTATTTGGGCAGTCTGTTCCAGTGTTTCACTGCCCTCAGAGAACTTCTTTCTTATATCTAGCTTGAATCTACCCTCTTCCAATTTACATGCATTATTTCTAGTGCTTCCATCACATATCCTATTAAAAAGTCCCTCCCCTGCCTTTCTGTAGGGCCCCCTTCAAGTATTGATAAGTTACTATGAGGTCCCCCCGGTCTTCATAAGGCAGTTGCTCCAACAATAATAAATGAGAGAGGAGGCCAGGCTTTCAATAAAATCTTTTCCTCTTCAAAGTCCAATCGCATTTCATTTTACTGAAGTTTCTTGTTTCCCTGGAAAACATACTGTTATGGTGCAGATGAATAAGAAACACCTCCTGCTTTGCAAGCACAGTGAAATGGTCACAGGCATCTTACAGGATCTCATCAACACATGCAAGAATATGTGCTCTATCATATTCTAGATCCCAGCAGGGCCTCTGATGGAGAACTGGCAAGAACAAAAAGTACCTAATGATTCTGGAAGGACTAGTCTACAGCTTCAATTCAGTAAAATAAGTATCACAAAATTGCTGGTAGAAGTTGAAAAGAGGTAATTCTTTTGGTAGCTTAATATTCTGGTTCCTATTAGTACTATGCAGTTTTGTATTCATTATCCTCACTACCATTAGCAATTACAATTTGCTCTGCTTGCTCAGTTACACAAAGATGAAAGAAGTCATTGTGTGATAAAAACCTGCGTTTCAGAGTTCCTTCTAATACATGGGGCAGTCATATCAGAGGCAGAAATCCTATTTGTCTCTCTCACATGCACACAAATGCATATACATGTACTACAAAGAGAAACCTCATGGAGATACATCTATTCTGAGAGAGAGAAAAAGCAAAAGGATGTTTTTTTCAAATTTGTTTTTGTAGGGTGGAATACGAGTGTAAGATTATTCTTGGAGAAACCATGGAAACAATGTGACTTATCTTTGTTTACTCTGCAAGAAAATTAGTTACCATTTCTAGCAACATCAGGAATTTATGCAAATTAAGATCCTCTCAATATTAACTGAAGTTTACACTAAATTCTAACAACAGCCACTACAGTTACAACAAGTGAGCTCAAATATAGTAATTATGTCTCTGTGCACAGGAATGAGAAATGAACTGCTGATTTAAAAAATACTGTATATGAGTTCCTTCAACATAGCAAATTTCTGAAGGTTTCAGAATACAGTGTAAGCTTTAATAACAAAAAAGACATTGAATGAAGTTGAGATGAGGTTTCTCACTTATCTTTGCACTTTCCAAAACAGTGGCATTTAAAAATTCTCCTTATATCCTGGTCTCTTCTGCTTCCTCAAAGAACAACTGATTTTGAAAGGAATACATATCATCACGAACAAAGTTTAAAGGAAACTGTGAATAGAATAAACCAGAAACTCTTCATAGTAGACAGTTTTGTTGTAGTTTTGATTGGTCCGGGCTGACACCAGAGAAAAGCAAAGAATCCCACCCCACTATGGAAAAAGTAGTGTTTTAGTAATTGGTGAACTCAGTCACAGTGTGAAGTCAAATCTCTGTCAAGGTTAATGTAGGCCAGGGAATGACATTATTTTTTCCTATGTCAGCTGCACAGTCATGAGGTTCTTGGTTTTCCATGGAAAAAAATTAGAAGGATGCATCCCAAACAAGATTGGATTTTTTTAAAAAATTTTTTGGAATAAATCTATGCCTTTTAATAACTTGGGTTTAGTTCCTTAGCAATTGAAACAGTAAATCAGGACATAATTGGAAAAGCATGTGACAGAATAAATCATTAGACCTCGTATGATCTGTATAGACTTACTGCAGAAATTATGCATTTCCAAGTATCTCTGTCCTATGTATAATATGATAGAACCTTACTAATTTTGAATTAGTTGTGGATATTAATAACAACATATACATCAGAATGGGAAAATTGTGCACTGTTGATAAATTTCACCTCCATTAAAATTCAGCAGTGCTCAACCTGAACTGATGAGCAAGTTTAGATTTATGGGAAACCTAAACCTCACCTTCCTAGTCAGAGCAGGGATGCACTGGCCTTTACCAGTTCTTCCTTTCCCCGTCTTGTCAACCTTTTCCTATCACAGCTGTATCTGGCCTTGCACCACAATTATGACAATCTATAACTTCTTATGTTTAAGCTCTTGTCTAACCCCCCACAGTAACTGCTACAGAAGATGCATTGGTGGATTGGACAGTGGAAAGTCCTTCCTCCTTCTCAAAGCACAGTTCACCCAGACTGACATCATTCTGAAGTCTTTCTGCATATTCAGCTCCAGTTGTCTCAGGGAACTATTTATATGCAGGATGAGAAAGGTTGAAACACATGGGCTTAACTCATTCAGTTGTTTTTGGCATAATGAGCATAGGTGCTAAAAACCTGAAGGTTTTTACATTTGCAAGTGCCTTGGTTGCTTTGCCACAGGACCAGTGAGAGTCATGCAAATGGCAAAAAAGGAAAATAAGAGGTCATCCTGAGCAAGGTTTCTATTAAACAGACGGCCCTGGAGGACTCTAATGAACAGCACTGATAATTAAATCAAGTATACTATGTACAACCCAACTATGATAAGCACTTTTTTGTTTCCTTTTTTCCCTACCTAATTAGGATACAAGTGATGATTTGTTGAAATTGTCTCCATTAATATATTTCTCAGGTAGCTTTTAATGATAAGGATTTCCCTAAGCATAACATTATAACTACGAGAACCTGTTTTTATCATAGCTTCCTTGTTCATCAGTAAAACTGCTCATTAAAACTTAAAATAATTTGCTGCTGCTGAAATCAGGTGCTCTAATGTAGATCATCTTTTCTGGGAATCAGAGTATTTCTGAGATGAGAAAAGGTCCAAAATTGAACACTCTCTGCTGTTCTTCTAGGATGCTCCTGCTTATTTTACAATGTGTAAAAAAGCTGACACTTGGATATGACAAATGCACCCATATGACAATGTCTCTGTTGTTATTTTAATTATATTTCTTCTATAGAAATTGCGTTAAGTATTCTGAAGGTTAGAGAAGAGGGACAGCAGAGTTCCAGACTCATGTAAGGAGCTGCCTACCTTGAGCTCAATGGAGAACTGGGTCTACAAATGACATTGTCAAAAGCCTGGGAAAAGGACTAGAAGAAATCAAATTAATCCCCTGAAATAAGCTTTAATAATGCCACAAGTGTTTCCCTACTGAAGACAACATCTCTGCAGTATAGCTGCACTGAGGATGATCATCAGCACAGACTCATTATAGAACACCAGGACTAGAAGGAGCATTGTCATCCAATAGAGCTTGGGAAGTGCCCCCTCTTCCCTAAAACCTGATAAACAGGGAAGTCCACTGTTTCCAAATCAGTTGGAAAAGAGGGAGCATAAGCATGTTCTCATAATTTAATTTATGGCTGACTGGTTTAAGAATGTCACTAGCTGCTAAAATCTCTTTATGATGACACATTACAATGAGTTGATACTATTCAAATAGCAATGCTCTATTACTCATCATCAAAGAAGATGAGATTGTTTTCTCATTCAATTAAAGCAAGAACAGAACATTTCAACTTCTGCATCCCTATCTCAAGTCAAAAAACCCACCATCTTACTGATTTAATGTACTCAGCACCAGAGTTGGGCTCTACACTTCCAGGAGATACTACTGGGAATATGAGGGTAAGTACAACACCAGTCTGTCTCAGAGAAACCTGAAGCAGGTTTGAGCTTTAAACAGTTGTGATACAGAAGTTGGTGGAGGGCTAAGGAAACTCCTGTTGCCAGATTAAAATCAGCAGATATGGGTATGTGCATGTTTTACTCTTCAAAATAATAGCATAGTTTTAATGCACATCTGTATTATTTCAGATTCAGCATTAGATGGGTATATCTTTGATCTAAACAGCTATGAAGTATACCTACATGCCTATATAAGCAATTAAGGAATTAACATTTTAATTCTTTCCAACTGCAGTTTAATAGTGGGAATGGTGGTTGTAAATCTGAAAACATAACCCAGAGTAGACCCTATTATTGGCTATAAATCACAACCAGAGCCTTCAGTTCAACTCCCAGTGTAATACACAATAAGTATGAAATGAAATTGATGCACTTTTTTGTCTTTTATCAGTTTTATAATGAATGCAATACTTTCACTACACTCACTTTTCCAAATGATGATTAAGATTTCCCATGCTCATTCTACACTAATAGAGGATTACTGAGAAATCAGTTCTGCGCCTTTTAATCTAACACTCAGCCACAAGTCTATTGATACAATATTAAAATCCCAGTGATGTGCACAGTTTTAAATAACCACATGTTAAATAGGACTTCTGCTATCCAACTTCCTTTTAGCTTTTGGTTTTTATTACTTGAAATGGCACCTACCAATCAGTCACATTTCTTTATTCATTTACACCAGAAAAAAGCCAGTAAAACCCAGTTTTGAATCAGATAGTAAAAGCACGCACCAGAATTAGGTAGCTGCCATTTAGTTATGCCTTTTCATAATCTCTATAGATGTACCATCCTCAACATCCATGAAGGAAGTACAGATGCCCTGACGCCCTTCTGCCACCCCCCAGATCAGCAAACCCACTTCATACCAGCACTAGGACCTGCTGCTGTCACGGGAATGAATGGCACACAGATGCACTGGGCAGCTGTGCCCCTGGCCACTGGCCACCACAGTTACTGCAATTATGTTGCCAGTATATGCATGGGCAAACACATCCCAAAACACCTGCTGGCTTTTGGATTTCTTCTAGGAAGAATCTAATGATCACCAAAAATTCTTTTGGGAAAATGACACTGAGAAATGTTGAATTCACCACCCATCATGTCTATCCTACTCTTCCCTAGCTATAGCATCTCCCTTAAATGTGGCTTTTTCCAATTCCCTCCATTAATACTCACTACTTTGCACCAGATCAATTATTTACATGTTAGGTATCACTACACTTCTGAGAGAATTCCTGAAAGAAGACATGCAGCCATAAAACTCACACGGTAGAATAATTTTCTGCTTTCCAAGTATTTTTCTATCCTGCTTTGTTCCTGTTCACATTCTTTTTCTCGGCAGTGAGGTATCAGCAGTAACTGGTCTCATTCTGGTTTTCAAATTATCTGCATACAAAAACAATGAAGCTCTCTACAGCTGTACCCAGACCTTTGCATTTCCTTTGTGACTTCTTCACGCATTTTTTTCTACTGTAGTCACATTTCTGATGTCACATGTTTCAGGCAGACGTTCAAGCACATGTCTCTGTAGCAACTCAGCTCCCAAATCTTCCTTCTGAAATATCTGTGGAGAATTTGTTATCTTTTGCTGTGTCCAGGAGAAATGAGGAATGGGGTTTCCAGAGCTTGTGCAGATTCTAAATACTTTTGTGCTCTGGCATCCATGTTAGTTTTGTGCTGATGCAGGGGGTTTAGGCTAATTGCTCCAATTGAACACATGTATGAGAGTTAACAGATAACATTTCACAAGCTATACAGCAGAGTGGGATCGGATAGTTATTCTTCTATTCTTCTGTCTTAGCCTGTTTGGTGCTGTCAAATCCTAGAGACTCTGCAAATGGTATTTGATGTGTTCTTTCAAAAGGGATTTCTTTTTTCAGTTTCCCTAACTCACTGGGAGAGCTTCACTAGGACTACATCAGTTACCCATTGCTGCTCTTCCACGTGGGTGATGATGAAACCACAGCACATAGTCCAAGCCCTACTAGAATCTGGTTACTGCCATAAATGACAGCAAAAAATGTTTCTATAAATACATTAGCAACAAAAGAAGGACTAAGGACAATCTCCATCCTTCATTGGATTTAGAGGGAAACACGGTGAAAAACATTGAGAAAAAGGCTGGAAAACCACATTACAGAAAATGGACCTGGGATTTGTTCAGAAAGTTCCTGTTGCCTGAGGTCAGTGTGCTAACAAAGGAAGCAGAGGTGTCCTGAAAAAGAGTTAACTTTATTTGAATAAAACAAGAGTCCACTGAGACATTTCTTTTGAGAGCCAAAATATCAAGTCTTGTGTTCTGAAAGTTCTGCCATTTGGTGAATGTTTTGTAGCTTTTGCTACTATCTTTTTTAAAAGTCTTATGGAATTTTGGTCTCTGGGAAAAAGAGAAGAACAAACCCCTTCCATATCCTCTCAAAAACATACATATATCTTTACAAGACATTAATTTCCTGTGATCATATCATCATATGGTGCAATCAACCAATTCCTGTCTGGTTCAGATTTGATACCAAAGTGGTTATCCTGTCCATGACATACATCCTTTCCTTAGGCCCTCCAAGGAAGCCTTTAAGTTTAAAATGACTAGACTTCGCAAATTCATCTTTGTAGCTAACCCACAGCTCACAGTCCTCAGGACTGGGCTTTGTTTTGGTGTGTGTCCTGTATATTTATACTATCATTCTCACTTTAAACTCCCTTTGGATTTGTATAATATAGGTATGTCTGCTCCAGATCTTTAGAGATATTTTTGAGAATTGTCTGTATTTTGATACCTATTTGCTTTGCCCTTTTTTTGTACTGAATCTTGAGAACAGATTTCTTCCCTCACTTGAGGAAAGTTGACATTTTAACTGTATCAAACTATGTCTCTGCTTGCTTTGTCACATCTGTGCAAAGTGACTGAGTAGATTATGGTTTCTGTATGTTACCAGGTGGTGGGTGTTCCCTAGGTTTTCAGACAGCTTTCATGTAACTGATGTTCCATCTTTTTCAGCATTTTTACCTTTTTTAGTTTAGTGTTTTGTAGACCTTTTCCTTATGTATTATTTTTAAATGTCTACTCTGGCTTTCCTCTGGACACATATTCTGCATTTACATTTGACCAATCAGTATTACCCTAACAAAGGTCAGGTCTGAACTTCTGATAGAGAGTTTGATACCTATCCATTTTTACTGTTGGGATCTAAATGGCTTGTTGCCTGTTTTAGGAGGTAGCTCTTGCTTCCCATATAACAAGCTTGGATCCTTAACAAGCTCTTCCATGAAGCCAGTAAAATACAATACTGCAGAGTCTAGCATAAGCCATTAGAAATGTAGAGCTATAGAAAAAGTTAGACTTATGACATGCAAGAGGTTCCCTGTGCTACCTTGTAATCACTTAAACTGATAAAACAAGGAAGACATGGTGTGGAAGAGCAGTTGTGTAAGCAGTGTTGCTTATTTGTCCTTAAAGGAGGTCAAGGACAGCTGAATTAGTCCTTTAGCACAACGTGTTGATTAGCCTAAAAGGACATGTACTTTTCCCTTATCAAAGAATTGTATCTCTATTGATCTGAACCCTGATATACCCTCACTAACATCTAATCCTCCCTATTTTGCACTCTTAATCTCAAATTCATCACAGAGATGTTGTGTTTTCCTACAGAAAGTGGCCCCTTGAGGAGTTGGCTGAAAGGCTCTTTTCCAAATAACCTGGGAAGTCTTTTCCCCAGTTAGATTATGTTCTCTGTCTACTGAATAATATTTCTCCCTTTTTTGGGAAACAAAGGGAATCAGAAATTGATTGTTCACAGTTATAGTATCTATCTCCTCCCCCCATTATATAGGCATATAATGTCATGGACAAAATAAGGTAGGAGACAGCTCTTACACTGCAACAAAAACCAGTAAGAGAAAGGTGTACAATGCACCTATTTAAAAAGAAAAAAAATCAGCTTTCTTGCTACAATTTAGTCATTCTGATGTTAAAATTGTAGCAGGTTGTAAGGTGCGTAACACTGCTTGTTATTCCCATCCATCCTCATTGCACAGTACCACTCATTTCTCTACACATGCCCTGTTCATTCCAAGGAAATAGAAAATAATTTCATGGATGGTATTTCATTCAGCATCCACTGACTTGTAGCAACTCCAATGATCTTAACACTGCCTGGTAAATGGAGATTTCTTTTTGGCATGTACCCACTTGGTAGCTCTGCTCACCTGAGAGCTCTGACTGCAACTCTGAAATACTGCATGAGGTCTCAAATGCTGTAGTGCATGAGGTCACCATTCAGAGTTACTCTACCTTCTTTAAGTGATTCAGTTATGAGATTTTTCTGTGCCCTGACTGCAGATCATGTGTAATAATGCTGCTTTAGTCATCTTCAGTCATCAAAACTATTTAAGCTTTCCTGGTAGAACTATTTCACATTTTTAATTACAAGATAAAAAATGTTTCACTCGTGCTACTTTTCATTCTTCTCTTTATAAAGGTTATTTTTGCTTAATACAGAACAAGAAGAAAAGAAAGGCCAAAACAATACTGACAGGGTAATCAAGCTCAGAAACACACCAATAATAGGCTTATGCCAGTATTGAGACACCTTTATTCTCTGATGTGTTTGAAATGTATTTTATCTTCCTCAGTGCTGCTGACAATAGATTTTTTACAGATACCTTTAGAGTTTACATGTGGTGCCATGTTCCTTTGTTATTTTTATTGCTACTTTCATCTCTCCCCATAGCTACAGCCTGTGCTTATTTGTTATAGAGCTTGGGTGGTTAAGTTTGTTGGCAGAAGAATTACAGCTTTGGAGACATCTACTGTTACATTTCTAAATAACTTCACCTCTTCATTTACATTTTTGCCCTCTGTCAGACTTCCTAATAATCTTCAGTTTCAGAAATGTAAAAAGAGAACTTACATTTCCAATGGGAAGTCTGCTCTGTTTCCACAGACTTTCAAGCTTTTGATCTAGTCCAAATTTTTCTAACACTCAGCTCTGGTTTGATGAAATCAGGATATGTAATAGGAGCGTATAAATTTTATCAGCAAAGACATAAAATTGTTTTGATATACTATGAACATTATCTTTGAAAGCTTTCAGGTAGTTTTTTATGACATGGCTGAATTGTTTTATGTTCATCTTATCACCTAATTATAACATTAGTGCATATGAATCCAAACTGAAAACTCAAAGACCTTTTCAACAATATATTTCCCTCTTTTATTCTGTCTTTTGATAATGTCAGGTTTTTATGTGTAACAGACATAATTTTTCAGAGATTGCTATGCAGAAATTTTGAAGTTTCAAAGTCTTGCTTTGATTTGGGATGAAAGAAAACACTGAAAATTAGTATTTCCTGAGGAAGACATGTTCTGAGTTTTGACAAACTCTAGTAAACTTGAAAATCACTGGGTTTATTTAGTCTAGGTTGGAAAGTACCTTTTGGATCACCAAGTACAACTGTTCGCCTAACATTGCACAAACCACTACTCAAGCACGTCCCTAAGCACCATGTTTATCCATCTTTTATATGCCTTCAGGGATGGTGCCTAAACCACTTCCCTAAGCAGCCTCTTCCTATGCTTGATAACCCTCCCAGTGAAGAAATTTTTCCCAATATTGAATCTAAACCTCCCCTGATACAACCTGAGGTCCTTTCCTCTTGTGATAGCACTTGCTACTTGGCAGAAGAGACCAACTCCCATCTCTCTACAGCCTCCTTTCAGGTAGTTGTAGAGAGTGGTAAGTTCTCCCCTCAGCCTCCTTTTCTCCAGACTAAACAACCCCAATTCCCACAGCTGTTTCCCATAGGACTTGTGTTCCATATCCCTCACCAGATTTGTTGCCCTTCTATGGACCTGCTCCAGCACCTCAACGTCTTCCTTATAGTGAGATGTCCAAAACAGAATGCTGAGTTTGAGGTGTAGCCTCACCAGTGCTGAGTATAGGGGGATGACCTCTCCCCAGGTTTGACCCATCTTCACTATACCTGGTACAGGCCAGGATGCTGTTGGCCATCTTGCCTCCCTGGGCACACTCGTGGCTCATATTCAGCCATCTATAATTCCAATTTGCAATGTGCTTGCTTGCTATAGGCAACCATACTCCATTTTTCAATCGTCCATTCTCTTTTTATATTTCTTTTGTGGGAAGATCTTAATTGCTAGAAGCACTTACTAGATTTGTGTAAGAGACCACAGTACACGTAGAAGCTAAACTCATCCACTACACTGGTTTTGTGAGTCCATGTGAACTATTTCTGCCTGAAGAATGTGTTCTTAGAGTACATTTTCAGAGGACCTCATCCTACATAAATGGGTACAGCTTCCTACTCCAGGGTTTTCCATAGGAAAAAACAAAACAGCTCTGTCAAAGCCAGAAATTCACATGGGCTTTGTAATCTCTCCATCTTGATTTAAAAACAAAATTATAAAAAAAAAAAAAGAATGCTTTGTCACTTCAAATAAAAATGACATTTTCTTTCAGCTTCCATTTTACTTTAAAGCCAAAAGATCTAAAATGTTCAAATACACAAACAATATTTTATGCCATGTCAAATGAAAGTTTTAATACAAGAATTTTTTAGTAATTTTGATTGACAAATCCTTGAGGGCCAACAGAAAATATTTTATTTGTTTTCTTGAATTGACAGCAAATAAACAGAAGTGAACCAGCTATTCACATAGCTTGAAAATTATCTTAAAATATAGAGAGTTTGGTTATGAAAGTGAACAACCTCCAACAAGATATATTTCTTGTTGGCTGTCTTCCCCAAAAGATTTGATTTTGCCTTCCCAGCCCAAGTTTTACTTCCCTTTTTTTTATTATTTGATAAAATGCCAGCAAACATACTTGCAGGAGATCAGCAATACACCAAAGATTATTTTCTTGCTGTGGTAGTTGGATTCTTAAGCTGCTTGTGGCTTTTTTGATGTCGAAGTAGATTTTATTCTACTGTATGTCTGGGCTATATCACTGCTACAACTTCAGTGCCAGAAGCTGTGTGCACAGACAAGGCTAAATCATAATTATAATTGTAGGTATAAAGGGCTTTATCTGATGATGTCCCCCTATTTAGGCTTATTATTTCTGGACAAAAATCTAACAAAATTAATTACTAATGTAACAATCCAACATTGTTGTATGTAACCTGCACTTAACTTATCTGGAGGACTTCCATTTCCAGCATAATATTAAAATATTATCACGTTTCCCTTGACAGGCCTCCTGATAAGTAGAAGATGGTCGGGAACACAGTAGGACTTGCACTGATGCCAAATGTGAAGCCCTGGCTGGGCACAGTGTGACGCAGTGGGGCAGGTTTGCGTCGGCTCCGGGAGCAGAGCTCAGACATTTCTACAGTCCAGATGAGTCCATTAACCTCTGCTGACGCTCAGAAGCCCTCAGCTAATACTGCTTTCCTAAACAATGATTTACTTTGAGCTGTCGCACTCTGCTGTGTGTTTCTGAGAGACTATTTCGGATGTACTGATTAGGAGAGATGCTCCCTTGTGACAGAGATAAATGGAATTGACTGATTGCAGAACAATAATCTTCTCCTCTCTGGCCTTCCTAAGAAGGAGGGAGAGATTTGCTCACCTCATCTGCACTTCCCTGTTTAACTTCCCTGTGTAATTACGAATAGCTGCTATATGTCAAAAGCCACAGGTGCCAGCAGACAGCAGCTCAGGTATTAGGCGATGGAACATTACGTTAGCTTTTTAGCCAATTAACGTGAGAGTAAGGGGAACATCTGGAATAAATCTGTGAAGCAAGCAGTTTGCAGAAACCCAGCAGGCAGCTCTAGGGATTATTATATTTGCATGGTACTTCACTAGAAAATAAACATATATCTTCCGTCTTAAGCACAAAGCAAAACAGTATTAAACCAGATCTCTGATAGATAATACAACACTTTCAAAAGAGTGGTAAGGAAAAGGTTGCAAAAACCTAATGATTGCAGTTACTTGTTGGCACAGCCAAAACAACTGTTCCCGAGTTAATGTAGAAATGTGTTTTTCTTTTAGTTTGCAGTTGCAAAAGCCTGTTTTGATAATAATGCTAATATCAGCTAATGATGCACTATGCAGAGAAGCAGCAAATCATGCATCAGCAAACTGGAATAAACCAGTCAGCTTTATTCTGCTTCTTGAACTTCATACTTTGCTGTGTTTATATTTTTCTCCATTAGAGACCCACAGCAGGAGCCGTAAAATCTGTCATCACTTGGTTCCTTCCTGCCAAGGGTTTGCTGAGTACACTAAGCCATAGCATAGAAAAGTTGGACCAGGCTAGTATTGATGCTTTAAGGATTAACCATCCAGCCTCTTCCTCCTTAAGGCCATTTCTGTGGTCAGAGGACACCATGTGATGTAGAGGCAGAACAGTTGAGATGGACAATCTATCTTTGAAGCTGCAGCAGCAGAGAGTGCCACAGAGAGACAACTCTACAAGGGCCTGTGTAACAGGTAGCAAAGCTTACAGCATCTCTGCATGGAGCTGGGATGCTGCCAGAGCTCCTCCACATTCAGACTCCTGGGAGAGCCATGGCAAAGTACAAGGAATGGGTTCATCAGTCAGCTGAGGGATCAGCAGTGATAAATGTACCAACACAGCCAACAAATATGTGGCTCATGAGAATTGCATATTTTATGTCAGAACAAATGGCATCTCTACAACCAATTTGCATAAGTATACAGGGAAACAGATTATTTGTCACAAAAACACCTGCTAGTAGAAATTGGGTATTTTCAGACTAATCATATTTTCCTGTTTTCTGTACCAGACGCTCTTAGCAATCAGTGAGTAATTGCAATAATACAACTAGTTCCACACCATCCAAACAAACTTCCATTCGCAAGGTGTTCAGACACATAAACAATGGGACTAAGCATGAGTGCAGGATTAAGCCAGATGGCTTTTAGCTGGTTCAACACTACCTGAAGATGGCTAGGATGCAAGATGTCACATTTAGCATGCCTCTCCCTAATTACCCCTGCTCAGAAATCAGCAGTTGGAGTAGAACACCCCACATCTGCACCTAACCACGTCTGGATGTTTAGTTCAGGTATTTGGGTGCACTGGCACACCATGCTGTAGAGACACAGCATACACAACAATTATGCTTATCAGCCTGCTCATGTCATAATTAATTAGGGAGCTGTTCTGAAGGCCAGAGCTTTCAGATATATACAGTGATTACGATTAAAATGTTGGCATTTGTCAACACTTACTTCACTCCAGGCAGTGCTTAACAAGGGAACTGATATAACCATGGTAACTCTGGGAATACAGTGACATTTTAATGATCACTACCATCTATCCTCAGGCCATTACTTGCAGAACTAAATGGCCCATCAAGATGCAGATGAATAAAGTGGTGTCCATACAATGCAAGAAAAATGTTAAGCACTTTTAAGGTTTAAAGCCATTTATATCTACCTCAAAAGGGGAAAAGGAGAGACAAACATAATACAAAAGCATGTATTACAGAGAAATAATGAAACTACCACATCCTACTGCAGCAACTGCCACTAAAATGTCAGTATCCAACGACAGCTAGCAGAAATTGGTATCTAAGATACCAAAATTATTTCCTATTTTAAGTATAAGTGCCTCTTACTACATACTGACTTCATAAATGGCAGCAGCAGTATCAAAGGTCTTTCATGCTCAGTCACTTCCAAACTGCAGTAGAAAAAGTATCATTTCTAAACCACAGCAATTCCCAAGCTAAGAAGGGGATGCAGATGTAATACACTATTTTATTAACACTTTCAGACAATAACTTCTTTTTAAAGGAAAGAAAAGGTGGAATTATCTGTTTTATTATATTTTGATAATTTTGATAAAAAGCCTGTTTTCCTAAAGCATTCAGGAATTACACTATTTTCTCTATGGTGAGGGAGAATATTTGACTGAGTGTCTGTAAAACTGCCTAGTATTTAGAGATTTCACTTACCAGAATGAAGAGACAACCAGAGGCAAGTTTTGTGTGTTCAGGAATAGTAGAAAACACGGACAAAATCAAGCAACCAAACACAAGGAGAAAACTGAAAAAGAAAGAATATTAATAATTGTTAATATTTCTCAGAACCCTGACCCAGTATCTATATCGATCTTACTTTGCCAATATTAATAGAAGACTATCAATAAACAGTCTTCATTAATAGAAGGGAATTCAACCACTACTTAACCTAGTTCATTAAAGACATTAGAATAGCCTACTACTAAATCCTCAAGCTTCTGCACAGGACCGGCAAAATTAACAGAAACAAACACAAGAAACAAGATGTTCTTTCAGAAGTAACACAACATACACAGACACTACTTTTGGTATCACAGTCCTTTATGCGGTCCAGATAGTTTTAACAGCTTTAGAGAAAGATCACTAATAGGATAGTCCTCTACCCAGTGTGAAAAATCTTTTCCCCCACAGCTGACCACAAATATCTCCTGTCATATAAGATTACGAAAGAGCTAGGATACATAGTGTACCTACAACTTCTGAGCAATAGACTTCATGTACAAACTAAGAGAAGCAGAGAGGTAGTTGAGTTATTCCGCCACTGCCTTAAATGAACAGCTCCATTCTGAGCAAATGTAGCATCAAAATCCACGGAAGAAGTTAAAGGAGTGAATTATGAAAGTCTTTTACAAGTCATGCAATTACAATCAAGAAAACATGACTTATTTTGAGCTTGTGTGTTCATGGTACTGATGGATAAGGTAAAGCAAAGCCCTGACATGCTGCTAAATCTTTTTGCAAGGAACACCTGATATAACCGTAGAAATTCTTACATATCCATGTCTGATTCTGACAGTGTTCAATATATATGATGTTTCCACACATGAGCCTGCAGGACTGGTTTGCTCTGAGGCATATTGTAAGCATGATAAGGAATATCTTTTCTTACTGTACTGCTTCACCAATAATAATATCACCATGCTGGTGAAAACATCTATGAATGGGATCAGAAGAGAAGTTCATTTCATCCATTGTACCACGAACTGACTAATCAACTGCCAACCTGCACACTGAATGAGCGAGTGCAAGGCAATATATGTCCTGTATTTTATAGTCTTACAATGGGTTTCTGAAGTGGTAGTACTGATTCTATCAATGTTATCCCAATTTTCTTCTTAAGACACTTGCCAGTTATGCTGGGCAATGAGAAAGGCTTTGGCTTCTACCTGAGCTGCTGGGACTCTTGTTAGCTGATGCTTTAGCCCAAGATGAATAAGTATTATAAACTATGTAAATATATATATATGCAAGAAAGCGCAGATGGCTCCTTCCTGATCCAAACGGGACCCAGTTCTCTTTCAGGGTCAAAGGAAAAAAGAACGGAAATTTATGATGAGAATAATTCTTAAGACACAGAAAGCAGCTTTTAAGAAAAGTACTGAAGGGGTCAGTCAGAAGAGACCTAGCTGGAAAGTGAAGTTACAAAGCAGAAAATTTGTTCTGTTTTACCTCAAACCAGGACAGTATGCATGTTCTTGGTGCCCAAGTTGAACATCCCTAAGCAGTGTGCTCTTGTGGCAATGAAACTCAACCACAGACCAAGCTGTACTAGCAAAAATCTATCTAGAAGACTGAGAAAAGTTATTAGTTCCTAATTTTTACCATCTAAAGACCACATCTGGAGTGCTGTGCCCATTCTGGCACATCTCAGCATGAAACAAATGGATAGTCTGAGGTGAGCCCAGTGGAGGGCCACAAGGTGGTCAGGGACTGTAGATCACAGGAGGGGCTAGGCAGTTTGTACAGTCTGGACAAAGGGAAGCTGAGGTTTATGACTGCTACCTTCAGCAATCTAATTCTGGTTGTAAAGATGCCAGAGAAGACCCAAATTGCAGGAAAGAAACTTAAGCTTAGCTACAAGGACAAAACAAACCACAGTGGAAGTGGTTCAGCACTGGAACAAGTTGTCCAGTGAAACCTCTGTACCAGGAGATGTTGAGAACTCGTCTGGAAAAGCTCCTGGTCTGATTTAGACATGAGCTCCACTTTGAGTAGAAGACTGGACTAGATTATCTGAAGAGGACTTTGACTACATATGTTCTGTTTTGATTCTAACTACTGGATAAAATTTTCAATGTATTATTG
Source organism: Turnix velox (assembly GCA_013400935.1). Classification (NCBI taxonomy): domain Eukaryota; kingdom Metazoa; phylum Chordata; class Aves; order Charadriiformes; family Turnicidae; genus Turnix; species Turnix velox. The sequence goes on along the minus strand of VZTY01030633.1, from coordinate 476,476 downwards.
TGTCTACTCCCACTTGCTCCTTCCCTTGTAAGATACAGATGTTCTATAGTGCTGTAATAGCACAGTGCTCTAAGATACCCGGTACATTAGACAAAAGTGTTAAGACCATTCCTTCAGAATTTCTAATAGAAAATCTGATGTGCAATGGAATAAGGCTTTGAAAGCACATTTTCTAGCGTATCACTTAGCTGCTGGAGTAAAGTTCTGCTCTAAAAAATTGAATCCAGTAGGAGCTTGCTGATAAGCTCCACTGAGAACTGCAAATAAAACAGTTTCCAGAAGGGTAAAGGCTGTTTCTCATAAATGCATTGTAAAGTCCATCTTCTAGACTGAAAAAAGTTAAAGGTCAGCTTATATATGCTTGTCATTCAAGTGACAAAATCTACTTGTGACCAGTTTTGCTCCCTTTCCTCACTTTTTTTTTTTTAAACAGGAAATCTTTCAGGACACTTTAGTTGCTCCAGTTTTCAGATATGACCCTGCTATAATTACATCCTACTGGTATAGGCATAAAAGTGATTTCTCCTCGTTAAGGATTGCATGGAAGACAAAATAAAATTAACAAGTGACTAAGAATTTACAGTAAAAGGATCATTTCCTTCCACTGAGTTTCTTTACTCCTGCATCAATTGAAATGGTATTTTCCTGCTTCCTTTGTGCTTAGGTATTAAAAATAGGTCTCATTTAGATGTACTCCAATAATACCAAATAAATTGGAGGGCCAGTTGTACTGGGTCTTGTCCAGACACACAAGTTTTCACTTGGAAAAGATCTTTTGTAGAATAACTACAGAAAACAGATGCACAAGTGAAAAGAAGAAAGTGTTGTTCCTGTATCACAGCTGGAGACCACTGCACAGAAAGAGTAAGAAACTTGCCTAAGGCTGCACAGAAAATTTTTATAAATGGAATAAACCTGAACCTTTTAAGTCCCAAAACAGTCCTGAAGTCACAAAACCACCCTCCACCCACCCACCCACCCACCATGTGCTCTGCCATAGCTCTTCTGGACTGCGATTTAGAAGATCCCTGTAGACAGGGTTAATTAATGATAGATGGAAAGAGTGATGCAGGAGAGGGTAGCATTACAGTTAAGCAGTGTATTAATCAAAATAAAAGTAAATATTCAGGAAAGCCAGGTGCAGTTTAGATTAACACCTGGTAGACGCAGTTCTGCAGACTATCCATGAAAAGCAGTAACAATCCTCAACACCAGAGCAGTCTTGAAAAGACATCTTTTCCAAACCCCTGTAATCTTTTGTTTTGTTTTTCCAGAAATTTTACAAGGAATGCAGCATTGCCATTAATGATGATTATTTAAAAAAAAAACACAACAAAACCAGAAACCAAAAGAAAAGTGTTTGCATTTACCCATCCACATCTTGTACCTCAATCTCTCATTCTCCAGTCTAATGCTGAGCACTTCTTTTTTGGCATTCAGCATATTATGTCTAAAATTAGACTGTAAGCACATTGGAAGAAGAGAGAATCCCAGGCCTATTTGCCTTGCAAAACCAAAAGCACACCTTTAGGGCTGCAAAACTCAACACTAGAAACAAAAATAAAGACTGAGTGGTTTTGAATAATTACTATAGTTTCTTTACCTCTGATGTGTTATCCTCTGAAGTAAATCAAGACTTAAGATTCACTTTTTGCATTTGTTAAGTGAATCTGTTTACTCAAGCCAGGCAAGGAAAGTAACTCTCTTTTTCCCCAGCAAGAATTGAAGGCAGGAGGGATACAGCAAAGACATTAAATAAGGATTTGCTCAGCAAAAATGAATTCCTAAGGTTCAACCACAGTGATCAAAGAGTATTGGAAGTTATTCTTTCCTATCATGAATTACTACTCTGGTGACAGACAAAGTGTAAAGGATTGCATAAAGCCCCAGACAGTTACTTCATAACCCTCCGTAGAGGAAAAAGTACTTTTGAACGCCAGCATTTGAATGATGTGCTATGATAGATGCTGTATTAGAGGGTGCTGCTGTAGGTAAAGAGTACTACAAAGCAAAACACAGAGTAATTATATTTGGCCTTCAGTGTTTCAACTTGGACCTATATATTTGTTCAGGCTGAAAAAACCAGATGGTCTTTCCTTATGCGTTCAGTATCAGGCAGTAAAACATACACCTTAGGCCTTCTCATGAAATTATTCAAGCACTGCTACAGCCTTGTATTTTATCAAAAGCAGCAATGTGCATTTTGCTTCAGTAGTAATTAGTTTTCATGCTGATCCTTTCATCTTATTCCCCTGCTTCTAAAAGTACATACTAATTGGAGAAAAGCCAATTTATGAAAGATAATATAACACCGAAGCTTTGATATTTATACAATCCACCTCTCATAAACTTTTCTTACTGGTCAATTATGAACTGCCAATTCTCCATTTATTTAATTTTCATCAGTTTGTGATTTAAGTGCTGTTCATATGGAAGAAGATGGCTCAGCTTAAAGCAATTGTTAAAACATTGCTCAGGGAGTATCATAAGCATAAAAAATACACTCAGGGCAGGTCTTAAAAAGCTACTTTGCTACATTATTTACTGCTAGAATTAAAATAAAAAAAGTTAAACATCTGCAAACAGTTTTATGACCCCTTCTGCAAATAATAAAAATGTATCACTGTTAAAGTGACATAATTAAACTATTAGACCACCAGAGTTATGTTCCAGGATTATTTGAGGTCTAATTTAATCCCCATAAATGCAAGGACATTCAGGATTATGACCAAAGCTATTTGCAAACTAATGGCAGTGCCATTATCCTAAATTTTTTATGGAAAGTAGAAAAAGGTTGAAAACTTTTGTTAATCTTAGCTACAATCAAGAAATAGTCCTTACTTTTCCCACTGATACAAAGTAGGGATTAATTCTGTTGCTCGCAAACAGAAACTTTTTAGCATTCACAAGTTCTGCATCTAAAAATAATCTGTTTGAATCCCTGCATATGTAATTCCTTCCTATAGTGCCCAAGTTTTCTTAAGTGATTGAGACCTCACTGAGTTGAGTATCCAAGTACCATCTTTAAATAGCTTTTTAAATTCTGGAATGCATAAAATCTGTATGAGGCATTAGACAAATAAATTTTCTTAAGTGATTGAGACCTCACTGAGTTGAGTATCCAAGTACCATCTTTAAATAGCTTTTTAAATTCTGGAATGCATAAAATCTGTATGAGGCATTAGACAAATAAATGTGCAGAACATTATACCTGAAGTATAGCACCAACAGATCTACTACCGTTTGAGATAAGTGGTTACAATACTCAGTAAAAACCCTAGGAATGGAAGAGATCAAAAAAGCAGAGATGAATATTTGATAAGTGAGTCACCCTACATGAGGTCCCTACTGCTGGAAGATGCTGTTGATACTCTCACTCTTCCTGGAGCATGAGAAAGGGAGAGTTTCAGTGTGCCATGGAGCTGATGAGAGCAGCAAAGAACAGCATCTCCTGGACTAGCACTTAATGTTACATATAAATACAATTTGCAAACCAGTAAGTTCCCACTGAGGAGAAACTACACATGCTGTTGGGACTAAGAGCCAGTGTATCATGTTGTATCCTGCAGCAATAGAGGAGGGAAGCAGAAACCTGACAGCTCCTATTGATTTCAGTGAGCTTCCTGGTGTCTCTGAGCAGAGTTCCTGAAGTTGGGTGGAAATAATTCTCTCCGATAAAGAAAGACTAATGCCAGAGCATTTTCCCAAGTTCAGGAAGAACTGAAAGTGAAAACATCAGCTAGTCCAGGCACAAGAAGGACATTCATGTAGGTCCTGTAGTATCTCCCTGCTGAAAAAAGTAATCTTTTCAGCATTTCTATAAAACAGATAATGCACTGCTGACATGGTGGAAAAGAACACAGTTTAAGAGTTTTGATAGTGCAAGCCATGTGGATTAAATTTTCCATCATTTACAGCTTCAATGTGACTTGTTTATGCAAGAAAATGAGGTATGGCAAAGGTTATTACAATTTGTTAAAAATGTTTGACAAAAGCGGCATGGAGAATAAGCGCTCTCCCATAGAAAAAGCTCATAAATTTCCCCTGTAGGCTTTCTTTAAAACGTCTTGCATTTCAACCTTCTCTTCAAGTGGAAGAGTGTAACACATTAAGGGCTTGATACTGTGCTGCCTCCTGAAACAACACAACAGTCCTGTCGGTGGAGAGATGGAGTACAAAAACCTCATAGTCTTTGTGAAAATAAACCGAATAGGATACTCTGACAATTTTTGAGATTCAAAATACATTTGCAGTAGTACCTTCCTTTCACAAGTTCTTTCTTTGGATTAACTGCAACATTTTCCAGAAACATACACATTTGAATTTAATTTCATGTCTGAAGTTTTTTAAGAGCTGAACTTGTTTTCACAGCAACTGGGTTAGAAAGGTGAGTCTTGTCAGGTATGGATAAATAAGTTTTATTTAAACAATTATTTATTTTTTAAATTTCAAATTTTTTACGTTTATGGGGATTAATGTAAATTAAATTAAATATTTACTCATTCTAAAATTAGAAGAGTTCATCAAATATGAAAGAATTTAAGTTTCCAGTGTCAAAAAAAGTGCAGTCAACTTAAACTGACCTTTCTAGTTATATTTTTAAAGAGTCATAGTTTTATCAGTGCCTGCTAAGTGACTGCATTTAGCTTATATTGACAAAGCAAGGAAAAGGCTGTAATAGAAGACACAGAATGAAATACAGAGGAGTACAGAGAAATTGTCTGAGCAGCCAGGGATCAGGTTATGAAAGCTAAAGCCTTGATACAATTCATCTGGCCCGGGATGGCAAAGGCAATAAGAAAAGCTTCTTCAGCAATAAAAAGCAGACTAAGGAAAACTGGTCTCTTTCTGGAAGAAAATAGAAGACCCAGTTACCTGGGATATGGAGAAGGCTGAGGTATTCAGCAACTTTTTTACCTAAGTCTTCATCTGTAAGTGCTCTAGCCACATCACTCAACTCACAGAAGGCAAATGTGGGGACAAGGAGAATGAAGAGCCACCCACCATAGAAATAGAACAAGTTCGAGACCATCTAAGGAATCTCATGGTGCACAAATCTATGGGACCTGATGAGATTAATCCCTAGGTCCTGAGGGAACTGGCAGATGAACTTGCTAAGCCACTAACTTACTTTTATTATCATTTATGTATGTATATAAAATATGTATTATTATGTATTACTTAACTTATTTTATATTTGAGAAGCTAAAGTTGTTCCTTGGGGTCAGCACTGGTGCTGGTGCTTTTTAACATCTTTGCTGGTGACAGAGTCAGTGAGATTGAGTGTATTCCTGATGACAACAAGGTGTGTGATATGGTCAACATCCTGAAAAGGAAGGGATGCCACCCAGAGGGATCTGGATAGGCTAGAGAGGCATGCTCATGGAAAACTCGTGAAGTTCAACCAGACCAAGTGCAAAGTCCTGTGCCTGGGTTATAGCAATCCCAAGCACAAATACTGGGTAGAAAATTGACTGAAAGTAGTCCTGAGGAAAAGGACTTGGGAATGTTGGTTGATGGGAAACTGCACATAAGCCAGCAAATGTGCGCTTGCAGCCCAGAAAGCTAACTGTATCCTGGACTGCATCAAAAGAAGCATGTGCAGGTCAAGGGAGGTAATCCTGCACCTCTGTTTCCCACACTTGGAGTACTATGTTCAGCCTTGGACTCATCAGCACAAGAAGGACATGAACCTGTTGGAATAGGTCCAGAGGAGGGTCACAAAGATGACCGGAGAGTTGGAGCACCTCTGCTAGGAGGACAGGCCAAGAGACTTGGGGCTGTTCAGCCTGGAGAAGAGAGAGAGTTCTCCAGAGAGAACTTACATCAACCTTCCAGTACTTCAAGGAGGCTTACAAGAAAGATAGGGAGGATTTTTTTATCATGAAGTGTAGCAGCAGAGCAAGAGGTAATAGTTTTAAACTGTAAGAGGTTTAGATTAGATATTAGGAAGAAGTGGTGAGAGACTGATTGCTCAGGGAAGCTGTGGATGCTCTGTTCCTGTAAGTGCTCAAGGCCAGGTTCAACGGGGCAAAGGCACCCATGGCAGGGGCACTGGAAAAATTTCATCAAGATGCATGCTAACTTCCAGAACATACCCAGGAACTGTCTAGGAAAGTGTTATTTTATGCTGGCCAAGAGGATGGTAGTGTCAGTCCTCACTGTTTAATGGCACAGAACTTCAGGAGCCATCAGGAGGTCTCTTCCAATCCAAACCATTCTATGACTCAAGGATTCAACAAAGTAGCTCAGATACCTGATAATATGCCAGTCAAAGTGACATCAAATGCACATTTGATAATCCAGCCCATCCTAGACAAAAAATAAAGGTAAATTTCTCCAGCGATCTATAAAGCAAGCATCACTCTTCCTTGAGCAAGGCCAACAGCTTAAAAGGAAACAAAACAAGAAATGCATACTCTGCATTAGAGGTACTTGCAGCCTAGATATTCCTGAAAGGTTTTAACTGTCTTCAACAGGAGCCATTTTTGACACAATAGTTAGAATAAAGTGTGCATTCTCCCAGATTTTAAATATTTTAAAGACTGGGAAGCACAAAACAGATTTGCAACCCAGGATCTTAAGAGGTACTTCACGTCTGTTAAAAATGATAAAACTCTCCTTTTATCACACTCAAAGAGTTGGTCTTTTCAAATGTGAATGCTTAATTTGGTAAGCATTTTGACCACTTTCTAGGCATTTTTAAAAATGTTTGTATCAAATAGCCGTAACACCTTATGACAAGTCTGGCAGCTCACCTAGTAACCTCTGCTTCACTAGAAATAGTTTCCATGAAAATTCTTTAAAATGTAAGTAGAAACAATGTTGTATTTATCACTGAACATTGACTGCAGTGTTTACATATATTTTTTCAAACACAAACTTAACAGAAAAACTCTGCATCTTTTTGCAATGGCCAAAAAGAATAGAACTGCAGTATGAAGCTGGAGAAATGAAAAGGACTACACAATCTCCTTTGTAAAACCATTTTCCCATCACAGAATCTTTATTCTAATCTTGTCCACAAACTAAGTCAAAAGGAAATATTTAAATAACCTTTTTAATCTATGTTTGCTAACACACTGTACTCACATCTCTTGCATACCAGAAAAATAATTCTTAATGTATAAAATGTACAGATGTTAAAGAAAGAAAGGTATTCTGGTAATCACCAGCATAATCCACTTCAAAATCAGCTTTTCAGGTCTTCAGATTTTAAGACAGAAAGGCTGCCACTACCACGTTTGTTTTTTGAAGAGAGCAAAATGAAAAGAACATAAGAATTGTAGGACTGCTGTGTATTTTTCATGCCAGAAGAGTCTTCTCTTGGCTCAGTGCTCAGAGTGCAGCTGTGGCTCCACTAAAGCTGAGGTGTGATTGATTGTAATGGGGCCAGACATCACTCACCTGCATTATCTAATCGTCCATCAGTGGCCAACAGTGCCATGGCTGTGGCAGCTAAAACTAAGTAGAAACCACACTGGGCTTAAAAAAAAGCCTGTCTAACTTTGCCTTTTAGATTAGTTTCACGCAGTGTGACTCAGCTAGACCCCAAGTAAATCACACTGTGCCAGGGAATGGCACTGCAACTCCTGATGGCTCCTGAAGGTCTGCGCCATTAAACAGTGAGGACTGACACTAGCATCCGCTTGGCCAGCATAAAATAACACTTTCCTAGACAGTTCCTGGGTATGTTCTGGAAGTTAGCATGCATCTTGATGAAATTTTTCCCTGGAAGAAATTGTTCTCTGGACTTGCTGTTATATCTTTTATGGTGGGCAAATACTTCTGGATGTGCAGTTATTGTGTTGAAAAAGCATTTTTATACTTAAGGCCATATCCAAGCACTATCAAATAAAGTGTGAGTTGTAATTAAAGTATGATTTGTAATTTACGATTAATGAGGATATTTCAGTAATATTTTGTGTCTCAAATGAAGGTAAGGACAGAGGCAAAGGCTATTCAAAATGTAATCATTCCAATTCAGGTGCCCGCCTGGCATGTTTTAATTAAAAATTTTTATGAAAATACTTGCAAGATTTGGGATTAAGACAGTTCAAAATGACTATGTAGGGTGATACTTTGGGCAGCAGTGTATTTTCACCTAAAATATTGCATCCTATCGAAGAGCTCTGCAACATAACTCAATCTCCTTATTCATCCTATTTTTCTCCAGCAGTGTATTACACAATAGATTTTGATTTGGCTTTAAATTTGTTTTCTAGTGTATGGTCACTAACATAGAGCATTAAAGGAGTTATTCAGGGGAAAGAACCACCCAAATATAGTCATGCAAATATACTACTACAGTACATGAGTAAAAGTAACTTCTGTTCACCATACGTTTCATGAAAGCTTCCTAATGATCCTCAGCTACCTCTACAGTTTTTACTGTTCCATATATGTGAACAAAATAGTACCCATAAATCCTCCAAAAACAGTTTTCCAGACTGCAAAATACTATTATTATGACTTAAATGTTTTCTTTTGTGATATAAATAAAGAATCTATGTTTATTTGCTGTCTCTAAATACCATTAATTCACACATGTTACCGGAGTACTGGATAAGACAATAAGTACACTTCTTTTTTTTCCTTAAGAAACAGAAAAAGGCATTTAAAACAGAAATATCAGAGTTCCTGACTGTAATTGATGTGTATTGCACCACACTGTATCAGCCTGTGATGGCTGTGGAAGGAATGGCAAAAATGACAAAAATCACAAATGCTAGTTAATCTGCTTACTTTATGATGCCTTCATTCAGCATCTTGAACAGTTTTTCATCTTCTGATATACTAAAATATTGAGTAATATTTTTAAACCCTCCAGTGAGGAGGATTAGGATGAAAGAATAAGTCTGTCCTGAATGAAATAATACATTTACGACAGAATTACAAAAAATGGTACACTTAACAACAGTATTTTAGACATCCAGGCTAGCTTATAACCTCACAGCTACCATGGAAATCTTAGCAGCCACAAATGCCAGGGCTTATTACATTGTCAGGGTAATATCATAATGATATCAAGAATAAACATTTTAGAAAATGTCTTCCATGTATAAAGATCTAGGTCTTCCTTCTCTAATTTAATTAATTTAACTAGTAGCTGGATTTTGGTCTATACAAGTGACTTCAGTGAAAGGATGGCTTGTGTTGGGAACTATCAGCTTACTTGTAAATATCACCAGAGCTAAGACAATTCTGTTGATTTTCCTATAGTTTTCTCCCAGTAGTAAACAAGGACATACATGGAATAGAATATTTTCTTAGCATAATGCATTGTTAATATTTAACTTCCTTCTAAAAAAAAATCCCTGCACTTCAGCTCAAGGATGTTTGGTTTTATACCACACCATCAGTCTCGTCTCCCTTAATCTAAATAAGTTCTGTGCTTTCTGGAATCTGAAGTGACCTTTCTTGTTGTTAGGCAGCAGCACTAACAGACTGGGACTTGATGGCAGAAGCTTGTTAGATTGCAAAAGAAGACGAATCTCACCTTGAAGGGTTCAAACAATTATGAGAATTTCCTGGCGTCAATGTATTTATAGCAACACTTACCTCCTCTCTCCATGAGGTTCTGTGCTTCTCCATGCACTATGGAAAGCAGCACACTCATATCGGAGGGGGGAGTGGGGCGTTCACTTATTTCCTTGTATGTTCTGAGTTTTTTAATGTTTAAATGTAAAGAGATGTACTTGGTCAAGTATTAGGCATTGCAGAGGTGGGTACAACAAACAGCTCACGCTTTTATATCATGTGATGCTTTGAGAACAGAACAGCTCTTGCAGTGACCTAAACCAAGACGTAATCACTCACTTTTCAAAAGGAGCCTTTATTCCGTCTGAGTCTCCCCAGTCAAAGCCCAATGATGTGACTCATTTCTCCTCTATTTTTCAGAGTCTTTTATCACATAATCACAGCAATTGGAAAGAAGGCTACTTATTTTCTTCTGTGCATTAAACAAGATCATCTGTCCTCCTGACAAGGTAGTGCTGCCAAGCACACCAGCAGTAGCTGCACACGGCAGCATGGAGGGGCAGCATCTTGTGTGCCCATGGCAGGACCTATCTGTCATGGTATGTTTGTTGGAAGTTGGCTTCTACCCACATGTCTGTGTGTCCATATGCAACAATAATATTTCTGTTTTGATAATTAGTTATCTTTTTAAAAGCAAAGGTTTTGGAACAACCATTTTGCTCATATGGAATGTTAAGCACATAACGTGATCACTTATTTTCCATATGGGAAAAATACTTGCCCTTTGAACTTCTTTGAATGTTAAAGCTGCTGCTTGTCTTTTTGAAATAACACATGAAGGTGCTTTTACTTTCCAACATTTTATCTCACAGTGGCTTGCACTTCTTGCCGAAATCACTCTGCTCTGAAATTAGTGTGAAACAAGTTTGCATTTTTAAGACATAGTACAGGCATGGAGATAACTTGATGTAAATTTTACTTTAGCAGATCAGTTTCCTTTTACAGATACTGATTCTGTAAGTAGTTACTCAAGTATTCAAGGTCAGGTTGAGTGGAAGCTCTGAGCAACCTGGTCAAGTAAAAGTTGTCCCTTCTCACAGCAGGCCAGTTGAACAAACAGGTTTTTAAAGGTCCCCTCCCATCCAAATCATTTTATGATTCTGCAAGCTATATGTGTAGTTTAATCACAAATGATTGTGAGTACTTATTTTTATACACTGAGAGTATGCTACGAGGTAAGAGAAAAAGTCCTAGAGATCCCTTTACTGGACACACAGTTAAAGTCATTCTTCTGGAGATTCAACACACCAAGTACCAGCCTCCACTAACTGCATGGAATGCCTCAGTGAACAGGATTGTAGTTTCCCAGAATTGGAAATCTTCCTTCTGCTGGAAGAAGAAAAACAGCTCTCTCACTGTAAGGAGGTGCAATTAGTTGGTGTATCATAGCTATTCCTTGTTGTGAGAGTTCCAACATCTCTCTGTTAAACCCCTGTGGCTTCCACCACAGAATTTTATAGCTTTCCTTGCACTCAGTTCAGACAACTCTATCACAAGAGACAGTAGTGTTGTTTCCCTTTATTAAAAATGTGAAGCAGAGATACATGTTATTTTTGCCTCCTGCAATTCATAAATATTCGTATTAAAAATCAGTATAGTCTAGGCATTGAAGAGCTTTTGCAAATTCTGAGTTTCTGAGTCTAAAATGCTGAACTGTTTTTAAAACATTAACTTGAGCAGAGATGAGAAGCTTGTGTGAGTTGAGAATTGCTCCTTCCTCACTAGGACAGATTTAAGCTATGTATGGGACTCAAACAGAACACTTGCACACCCAGGAATTATTCTTAGCTGAGATACACCAGATTAGTGCACCTCACTGTAGCAAAAGTGGTGTTTTTCTCCTCACAGCAGAGATGCATACCTGCCTGTCTCCTAATTGCTCAAGAAACTTGTCAAGAGGAAGATTCAGGGTGAGGCAAAAATATTTTATTATCTGTAAAAAACCAAGTTGTGCTAAATGAACTTTTCCCCCCCACCTTTAGTTACCTGATATGAACATTTATTTATGTAGACTTTAAAGAATAAGTGCTGAGTAGGATTAGGCATCTTGAGTTAACTGAAAAATCATATAGCAGATTCATCCATTCATATAAGAGCACAAAGATGAAAAATTAACCAAATCAACCAATAAATCAAAGCATCAGAAGCCCTTTCCAACTTAAACAATCATTTAGTTAAACCTTTGTATGAAACTGTAAAAATATATAGTTTTGTGGTATGCCCAGAGCATCACCAAGCTCACACAATCACAGGCAAATAACTCACCAAGGACCTGTCTGCTGAAATCATCACTCATCTTTAACAGAACTGAAATTACCTTGTCTTCTTTTACTAAGGGAATTATCAAAAATCACAGTCTCATGTTGGCTGGAAGGGACCTGTCTAACCTCCTGGTGAAAGTAAGTTCAATGACATCAGCCTGTTCAGGGTCACATCCAGTCGAGTGGTGAATACCTGCAGGGAAGGAGGCTCCTTCTTCTGAGGCCTCTTTGGGCAGCCTGGTACTTACACTGAACTTCCCTCGTGCTTACCATTTTTTTCTTAATATCAAGCTGCAATTCTGTAAGAATTATCAGCATCACATCACATTACTCCTCAAAGAATGATCACAAAATTTCTTTTATACTTTCAGATCACCAGACTGCATCACTCAATTTGCTAGATTAAGACAGAATGGTCTTGATAGGCTGGGACAATATGGTCTGCATCCCAGTGCTAATCTCAAAGCTATTGCCTCCTTCCCCTAACAATCTTGCTTAGTTTGTACTTTTTGGTTGAAGATCTGAAAGCTTAAGATCGAAGCACCAAGGTCAGATATCAAGGCTTCTCAACCTAAGAGTCTCACAGTTCTCTGCAGTATCCTCACTACCTGCATTGCTACTCTTGGCATTCTTCCATTTTTGCTTGTTATTTTTCCTGAAATGCAAGCAAGAACAAGACTAAAATACTGTTTTTCTATAATGATAGACATGATTTACTCTGTATATTACTTATTTGTTCATTCTCCTTTTAGGTTGTCAGAAGGTTTTAGTTTCTACTACTGAAAATGCAAAAAAATCACACCAAACCTGGGTGACTGAAGTAAAAAAAAAAAACAGAATACATTTTAATGGCATCTTATATAAATTATTACCTCTTATCCAGCCCTGAAGGATTTTCCAGCTATTAGGTGGTATTTTCAAATACAGAAGCTCTGAGTAGCTGTTTTGTGGAACAGAAATACTCAGGAGTCCTAATTTTCCTATGGAGTACTTCTGAGGCTCAAGCCAGCAACTAAATGCCCAGGCAGAGATTCAGATGTTCAGCAGTACAGCACTTTCATTTGGAAATGTATTTATCACATCTTTAGCAGCATGTGATATCTCTCCACAATATGTTTCCTCCATATGTGGCCACAGCCCAGCACGATACACTCTGTACTCGCCTACCTTACTAGCTTTTTTGGCTTTGGATGAAGAATAGGGGTTTGTAATGAGATACCTACAGGATCTGTTTTAAAGATGAAAAGGACATGTCAGTCAGTGTGCTGTAATGCACCACATATCCAGTGGTGGCTGCAAAGCCTTTTGTAAGCATGTAGATAAACAGAATTACTTTAAAAGAATGAATCACAGAATCACAGAGTTGAAAGGGACCTTCAAAGGCCATCAAGTCCAACTCCTCTGCAGTGAGCAGGGACAACCTCCACTAGATAAGGCTGCTCAGAGGCTCATCGAGCCTGGCCTTCAATGTCTCCAGGGTTGAGACCTTCATCAGCTCTCTGGCAACCTGTTCCAGTGTCTCACTACTCTCATGGTGAAGAACTTCTTCCTAATGTCTAGACTAAACCTGCCCTGGTCTAGTTTATGACTATTGCCCCTCATCCTACTGCTACATGGTCTGAACAGTCTCTCCCCAGCTTTCCTGTAGGCCCCCTTCAGGTACTGGTTGGCTGCTATGAGGTCTCCCTGGAGACGTTCAAGGCCAGGCTTGATGTGCAACCTGATCTAATACAGAATATGCCTGCTTGCTGCAGGGGGGTTGGACTAGATGACCTTTGAATGTCCCTTCCAACTATATGATTCTATGAAAAGCCAAAATACCTTCTGAGACTGTGACAATTTGATCTGGAGGAAGACTTTTTCCTGACTCCAGGCTGACCCATTCCACCTTCAATAAGTAACAACAAGTAAAAAGCAGGCATCAAATACAACTTTTTCAGTTTAGATGTCTGCCTCATGTGCATCTAGTGGCCTGTCACAAGTTGTTGTCACAGCTCTTTGCTTCAGAAAAAAGGAGAGAGGAGAAATAGAAGTATTTGGTTGATTTTTCTTGAAGGACAGAAAGAAAAAACTCCCAACCCTCCCACTCAGTTGCTGTCAACTGAAGCACTTAGGCCTGAGTTTCAATTCTAATCATCTTGCTGAGGACATGACAGTATTATTAAAGCTCCTTCTGAAAAATTCAATTTTGCAATAGCAGGGAAAAAATAAAATAAGAATGTCTTTAGACAGAAAACACAAAGACTGAAGGTAAAATGACAAGTTTGATTTGTTCTTGTATTTTCAGTTTTGCTCTCTTATTACAACCTCAGAAAGCCTTTGGCTGTTTCAATGTGCATCAGCCAAAAGCTAAATGAGGCACCTCAACAACTTTTAAAGTAATTGTTTTTTTAACTTTTCAGAAATTTTTTAAAATTGTAAACTTGGTAATGAAAGTCCCTGCAAGTCTTCTTTGCCATGGAAGAAATTTTGCTATGCCATTTGTATGATCATAGAGGATCAGATGAAAGCCTATCCAGCTTTCAGAGCAGCAAGGCTGTGGTAGAAGACTGGTTCCTCACCAGCAGGCTGGGGCTCAGGGGCTTCCCAAACCTCAGGCTGCAGAGACAGCAAGACTCTGATGCTATCAGGTTGCCTAATCACTGTTGTAATACACAGTCCACGTGTATTTTTAGCATAAATACACAAACCACGAATGATTTACAAAGTTCAGGCTTTGTGAAGACGTATCTTTTAATTGGTTTGCCTAAATCTACTGCTTAATAATTGCCTCTCTGTTGCTTCTGAGAGGCTTAATTACCATTCCTGTTCATCTGCTTGTCTTGACTTTATAAATCTTGATTACATGAGGATATATGTTACAATAATCTTTTCTCAGGAGCTAGATAGGGAAGATACAGTCAGAAGTGAGCTCTAATTTCCAGATTCTAATCCAATGACCACTGAACCCAGCCCATGTCAGGCCAAGCAGGCTGGCAGCATTAATGAATGATGGTGTCTATTTTTCATGACTCACAGTGGGGTGATGTGTCTGGAATAATCTCCATCTGCCTGCCTCTGTAGCTTCCTGACCACATTTGTGGCTGGAGATAGTTTATACCATGAGGCTGAGATAGTCCAATTATATATTATATAATATTTACACACCTCACAATATAGGGACAATAATGTATTTTTATTATGTAAAGTGACACTATCATTAAAAAATATATTTGCAAGTTGCCTGATAAGAGCAGCTAGTTGGGACAATACAAATCTATTTTAAAATTGTAATTTTTCTTATTATTCCAGTTACAGCATAAATGTCAAATCAAATGCATGGAGAAAAAAAAAGAGCTAAAATGCAGTCTTTGCAATGGCATAACAAAACATCTAAGGGGAAAATGAACCTGCCCAATTGGCCAAATATTGCAAAATTTGCCTATGATTTGTAAAATAACAATACAGTGTGAGTCCTGAAGCATACCTGTATTCATACAAGTCACCAGCTCATTAGTCTCTGGAACAATCAACCTGATGCTACCAGCTTCAGACTCCTGGTCTCCCTGAAGTCAGTACAAACTTCCCTTGGATATGAGGACCGCAGGCAATTACTGCACAAATGCAAACAACTTGCTTTTAAAAACTTCTGTGCATGTTGAATGTATGCGATAGATTTAAACAACATCATAAGTGTAAACTGTGCTTGAGAAAACTGTAACCGTGCAGCTGGAAGAGTCCATAAAGATAAAAGAAATGTTTCCATAACATTTAATTTCAAGTTGACATTTATATAACTAAACCATGGTAAAGCTATGTTTAGCTGAAGCTGTTTGCATATTTTGCATCAGTACCACCAAAGGCTCTCTCATTTATACAGTTACCACATTTTGGTAACCACATTTATACAGTAGAGACGACAGCTACTGCAGATGGAAAACTGAAAACCAGCGAATTTTTAACATTTGCATAAACAAACCATCAGTTCTGGTATTGTAACTAATCAACAATTGGATGTGTTCACTTTTTGCCTGCAGAAGTTGTCCTGTTTTCAGTAATGGGGACCAACAGCATAGTTCATACCAAGGTCTTGAACATTTAACTCTGAAAACACCATAATCAATATGATTTTACTTTGTAACCACACTTTCATCTTAAAAGTGTCAGAAGAAACAGGCAGGCTCATAGACTCTAGCAAATTCACCCTTCTGAGTTCTTTTCTTTATCAAACACAGGGGCACAGAAATGAGTTTTGTTGTTTTTTCCCCCAGTCCCATTGGTTTAGCAGAAGGAGGGTTAACATAAGCACATCCCTTCTTGACTACCATGGTGATGCAGAGAGGGTTCATGTGATGTTTTCCCAGATACATTACACTCTCCAAGTGATGCAGAAACACGAGTTCCACATTTGTAAGGAGACAACTCATCACCCTTGGAATGAATAAGAGTTTTCTTGTTGGCATTAACAGTGTTAAGATATCAGCTCCCTTTCCCCCTACCCCCTAACAAATCAGGCATTTGAGAAACATGTTCACTGCAATAAATCAGAGCAAAGATAGGCCTTTACTGCACTTAAAGGTGTGAAAGCAGAGAGAGACCACAGCATATGTCATCCTGCCAGGGCCAGCTTTAAACAAGCTGGCTGGAGTTCTAACAAAGTGCAGTCAAAGCCACACAGAGGTCAGCTCAGGCGAGCTGTCCCATTATTGCTGTCCCATTACTCACCCAGCTTTCCAGACAGGCCAAGTAGTTCATACTTGTGCTCCAGCCTGGCACAATTATGCTACAATCTTTACCCTGACTGACTGCATAGAAACCAGCTCATAAGTGTCCACCAAAGGTCTTGCTAACTTAATCAAAGATTTTTCAAACTCAAGAATACAATCAGCAAGGGAGCTGGACTAGATGAGCTTTGAAGGTCCCTTCCAACTCTATGGTTCTATGATACTATGATTCTATGGCTCCATAATACAATATCCAAAATAAATTTATCAAAGAATCTGTTACTAAGGATATTTGGTTTATCTTCATCAGCCTATGTACAAACAAATCCTTTGTAGACCTAAGAAAATTCAACTCTTAATAAAATACAGAATGTGTTTAATAAATGCTCTGAAAAAGCATAAAAATTACAATGAAATGGAACTTGAGAAATTTGCTCATCAAGAGAAACAAATCTAGGGGTTGATAGTATCAAATAGGTAATATGACATCAGTGGAATATCAAAATGCAGAGGAACCATTTCTTACTCTGATTGATCCTTGTGAGTCTATGAAAAGAAATGAGTTCACAAGAAATAAAAGATTATACAGCACACACTTTGATGTTCAATAAGCAAATATCTCAGGAAGATGCTGAGGACAGTATTTCAGCCAGCACTTCCAAATGTCTCAAATGTCTCCCTCTATTTGTTAGCATCCTTGCCACAGTTCTTTGAATGACGTTGCAGGCACCAAAAAATAGAGCAAACCACTAATCAGCTATTTTTAATGAAGGAAAGCTACTTTCTTAATACAGCTTCCAGGCTCTACTGAGAAACTACTATGTTTGAAATAACAACTATTTTTGTATGAGGGACAATGATACAAGACAAACCATGAAGCCTAAGGAATTTGTTCATGGGAACAGTGCAGAATCAAGTCTGAAACCAAGAACAAGCTTTCTCTTGTGAGGATTGTGAAAATGCTATGACTCTAAAGGAATGTTTCTAAGGGTGTTAAGCTGCAAAAGATAGAAATGCGTACAAGGGGAAAACTCACAATGAGGAAACACCTGATGCTACTGAGTTGGAGTTCAAGGAATAGCACTATGTTAATGGAGCCCCTAGTGGGACATAAAAAACAAACCAAACTGTTTTTCACTTTAAAAACTTTGACAAATCACACCCCAGAAGGACTAAAAGGTAGCTAACTATGTAGTATAGTACTGGTAACAAGGCATCCATGTATGGATTATTGGCCCAAAATATGAGGTTTCATTTAAAATAACATGAAAAGTAATTCAGTAAATCATTACCAAGCTTCTCCTTACATAATACTGCATAACTGCATCAAAACTCAAACCAGAAGTTATTATCTTCAAGTACTGCAAGTAGTAATAAAATAATTTTACTTATTCAACAGGCTAAGAATATTTTTGGCAGTAAGAGAAGGAGGCATGACTTTTGTCCCCCAAATACTAGCAAGATGAAAGTAGAGGGCTCACAAAGGGAAGACAGCAAAGATACTCAGCAGGAATATAGTGAGTTTCTACAGTGAAGAACTTTTTGAGATCATGGATGGGTGCCAATCATAGCTTTGCCTTAGGAAAATGAATATAACTTTCTACTACTGGTAAGAGGATCGAGGAAGGAAATGTAAAAATTAGATGACAGCAGAAGACTTCTCAAGCGTTCACAGCAAAGAGATCATCCAACAAGACAAACAGTTAAGGGCACCTGACCTAGAGTAATAAAAGAAACAGAGGGTCAAATCAATGTTCTCTATTCTTTTTTTTCTTCTGTTCTAAGAAAATAAAGCTAAGAGAGGTTGTCTGTTACAGAAGGATATTCATCCATACGCAAAGAGCTCAGCTGTTTGGATTGTATTTCTATGTATTATTGATGTATGTAGTTGGTATATAACATTGAAATAACAAAGAGTAAGTAATAGCTTTTACTGAACTTAGGAATAAAAGCAAAGTAGCTTTAAATGACTTGAAAGCTATAAAAATAAGAAAGAAGGAAAGAAAGAAAGAAAGAAGGAAAGAAAGAAAGAAAGAAGGAAAGAAGGAAAGAAAGAAGGAAAGAAAGAAGGAAAGANAAAGAAAGAAAGAAAGAAAGAAAGAAAGAAAGAAAGAAAGAAAGAAAGAAAGAAAGAAAGAAAGAAAGAAAGAAAGAAAGAAAGAAAGAAAGAAAGAAAGAAAGAAAGAAAGAAAGAAAGAAAGAAAGAAAGAAAGAAAGAAAGAAAGAAAGAAAGAAAGAAAGAAAGAAAGAAAGAAAGAAAGAAAGAGAGGGAGATGGATGAGAGATTGTCGAACAATAGATTGTTAAAATAACCTTGTCTAATTTTAATAGCTATTCAAGTGCTCGAAACATAGCCAAATTTCCATGATGCTACTGACTTAATGCCTTTGAAGACTCATGCCAACAGACTTATATCTGAACAAAGAAAACAAAAGTGGATCTTTTCCACGAGTTACATACAAATCCAAAGTTAACAGGATCCAGATAAAAAGGTAGTAACATCTGACAAGATTAATAAACTCAGGCTAGCCCTTCACTTTTAAGCTCCATGTAGTTGCATTAAACAGATGTCAGACACAATTTTACTGCACTAGTGGAGCCAAGCATTCAAGCTCCCCTTTGTACTACGTCTTTCTGAAAAGATGGTACATTTTATTGTAACATATTTGCCATACACACTTGCTGTTTCAGACACAAGTCAACTGAATAGTCACTGGTTAGAAAAGGTCTTTTCCACCCATCCATGTGACAGCATAAAGATTTGGGATTGGTGAGTGAGAAAATGTTTGAAAAAGCATGTCTCAGATGTGATGAGATGGGAGTTCAACTATTATAACACACTCCCTCCCTCTGCTTGCCTCTTGAAAAAAGCTTTAAAAAGATAAGGAACAAATGAAGTGTCTGGCATTTACTAATAATGAGAAGTAATCCCCAATGAACCCTTTTGTAGGCAGTACAGCAAACACATAATCAGCCCTACAGATAGACAGTCTATCAACTACCACTTCCTATGAAAGCCCTCCTTCCAGCCGTGCACAAATGAGTGTGCACTGCTCACCCAGCATCTTTTTGTTGACACACCAGCTTCCCAGGAGAATCTGAAACAGTCCCACATGAAACTTGCAAAATTATACAAAAATCACCTCCTTCCCCATCACCTATCTTTTGTGGAGCTAAAGAAATATTTTAGACATCTATTTAGAACTATTTTCCCTACAGAAGTGAAGGGAAAAAAGTATGTCAGTATGTAGGAAAGGTGCGCTTTCTCTGTGACTTCAGGATGACTTCTTCCTTTTCTCTTATGCATGGATTAACATCCAATTATATAATCATATTTTTAAAAGAGTTCTGAATGGTGTGATGTAGCTGGTATCCAACCTCATTTACTCTCTTACATTTTATGCACATTTAAGATATGCATCAGTTTCTGTGAAAAAGTATTTATTCCTCTTTTACCATTCAAGACAGTCATTACATCTCCTCCCTCTCCCTGGCAAAAGACTCTACCTAAATTGAACTAGATGAACTTATTGTGCCTATGTAGAAAATTTAGCAATCAGGCAATCTTTTCAACCGTGCACTGCTTGATGCCAGTTATTATCCAGCTCTTTTTTTTTTCAGACAGCATCTGCTTTGGTTCTGTGCGAGGCCAGAAACATATCAGGCCATGCAGCTCTTGCCTGTGCAAGAGTCACTCCCATCCTCCGTAATCTGGTTTAGTTCCACTCAGTCTTAATCAGTTACCTTTTCCTGTTCTCCCTCTTCCAATTCCAAAAGGTCTAGTCCTGTAGGGCAGAAATCCCTCCTAGCCTTACTAGGTAAGTTAGGATTTTTATCTCATTCTAAGATGCAAAATAGCTAAATGACAATAAAGAATTATTTCTTCATTGCACATACAACCCAATAAGAGTGTTTTACATCCCTATTCAGCATGGCACGTTTTAAAGTTTTCTCTAGAAAAAAGAAGATGGATACTACAGAGACAAAGCTACAATTCCCTGCTGAGTTGCAGTTATTTGCATAGTATGGGACTCATTACAGTTGCTGGGATAGGGAGCCCTCCTGATTGACTTGCTTATTTAGCAACTTGACATCTCAGAAAAACAAGAAAATTATGGTTTACTGCTGCAAACCATAATTTGGTGAGTTCCAAATATACTTCTTACAATGAAGTACTTCTTACAATGAAGTACAATGAAGTTCAATACTCTCACTGAGGAATATATATTTGCTGCAGAAAAAAGACTGTAATCAGTACATATTCTGTTCCGTGCATGCAAATGCACTGGAGTAACCAATTATTCTGGTATCTTTCAGTCTCCAGTAGCAGCAGTTTTGTCCTCTATTGCCACAAGTTAAGTGACAGTCCAGTTCAATCATTTAAAGTCACATTTTAAATGTTTTTTTCCTCTTAGTGTTTGAAACCTTAGGCATATACACAGACATCTGCAGTTTGGTTATCTGCCTATGGTTCCCTGAAGAATCTCTTTTCAAGATAAGTTATGTTTAACAAGTTTTGAAATCAGAACTAGGAAATTAATTGTGCCGTGTGTAACAGCAATGGCCAGTTCCAGTTCATCTGCCCATTGCGTCTGAAAGCTTCTAGTAATAGCAGTGTAGATAAGGGTATGAGAATAGGGAGAACAAGGAATACTTCCTTTGACTTTAGTACAGGACAGGGATTTCCAGCACCAGACATAGTACTTTTTGTATTAAATATAAATTTATCAGTAAATTTACCATTAGTAAATTTGCTCATTTTCTTCTGCTCCTCCTTTTGAATCTGGTGTCAATAAAAAAGCATTTTATACAAAGATCTCTATTGACTATGAATATCCTTGATATATAGATATCTGTATTGCAATTTACATATCTGATTTTTGCTATTATTCGTGAACTTGCACATTTGATAAAGAATTAAAATAGTCCTTCTGGCTGTGTTCTTAAATCATAAGATTTTTTGGCAGATAGTTCAGACAAAAGATATACCTTGGGGCAGAATTTTTCTCATTTATCCAGATTTCAATTTAGGGCTCTTCTGTGTTTGTCAGTGAGAGACATGTCAGATCTATAATTTAAAAATGAACCATCAAGATCTTGAATTATACAACTGAGATTAGAAGATGGAGGCATGATCCAGATATCATAGATAGATGACAATAGATTCACAGTAAAGAAATATGGTGGACCTCAGTTCCCATACTAAGGCAAGTGAATGTATTTTCAGAAAATTACATGCTGAAAAGTATCTTCAATTTGGCTGAAGCCCATCCTTCTGATAATGTCAACATTTAAACTATCTTTCTGAAATTTACACTGAGTGATGTACAGCATGGAATGAGGAAAGTACATGCCTCAAGTTGCTTTTGATGGACTACAAGACTTTTCTACTGCAAAAGCAAGTTGTACTGTTATAATTTTTTTCTCATTTAGGTGATAAAGTTAATTACACTGTTAGCAGCCAAGTCAAACTTTTCAGAAGACAAAGACCACAAAAAATGAATTTTGGTAAATCCATGCCTAGTCCAAATATTAGTATCACTTATGTGAATACAACAATAGAATTAAATCCATCAAGGATTTAATTTTACCCAAAGAGAAAAATCAGAATCAGGACCTGAGAATTAAAAATGCCCCGAGGACACAGTTTCATTTCCATAACAACATAATGAAAGCCATAGAGGTTGCAATCCAAATTTCCTGACACAGTTTTATGAAGTCTCTTTAAGAAGTCTCTTAAAACTGTCACAGAAATGTCTCTCTCCTCCTTCCTTGCAGAAAAAAGCTGCCAATGCCAAAGAAACATGACACCAAAAAAAATCTTTCTATATTGGCTTTTGAACAGATTTCAAGAAAGAACTTTAGTCCAGAAGCCAAGTACTCATGCATAATGCAAAAAATAGCATAGGTCAAAGTTACTTTACTTAGTATTTGTTTGAAACAAGCTTTTCATGTCTTCTTGCGTTAAATCCTCTGCAAAACTCTGTAAATCATGGAGAATTCTACCCTCTATCACAGACTTTGTATGAAGCTGTATCAGCAAAGGACATTCATGCACCGGTGATGACAAGACTCTGTATAAACAGCAAGAGGAGCTCCTTGAGTTGTGAGCAACTTTAAAAATGGGAAGGTCCATCTGACAAATCTGCAAGGTTTGGCACAGGATAACTTCAAAGAGATGAACAAGCATGTTTTGCAAAGCACTACTTGTCTCTCAGCATCAATCTAACAGGAAAGCACATATTTTGGAAAAATATTAGAAAATTATTTTCAGCTTAGTGTAAATGGTTGTAGCGACAGCAGATGTTCCATCTTTAAATACGTCCAAGGAAAGACCAGTTTCCCTATGTCTAAAAAAAACCAAGTCAAGGTGACTCAACATGCATACATGAAAAGACGAGGGATCACTCACTTCACAGCCCAGTCAAAAATTACCAGGCAAAAGCTACATATAATATTGTTCTATGATCAAAAGACACCATCCTGTCAATCTGAGTCTTAGACTTTATGAAAGGAATAAAAGACTATTTGTAAACAAACTTTAAACAGAAACAAGCTTCTCCGTACTGACTCAGCTAATAAATTTAGAACTAAACTAAAGGTTTTTTAAGGCTTTTCATCCTAAACCTGAGGGTTTGACTCCTCCTTTTATGCTAATTATCCTCAAAGTAATTTTAAAATATTAATATTTGCATTAGAACGCAAAAGCGTGTATGAGGTTAAGTGACTAGTATGTGAAGGAAGATCCACAAGGCCTAATTTTAACAGCAGCTTGGCACTGGCTTTTATGTTGCCTTGATGTTTTCATTAATGTATTATAACACTGACATCAAATCCCCTCTGAAACATCATGATTTTCTGTTTATTCTTTGTTTATTTTTCACAAATATTTAAATATAGAAAACAAAACCTTGTTAAAATGCAGAACTTAAAAATTACTGTCCCTGATATATCACATTTGATTAATGAAAGAGAAGTTTCCAGGTTGCTTGATTATTATTACAGAATTTTTCCTTCATTTGTCATAAAATTTTTCCTGCTGTACCTGACTTCCATTTCTCTTTTAACACCAGTTAGTGTTATGATTACAATGCTACTTTATGTAAATATTATGAGATCAGGTTTTCTGGACTGCTCCATTTTGCAGACAAATTAACAGCTACTTCCCCTGAAACATGAAGGTCAAAAATAAACAGATTCAAACAGAAAAAATGAATGCAACACTATTTTTGAGGCCAGGAGGGCAAACACTAGCCTGTAAGAGGAGAAAAGAGTGGAGGGACAGAAAAGGAAGATCTCCACTTGCAGCACTCCCACTGGGTAAAATAACAATGGAACCACCACATTCTTCTTCAAACACTCCTAGAATCAAAGACATATCCCGGCATAAACTTATAAAATATTTTTCAGGTGTTCTTATGAATTCTAAGAAAGCCAAACTAACATTTTACTGTCAAATTCAGTGTAAGTTCTTTATTAACAGGTCTAACATGTATAGATAACTGGAAGCTACAGTAGCTCAGACACCTGAGCAGCCAAAAGGCAAGTCTTCAGCAATTTCTGGAATTTCTGCATGGAAATAGCCATTCAGCTTGTGCACAGATTCTGTGGGCATTATTCAGCTATATCAAGCTTAATGCTTGGTAGCTGATAAACTGTGTGGGTCTCTTGAGTTCCACAGATTGTATGACTTCCGGTATGCAAGCTGTACGTGCAGGTTCTGGGAATTGTATTTTAAGAAACCCTGGTGAGGAACACGAGACTCCATGCATAGAGTCCATTCAGTTCTGTGTTGTGTTCCTTCTTTAGTATCCTCATCAGAATTCTGCTTTCTTCTTTGCATACTCCTTTCTAAAGTGAATGTAGATACTAAGACCAATTTAAATTCTTCCAAAAAACCCAGCCTGAAGAAATGTTAAAAATTAGACAGATCAAGTTCTTGAAATCCCATGCTGCATAAAAAATGTTGAGAAGAAGGCAATGAGCAAAAGAAAAGCTCATGCATCTATCTCTATGTGCAACTATAATCAAAATGATTTTGGAAAAGCAAGTGGTGAATAAGAATAGATTTCCTAGAAACTTTCATAAACTCATTTGTCACAGCAAAAGTACCTGTCAAACTCAGCAGGATTCTGGCCAGATATTTCTAAGACATTATACAAGCAAGAAGGCTTTCTTTTTCAGATATTTAGCATTATCCCAGTGACTTCCGTGGAAGTTCACAGCATACTGCAGCAGCTATGAAATTCTCACTCACGTGGCATGAATCCCAGGGCACAGGAACTTTTGGGTTTCTTTTTGATTTTCTGACTTTGGTCAGTATGATACGGTTTTTAAATTAAGTCTAAATAACTGGGGAGAAAAGCATTTCTTTATTAGCTCACATATTCCTCAAAAATTATGAAGCAGCTCCTGGAATACAGTTTAAGTAAGCAAGCAAGTTTATCTGACAACAGCACTCACATCCATCTCCATCACACTACATGTATGCACAAATCAGACAAGTAGTATAAGACTGGAATGCTGACATGCATTCAGAAAATGTCCCGACAAGCTCATCATAGTATTGTGCTTAATAATCGTGTGCTATGTATCAAGTGATTACTAAGCATATCTCAATGAGATAATTTTAAATTAGTCAGTCAATACAAGCATTAGTCAATAAGATTTAGAAGCTTTTTACATGTGCATTTCCAAACTTCACAAAAATGTTCCCTAGACTCAAAAGATGAACAGTTGCCTCCATACATACTGACTAAAGGGTTTTTTTATATGCATTGAAAAGACATAGTACTCCTTATTTGGCTTTGGGCTTCAGTAAGCTGATAACTTTCCCAGCATAATAAAACAAGACAATTTTTTGAAGCCAGCTTTATGTTCCAATTATTATAGATACTGGCTGCTTAACCTATCTTCTTTCTTTTTCCCACAAAATTCTTCACAGCTAATGATATAGGGCTGGTACCTTCAGGACACACTTCACCTATTTATTACTTTCTCCATTTAAATTAAGTTAATCTGTCGTACATACCTTAAATGGTAAAACTATGATTCTAAAAATGGTAAATAATATTCAAATGAGTGCTTATGATGAAGTTTTGTTTCCTGGAGAATAAAAAAAAAAACAAACCCAAAGAAATGAAGAAGCTATGAGACAGGAATAGACAAGAAACTGTAGAGACCATGATAATTCTGAGAGAGTGCTCTGAAATTTTCTACAAGGTGTTGAGTAACACTGTGAGTTAATATGGCGTGTCAAGGAGGCTCTAGACTGGATTACCTTTAATGGTCCCTTCAAAATGAAAACTGAAATTAGATCAATGAAGAGCACTTCCTCCCCATCTGGAAAGCACTGAGATTACTGCAGGAGGTTTTGTAATACTTCCAGGATGCGGCTGATACAGAACCACCAAGCCCAACCACTGACATTCAACACACATCAAAATGGTCAAAAACCTCAAATGGAGTGGAGACAGACAAAATATATTTTAGAGATTCTAAGTTTTGTTGCAACAAATAATACTAGCAGATACATCAAGAGAGTAAAAAAGTCATAAAAACAGTAGCTGGTAAAAGACAGGTAAAAGCTACTGAATGAACTGAATATATTTGCTGACAATGATATCAGCTTTCTAATAACTTAAGTCTGAAGTATGCACCACTAGAATGCGCTAAATATTTTCAAAGAAAAACAATAAAGTTTCCATAACATGTAAAGTATCACCTATGTAAAGTCCTTGAGTTTTGCAATTTACTGAGAAATGCAAGGCCTTTCTTTTTTTGAGGCATTTATCTACATTTACAGTGCACTTTGTGTGCTTGAAGAGAAGGAAACAAGTACATGTGCCGTGTGGCCAGTGCAAGGCCATGCATGGGTACAGTTATTGCTGCAGCGGAGAATCCCTTTCTGTGTGTTTTGTTCCAGCATGGATTCATCAGCATTTCTGCTGACAAGGTCACCTTTCTGATCATCTGCCAAGACCCACTGTCACTCCCTTTTTGCACCCTCTCAGCAACAGTATCATTATCAGGTTTAGAAACACAGTAGCCACTCTTATCAGGTTCTCCAACTAAACATTTCACTAATTACTCTAGTTAGAATCATAGAATCATAGTTAAAGGACTCTAAAAATTTACAGCTGCAATAACATCCTGAAAACCTTCACCAGTCTGCCTGTGGATGTTACCTTTTTCCCACTTTGTATTTGGAATAGGCATGGAGCCATGCTGACAGACCAGAAACAAAAGCAGTGGACACAAATGTCAATCCAAACAAATCTGTAGGATGTCCCTGATATTCACCGCCATTCCAAGGCTGATGTAGGAGAACAAAGCAGGTCTTTTACCAAGGCCTTTCCTGTATGTGTCCTAAAGAGGGATTTTCCATTACCCTGTTCTTTTATCCCCTGGTATCTGCAGTCACAGAAGAGCCTGATTAATGACCAATTTCATTGATGTGCCTTGTCCTACCACACAATGGATACATTATGAAATCTAATGCAGATGCAGGCTGAAACTCATTGCAGGAGCACTGAGGTGCCAGTGAGGTCTAAGTGACAACAGTCTATGAGCTGAGTAAGATGGAAACACTGTGTAAAAGCTTTGGTCATTTAGGATCTCTCTTTTGTCCCAGAAGCTAATTCCACTACTCTCCAGCCTTGTCCATGCTGTGGAAGTTTACAGTAAGTTTTGTTGGTCCCAGCCTTTTATAAGGGCTTAAAGATTCAACACCCACATGTGTAGCTTCACAGCAACAGGCAGAAACAATGTTATCAGAAAGTCTAAAAAATTGTTTTTACTCTGCAATGAGCTTTAATCCCTCTCTCCCCAACAGCAATGCTGACATAGCTGTTTGTGATAGAGCATCATAGTTTCTCCCAGATAAAGGATGATGAGGAAAGGAGGGAAGGACAGCAGAGACTCAGCTGGGTTGAATGATGAACCTATTTCAACTACCATTTAAAAAGCAAGTCCAGCTGCTACTATGGATCTGTCTGCATTCTGGGAGACAGGATGGAAAAAGAAAGCCAGCCCCATAGAGTCCCAGGAGTCTAATGATGGGCGTTATGTGAGACATCCTCTGAGAGCTTCCAGCATCTGGAGAAGGACAAGGAGGAAGGAAATCGGCTTCCATAATAGGAACAGAAGCTCTCAAGAAAAAAGTAGTCTTCTGGGATATAATTCTCTGAACTCATATTAACGGGACTAAGAGGTTCATATGAACTCTTCAGCCCCAAGCCATCGTTTTGGAGATTTTAATTGTTTTTCCTGACCTCCTAGCAATATGTAATTACAGTGCTTGCAATTGCATTAACCTTCTAATAACATAATGCTACTAAGATTCAAAAGTCTCTACAAACTTCAGCTTGCCATAGTGCATTTATTCTCTATAATTTATTACAGAAGTTTATTGTTTACTGCAGTCAAAGATGGGAGCAGCAGGCTATATAGTACCAAAATCAAGGGAAGATGCTTAAGCTATACTTAAGCAATAATTTTAAACACAGAAGCTATAAACAAAAATGCTAGAGAAGTAATGCAATCCCCATGTTTGAGCAGTTGAAAAATCTGTAGAGAATATGCAGAGAGCTTAACATTTCTTGTAAAATACAGAAGTCTCTTGCTTTCCATTTTGTTTCATTTGACCGAAGATGGAATCATACAACAGGTTCTGATTTGCTCATGCATTGCAGCTACAAAGAAACCCTCTTGCCAAAATCTACACAAGTGGGAATACATATGTCAGGGAAGAGATGTGATAGAAATGCAGTATCTTTTGTTTTTTCAATGGCTTTTCAACAAATGCGTATCATTTTTGAGTATTTCCAGTATGAAAATTACTATATACACAAACACATATAGAAATATTTACTTTACAACAGCACTCTTGGAGGACATTAAACACAAGTATTTAAGGGAGAGGAAATAAAAATGCAGAAAATTGACATGCCTAAGGATATACATAAAGAAAGACAATATTTACACCACTTTTCAAATACACAGGCATTGAGGTCCTATTGCCACACTACCCCTTGTATTTTCCCTCTTCCCTCACAACAAGGAATACAGTGCAAAATAAACATAGAAAACTGGACTCTGGAATCAGCAGTCACTTGAGGGAGGCAAATATAACCATGTAACTACAGAAAAAGAAATAAAGCCAAAGAGATAAGCTTAGAAAGCAAAGGATGTGAGCAAAATACAACCAATAATGGAGTAAGCACTGGGAGGGATTCCCATAGAAAACAACAATATGCAATTTACTTAGAGCTCCAGCAAACAAAGAATCAATGCTCTCTGCCTCAGCCACATAAAATGTGAGTGCACACCACGCATCACTATGTGCACACAGTGTCCTACTGGATGGGCTACACCAGCCTGTCCCTGTGTCACATCCTTCCAAAGGGGCATGCCATGCTTTGTGCCAGTCCTGATGACAAAGGTCACAGGAGAAGCTTTGTGGCTGTCGTCATTAAACCTCAAAGGAATATCATGAAACATTCATCAGGCTTCTGTAAGAAAAGGCAGGTACTGTGCTGGATTTTAGTGCCACAAAATGAAGAAAGGAAGGGGCAATTAGCCTCTGGTTACAAAACTCCTGACACTGTCTGTCCAGCATTTCCTCCTAAAAACTGTGGATTTTTTATGTGATTTATTAGTGACAAACTATCTTGACAGCAGGTCAGTGAATGCCATTCTTTGCCTTTCCTTTAATAAAGGAAAACATGAGCATGTACCAATGCATCTAGGAGTTATTACTGCTATCATTATTGCTACTAATATTACTTATCATTACTATGAATATCACTTGATACTATTGCTACTGCTTTCAACTTAGTTGAGCTTTATTTTCATTAACATTGCTTTTCACAAAGTTTGGTATACTGTTTTTCTTTCATCTGAGGAAAGGGGAAATGGGTGCAGTGATGACAGTGGTTAATGCATCTACTGGTGCTGTTTCATGCTCATTGTGTTTCCTGCAATACCAGTCCTGGATTTACATTGATTTTCCATCTGAAAAATGTGCTGCCTGGTACATCTTAGCACATAAGCCACAAATGTCACCTTCTCTCAGCTCTGTCACTGAAACCAAAGCAATCCTGGCAGAAGATCACAAATTGCACTTAAGTAAAATACAATCTTTGTGCTTCCATTTTCCATGATTCTGGCCAAGAAAAGAGTTTTGTGGGCCCCATTCCCTGTTCTGATTTAATTTTGATACTCTGTTTCTCTTTACTTCTGTAGCAATACAACTTCAACCCTATTTTCTCACTGCTATGCCCAACCTCACTCTGAATCATAACCTTCTTCACTTCAGTGTTGTGTTTGCTATGTCCTAAATTCTCCTATTAGGTTTTCTTCCAATTCTATGTACTCATAATCTATAAAGTTTTTTACATTTTCCTTCTCTTACAGTGATTTATTCTTATGTGTTATCCAGACACTTTCTGTAACTTTTCTATTTGCATTATTTTACAACTTTAGGTAAATCCTCCAGCTTGTCCAGTTTTTTATTTGCATTAAAATGGAGGAAAAGAATAGTTTACTTTTGTTTCCTTGTGTCACAGATATCCCACTTATTGTACAGTTCCTAGACTCCAGGTTAAGAATAGAAAAATTGAGAAAAATGCTGAAGATGTGCTTTTAAAAGTTCAGCACCTAACTTTCAGTTCATTCTGAAGAGACAGATTATTTGTTCAATTGAAAAATAAATCTTAGTGATATGAAAGACTGAGTTAATTT
Organism: Turnix velox; assembly: GCA_013400935.1. Lineage (NCBI taxonomy): Eukaryota > Metazoa > Chordata > Aves > Charadriiformes > Turnicidae > Turnix > Turnix velox. The sequence goes on along the minus strand of VZTY01030633.1, from coordinate 446,229 downwards.
ATCTCTACAGTAGCTATGAGTGTTTTCGAAGTGATCCTCACCATCTTACATATATTCAGTGGTGATAAGGAAACCCTTTCCCTACCTTTGTGGGTAGATTACTCTAGAGTAGCCCAACTTTGTAGATATACACAAGTGCTTCACAGTCACTCAAAGTGTTTTTTAATCTCAAAAGGTCCAATTGCTTGGGTTCCCTCTCTAATGGCAGGGAGGACTTATTGTCTGTGTCAGGTTAAGCTATTTGCATATCAAGAAACCTCACTGTGTGGTTCAAGCAATTTTGGAAGAATACAAGACACCTTAATTTCATGTACAAAAAATACTTGAGCAAACAATGCGTTTTCTGCATTAAAGAAAGGAACAATCTAAATTCTATCTTGAAAGCAACATTAAGATCCACTGGCTTTCTGCTTAGTATACAGAACTTGGTTTTCAATTTTTGGTTAGTCAGTTTAATTCTGTTATAGAGCAAAATGTTCGTATCAAAGTCTCTGAAACAATGATGAAATTCTGAGAATGATAATGCTGCGGTGGAATAATGGTAAGAAGAACCAGTGCCAGTTTTCCATCAGCTTTACAATCACTGTAAAAGCCAGAGACAAATGCTGAGAACTGTTACAGTTCTTTAAATAGCTTAAGCCAAAAACTTTGAAGACTAGATATTCAAAAATAGCATTGTAGTAAATTTTGTATAGTGGAGGGCTTAAACAGACTTTCTATTCACTCTTAACTACAGAAGAAACTGTGTTAAAATTGTCTTCTAGCTCCTGAAAAAGGCAAAAGTCTAAGCTAAAAAAAAAAGCAGAAATAGTATTTTTAGAAGCACATAATAAAACTAAACAAGAAGTAATGAAAGCAGCAGCGAAAAGCAAGTACGCATAACTGACTGACATTTTGACATTTTCTGTCCTGATCAGTTTAGACAAGGTTAATTTCTGGGTACACTGCTTAAAAGGAACATATACAACATTAGGCACCATCTGTTCCTTGTGGCAGAAAGCACAAGCAGAATGGCAGCCAGTACTGGAGAAAGGACCGTGTTCCTTTAGGGGAGGCTTCTGCTGACACCTAAACAATAACATCAGGCATGGCTCTAAGACATCCCTCCTATTTGAAGAGCTTAACATGCATTACTGACACTTCTCACATCTCTCAGCCAGTTGGTAAACTTCTTATTCCCTCTAGGAAATGATTAAAAAAATGAATCACAAAATGGGGTTTGGCGATCTTAAAACTTTATGAAGAGGTGTGATGTGATTAGGCAGAAAATAGGTCAACTCCCCATGTTGCAGCTGATTTTCTTCTGGATACTATTGTTGCAATAACCTAAGTAGCACCAGTAGTTTTTGAAGGCCACTCATCAAATGGGCTTCCAATGGGAACTGTTCATTTTGGGACTAGGTGATCTGAAAGGTTCCTTCCAACTTAGGTGTTTCTGTTTTATTTTATTTTATTCTATTTTATTTTATTTATTTTCATAGAATCATAGAATAGTTTGGGTTGGAAGGGACCTTAAAGATCATCAAGTTCCAAACCCCCTGCCATAGGCAGGGCCACCCCCTACTAGATCAGGCTGCTTTAGTGCCTCATCCAGCCTGGCCTTAAACACCTCCAGAGAGGGGGCATCCACAACCTCTCTGGGCAACCTATTCCACTGTTACATTACCCTTACCATAAAAAAATTTCTTTCTTATATCTAGCATGAATTTTCCATCTTTCAATTTACATCCGTTATTCCTCATCCTGCTGTCACATATCCCATTAAAAAGTCCTACTCCTGCCTTTCTATAGGCCCCCTTCAGGTATTGAGAAGCTACTAGGAGGTCCCCCCTGAGCCTTCTCTTCACCAGGCTGAACAAGCCCAACTCCTTCAGCCTGTCCTCATAGGGCAGTTGCTCCAGCCCTCTGACCATCTTCATGGCCCTCCTCTGGACCCATTCCAACAGCTCAATGGCCTTCTTATGTTGAGGGCTCCAGAACTGGACACAATACTCAGATGGGGTCTCACCAGAGCCGAGTAGAGGGGCAAAATCACCTCTCTTGACCTGCTGGTCACACTTCTCTTGATGCAACCCAGGATTTGGCTGGCCTTCTTGGCTGCAAGCACACACTGGTGGCTCACATTGTGTTTGTCATCAATTGACACTCCCAAATACTTCTCTTCAGGACTGCACTCAAGCCACTCTCCACCCAGCCTGTATTTGTGCTTGGGATTGCCCAACTCCAGTGCAGAACCTAGCACTTGGCCTTGTTGAACTTCATGAGGTTGGCATGGGCCCATCTCTCAAGCCTGTCAAGGTCCCTCTGGATGGCATCCCCTCCTTCTGGTGTATCAACTGCACTGCACAGCTTGGTGTAATTTTTTCAGTAACTGAACAACTGCCTGCCTGCTGGCCTGCAACACACCAGCATTGAAATTTACTTTTGAAACTATAAGGATGTGAAAAACCATCTAATAGCTGAATTTCTTGTAAAACCACTTACATTCTTGAATTCCATTACTGAAAAAAAAAATCAAACCTACAAGTTCACTACCACATAAATGATCTGATGAACATATGATGGGAATAAGTCTGTTAACAGTGAATTGTAGATTTTGTAAAAAACTAATACTTTCGCAGCAAGTCCTATCACTAGTAGGGAGTTTTTGAGGCTGCTAAAGCAGGTTCAGTACTGAAATATTATGATTCTTCTCAACAAGTGTTCCCATGCTTTACAAGCCCACATCCTCAGAGACATGCTTTTATACATTATACATCAAATGACTAATCAAGCCACTAACCTCACACTGGGAGGTTTGCTTCCTCTGCAAACTTAAACAACTGTATGTGTTCAGCTGCAGACCCTTCGGCAGCATCTTAAGACATTTCTCCACTTCAAATATCAAGTATCTACTGAAAGCTGCTGTATAACTAAAAAATTATTATTTTTCAAGTTCTTTGTACAAGCTGAGAGCTCAGCACAGTAAATACAAACTTTACCTCAATCAGTTATTGCGCTGTCCTGGTTTGAGGTAAAATAGGGTAAATTTTCTAGTTTGTAACTTCACTTTTCAGCTAGGCATCTTCTGTCTGACTAAACTCTGAAATTAAGTGCACACTGTTCAGACACTGTTCACTCCCAGACTGATAAGACCAGGGAGTGGTATGCAAGAAGCTCTTATTTTCATTATTCACTGTGGTGATCAAGGTCAGAATGTTTGTCAGCCACCCCACCGGGGGGGGCTGGAAACAGAAAGACATAGAGAAATCCCACCAGCAAGGAGGAGCGAACAGGGCAGGTGACCCAAAATTGACCAACAGGAGTATTCCATCCCATCTGCCCATGCTCAGTATATATAAAAGCTGAGGGACCGAAAGGCCTTCTTCTGCTTTTCTCCCCCCTTCGCTCCTCGGCCTGCTCGTTTTGGCCCAAGGGAAGGACTCTGCCTTTGATCCTGATCTGAGCACTCCTGAATCCAGATCCGGCATCCAGCTCCTGACTGAACTTGGCCCCAGCCGGGGATTCTTCCTGCGTCTGCTGGGGACGTCATCATCATCCTGGGAGCTTGATACGGTTTTGTAAATATTGTATACCTTTTTATCTTTTCCTTTTAATTTTATCTATTATTTCATTATCTATTAAAGTAGTTTGGAATTCTTCTAAACTCACAAATCTCCTCATTCCTTCTTCTCCTCTCTTCAGAGAGAGGAGGGGGGGCCATCTGTCTCTGGGGAGGGTCCTGGGCCCAAACCAGCACATGCGCTCTTGTCAGCAAAGAGGGAGGCGTGTGGTCATCAGAAAACCCAGTGGGCAAACTGGTAACAAGCTTTTAAGACTGATTTTCTGCTTTACTGTTCAGAGCAACAGTGTTCTGCAAAATGGGATGAGGCGATTCACACAGGGAACCACCCCTGAATTCTTGTGCAGCTGAGAGAGAAAAAGATATTCTCTAAACTTCTTTCTGAAAAAGCTTTTATCACTTCTGTCTACATGCAGAGCTAAGAGACCAGACTTTGAAGTTCTTGTGCCAAAACCAGGTGCCTACGGCAAGCAAGTATGACAACAGCTAACAAATGAGCTCATGGAAGTTCTTAAGCTATAAAGAAGTACAAATTTGCTGCTCATCAACTATAAGTATTGGATGGAATTAGCACATTCTACCAGCATAGCAGCATCAAAATATCTAAGTGAAAAAGTAGCATTACTTAGTAGTATTACTTTCTCAAATTAGATGCACTGTTCAGAAAGGACTAAAACATTTGCCTGAAAACCAACTACAATCCAAGCCTGTAAAAAGCTCCAAGTTTTCAAAACTAAATAGAAAAACACCCCACACTCATTCACATAAATAGATTTACTAGAATTTCTGGACTTTAAGTGTCTGCTAATCTTAATAGGGAAGCCAACAACAGAATCTTTATTGATTTTGGTGAGATAAATATGTGTCACACATTTAGAGTTTATGTAAAAGATACAATCACAAAAGTCAAGCTACATGTAGCTACAATAGCATGTCGCACTGTGTCCTATTATTAAAAATTAAAGAGACTTCAATAGGGGCTTTTCAGGCTAAGTGATTAAATGTGTTCTGAATTCATTCTTTCACTTAAATTGACTAAACATTCCTCAACATGCTTGTGTACACAAAACCATAGGGAAGATGCCTCTTTGAATTTACCAAAAATAAGAATCTGCAATCAATTAACTCATCTTTCATATTGTCATCACTTAGACAATGCAGTTGAGTCGGTCTCTGCGATGCCTCATTCCTCTCTCCCTCGAGATCTGCCTACACCAGTATGGTTAGGAAAGTCAATCCAAATTAACTAAACATGTGAAATAAAAATGCATCAGTAAAAATGTATTATTCCCTAAGGTGCAGTTCCTCATTCACAAACAAGCTGTCTTAATTCCTCACTACTTTAACTCTCAAAAGGAGCAGCCAAACAAGGCTTTTGTGCACTTAAACTAAACCACTTTTCTTTAACAACTTTACTTAACATCCTCCTGTGACAAAGCAATGCTAGCAAAATCTTTAGCATAAACACTTCCAGGAATAAAAACATCTTTATTGCTGGTAGAGTTCCTTTTAGGAAGCAGACTATTCTCAGAGCAGAGTTCCTCTCTTGTCAGGTGAAGTCTCATATCCATTCAGATGGCTTGATGATAAATGCTATTAAAGAAACCCAACCAACTTCCCCCATCATCAGACAACCATATTTACAATTCTCTAAGATAGTTATAGCTATTCACAAGAACTTCTAATATAATCTAGATATGTTATCTTCCTGCTTTACACAGTAACATATGACAAACGATTTCCAGATTAAATCCTTAGAACAGCAGGTTTTTGTGGTTTTAAAATTTATATTTATATATAGACTTTCAAACAATTTACTAGTTATTAAATGTTACTGCATTTCAGTGCTCATCACAGTGTTAGACAATGCTTCTACTCCACACTTTTGTCATAATGCAAACATTTATCTTTCTCATAAGTAGATACTTAGAGTTTCCTGCAGTAGCTTACTCTGTCATTTAGCTTTTTAGTACTGCCAAACTCCGCCAGTTATAGAACTTGGCATTTCAGGTAAAATTATAGCCCTTTGATAGGGTATTTATATTTTACTCCACAGTGTTTGCAGAGCATTTCCTCTAGCTATCCTTGTAAAACATCAGGAAAAGCTAATTCTCTTTTGCTGATTTTTATCACAAACATTTTCACTGAGTTATGCAGGGTGCAGAAAGCCAGAAACAGAACTAGGAACAGAGGAGAAAGTAAAACTAATAGTTATGATATGGCACAGCTTTGGTGCAGTGGGGGAAAGAAACAGGGGTAGAGCAGGCAGAGCTGGAGGTACTCGGGATGGAGGAGGTGGAAGGATGCTCTCTCCAGCTCACGCATGGCCACAGGGCAACTGCTGCCAAGGGATCTTTGGAAAGTCTGGCTTCCCTGCTCTGGCAGTGGCTGCTTTTCCGAGCCTCTTTGTTTTGCTGTGTATTTTGCATCCCATGGCGTCATCTGCCTCCCTGCCTCTCGACGAGCCCCAGCCAGCTGTCCCGTCCTCCCTCGCATGCTCATTGCTCGCTACAGCAGGAGTCACTGACCGTGCAAGAGTCCCTGAGCAGCAATTGCCACATGTTTGCCAAATTCTCTTTACCTTCATTGTTCCCTAGCAATCATCTTGATAGCTTGCCATCTTTTCTCCCCTCTTCTAATTTACAAACACAAACAAGTTCACAGTAGTGTATCCACTGGTCTTACTCTGTCTAGATCTCATTGCTCATTCCATGTAAATGATTATGAACAGTGGCAATTAACAAAAAGTTAGCTTAAAAATGTTGTGATGTTCTTGAGTGCACCAAAAAGGTGGGACTACCCCTGTCCAAGCCCTCTGGGGCTTCCTTCACACCACCCATAGCCCAGGATCATATTTTAGCTTCCTGGGACCACCAGTCCTGCCCCAGTGATGCTGCAGCAAGACTAGCCTTCATCTCCATGCCTGTAAGTAGCTGGTCTTCTGGGTGGACTTCCCCCTATGTATGGTGCTGTTTGTCTCCAGACCTGCCTCTGGTTCTAGCTTTTTAAACTTCCCTTGGTAGTGCCTGGCACCAGATCATCACCTGAAGCTAAGGATGGCCCCATAACTACCAGCCTGGTGCTCAGCCCCAAGGGATGCACCCCATGGGAAGGGCATGTCTCTGTCCACTCCTGACGCTCCCTGGTGGGAGGCAGTTTATTTTACAATAATTTCTTACTAAAATAAAACTTACTGTTTGTAAATGCAAACCATTCTCAGCCTCCTTGCCCTGCTCAGGGTTTCTTGCTAGCCTTGCAAGCTTCATAAGAAAGTTATCTCTTAAAGATGTGCACCCTGCTTCTGTGCTCCTTTTGAGCCTTTCACTCCTTTCCCCTTTTCAGCCTCCAACCACCCTAAGAAAGGACTACACTTTGGTGCTTAACAGATACAAAATAACAAAAATGGCCAGGGAGATCAGAGAAAGTCAAGAATAGCATTTTAGTGTTTGCATTTCAGTCTCAATGGTTACAGCTGCTACCCTTGGTTTTCCCAAACAGACATCTTCCAGTGCTACCCAGCGCACTAACCTGTCTCAATAACTGATGAGGGGGTTGGAGACTCCTCTTAGATAGGACTGACCTAACCTAAGGATGATCTGAGGAACTACGCATAAGGAAACTGCCAGAGATGCAGTTCTTCTCCCAGGAGGGCAGCGTGCTCAGATGAGTGCACAGCAGCAGCATACATTTATCCTGATGTCTAGCAAGTCCTTGCTCTAAAACTCCTAGGCCAGACGCCTATGATCACCGACATGACATGATACCAAAGGGACTTATTCAGCTGCAGTTGTAAGAAGTAAATTGAAAATGCAATTTGGGGTGCCAAATTTAGCTCTTGCAGGGAATGGCTCTTCTCTGAACATTTATTTTGATTTAATTTAGAATAAATCGCTAGAAACACATCTACCTTAACACCAACAGAGGCTCTACACAGCATGCAGCTGGAGGTTAATCTAATATAGATACTACTCTGGAGAGCTCATAAAAATGAGCCTAACACCCAGTCAGCCAGGGAGAATGTCTGTATTTAGCAGAAAGTGGGATTCTTAACACAGCAGCTCATATAAGTGTATAAACAACCAGTGAGATCATGTCTTGCCTTTGGATTGCTTCAGTTACTACTACTATTAGCAAACACACTTCATGTATGTGCATATTTAAGCCTCTAGAACAAGGTGTGTAACATCCCTCCAGAACAAGAAAAAAACAGAAGGAGTCTGACTGCAGAGAGATGAGGCATAATTACATAACATAAGCAAGAATAAATAGAAGAGAAATCAATACATTAAACATTGAGCCAAGTAAGAGTTTTGACATGACTTTAATAGGTTTCTTGCTTTTGAATGTATAGCATGGATGCCTGGTTCACTTTTGTAGACACTGTTATATTTGGCTCCATGGTTTATTTTGAAAGAACTTGAAACCTCAGCATATTTCAGAATTAAGTTAAACCCTGACTTTCTTGCAAAGTTTTACAAAGTGTCCTCTGACGCCTACTGCTTGTCTCTGTATGTGGCCAAGCGTGAAAATGAGCCTTTGAGCCACCTACATTCCCCTCTCAATGCTATGCTCGATTCAAAAGTGCTACATATTGCTTCTTCAATGTGGACACAGTAGCAGTCTTTGAAAATTATTAACTGAGTTGCAGGAGCTATGAAATTACATTTCATGAAAATTCTTTTAATGGGACAGAACACTGTGGTATATTTGTATTCAAGAACACTGTATGAATGAATTAGAAATTACTGTCAAAAAAACCAGAAGGATATACCTTCTGCAAAATGTGTTTCAAGAAGAGACTATGCACTGTAGAAAATTACAGAAGAGTTAGAATTATTATAGCTGCTCATCTCCAGCTAATTATATAGAAAGCTACTAGAAGTATTACTTGGCATAAATTCATCAACAAGTTCCTTGAAGAGATGCTGCAATGTTTGCTGGTCTGGAGGAACTGCTGTATCCTTTAAATGATTTTGTTTTCACAGTGCTTCCAACACTAACATTTTTCAAAAGAGCCAGCTGAAAATGACGAGCACTGAAAACTTGATTTGCTTGCCCTCTCATTGCCCCTGTCTTTCCAAATCAGTCAAAATCTGTTTCTCATGTCACTTTATAAATTATTATATATATAATAAATTATAAATTTCCTTTTAAGCAAAATTATTTTCAGATATTGCACTTTCATAACAGATTTCCTTTTTATTTTCTTTGAGAGATTAACACTCGAATCAGGTGAGAAAAACCTGAATGTACTCAAACACTGTGATTCCTCCCATATCCAAAACCTTGCATTGCCCTATTATATCAATAATACTGTACAGAGACACTGCATAAAATGCAGTTAGGCACACTGTGCTCCTGAATCCATGAGATGGAAGACGAAAAGTTAAACCCCCTAGTGAGATGCACAGTCTGCTTCCCACCATGAAAAGCTTTTCCCAGTTACAACTATATTTTGCTTTTACAACTCATGTGCCACAGCCTCAACACTTTCTCTCTTCTCTCTGCAGGCATTTCCTTAACATGACGTTGCACACCAACAGCTGCCCCAATGGCTCCTAAGAAAGATCATGCTCAGCATTCACAGAAATTTGTCATTGTAAACTCAGACCAGGGAGCATGGCACAAAAGCTGAAGCAGAAATTCATTAGAAGACAGCAAAGCTGTGCAAGATTTCCTCCTAAATATTTTGAATGATGCCTGAACTGCAGTCAAACACACACAAAGGGCATGACGTGCAGTAATGAAAAGGGTAAGTCTGTCTGAAAGTAGTCTGTATACAAGAGTTAGAATACTCCATTTGTGACACCCGTATAACTACAGCTTTTTGGCCACTTCTTGATTTAAAATTCTATTTTATATATATTCATATCTATTATATATATTTTTTTTTTAAAAAAAAAAATCAATGCATTCTTTGACATTTTTAACTCTTACCATTGTACCCCATGGTCAAAAGCTAACTTTCTCAAGGTGTACTGCCCACAATGCTCTACTTATTGACTCCCTTAGATGGGAATTAAATGAAAGAGCCATTTTTCATAGTCAGACAGTATAAGATGTGTATCTGTTTCTTAGGCATATTGGACTAAAAGTTCAGCTAATGAATATGAACCAAAGCTTTTTGACTGAGCTGCTCAACATGGCTACAGCATTGCCAGCACTTGCAGGATGTGGAAATTTGACTTGGATAAGTATCCCAAGGTAGCCACTTCAGCCAAACCCTTCTTCTTGTCAAGTGTGAAAATATTTCTGGCTTATTTTGACCTATTTTTGACCACTAAGCAGATGCATCAGATTCCAAGAGCATCAGTCAAATGAGAGGAGGTTGCTTCTCCCATGTTCCATAATCTTAAAAAATGCATGGTCTAAAGGACAATTTAAAATCTGAATGAAATTTTGGATTGAATTAATTTTGATTCATATTCTACTAGCTAATGATTAGAGATATTTAAGACAAAGAAAAATCTTTATTAAGGGCTAAGGGGAACGGATTTTATTGTGGAATATGTGATACTGTGCATGCACACTTTTTGATTACTACTGCGCACTGTGTGCACATACTTTTTGCTTTGCAGTCACAAGAAATCTTACAAATTGTAAGACACTTATCATGCTGGACTTGAAAATTAAAACTAAGACCCTAAATACTTACATAATACTGAGTATCTCTCAGGGAAGGAGTCAGTTTGATGAATAAAATACCTTTTGTAGATCAAGGGTCGTTGGGAGGTTTGTACAGTTTAAGAAAGTCTAGGGCCAATTAATTCGTGAAACTCTACTGATTTTGGAATTTCCAGAGGTACACCAAGGATAAATTTGAATATTACTGCATGAGAATAAGAATACTTCATATTATTCTCCGTCCTTGAGTTTAGGTTAGTTTCCCTCTACAAAAAGATATTTAGGAAGCTCTGAAAAATCTAATTTTAAAAGTTAAAGGGTAGATTCATTAAGTGTCTCATATATATGTTCAATTCTAGTGAAAATAGCATCAATTAGCAGATGTGTAATTGATACAGCTGATGTCCCATCGGAAATATGAGGCTGCACAAGGAAGGTAATGGCCTGTATTTTTCAGGTTCATTTAAATGTAATAAGCTAACATTGCTACTCCCATTAAGATCTTTGGAAATGTAATTAAATGCTCAAATGACTACTAACATGATTAAACAAAGAATAGGGAAGGTTATTAACTAAGCTTATTAAAGACATTTCACATTCTGTCCTGCTTGACAATAAATCACCTTGAATTCTTTTAAAGCATATCAGCAGGCAAGCAATTTTACCATTATCCTGTTCAGCAAAGATTAGTGCTGGAACGCTATTTCCTTTGTAAAAAAAAACTCCATCAGTAATATGTGTGCTGTGGGTCTTTTGAGTGTTTTGGCACTGAAGTCTTTATTTCTTTGCTAATGCGGTAGAGGGAGCTCTATTTAAATTCCTACAATCGAATTAAACTCTGCACATGCTAATAACTTGAATTTGGTCTGGTATGCACAGAAGCAAACAGATTTTATGGAATATATTAATGTATGAGTTAAGAAATATAGCACTCTTAAAATGCTTGTTTAATTAAGGAGTTTTTTAGTAACTTGTTTTTTCCTATGAAGAACTATACTGTTATTGGGTTATCTTCCAAGCTACCTTCCCTACTAACCTTATGTGGATCAAATAATTTCTGTTCACTATTGCTCTGTTTAAATATTCAATGCTATATAAATGTTTATCATATTTTACTTCAAAGTATATGCAACCATGTGTATGTATATGATGTATGGTAATATAAATATGTGTAAATGCAATGCATTACATATGTATAGGTGCCATGTACTCTACAGATACATACAAGAATATATAAAATTAGCATTAAAATGTATAATAAAATTAGTATACAAATGTATAATATGCATGTATGTATAACTAATGCTTTTGCTTTATGTTGAATCACTTTTAACTATGAACTCTAACCTTTTCAGAATGCTGTCTTCTGGGATACGAATTTCTGCACTTACAACTCAAATTTTCTTATCTTAATTTGTATTTGGTCTTATACAGACATACTCATTTTTGAACACAAAGTACTGCATATTTTATTCACTATTTACTGTACCAGTAGGTGTAATCTACGAATCCTGCCTGCAGGTTTAGTTTTTTTTCAGTTTCCTTTGTGGTAACTGTAAGGCAATAACACTGCTTCTGCAGTCTGCTTTGCCACCACTAGAATCACCTTCAAGCAACTGTGAGTCTCCACAGAGAATTTCCCTTCAGAGTTTCACCAGACAAACTGTTCTTGAACCATTTTCTTTCCATCTCTTTCCAATGCAGTACTCAGAGACACCCATTATTTTGTCCAGGAGTAGAATCAAGAGAACTAGCTTCTGTTCACATTTGTTTCTACCTACTTGAATTTTTCAAACAATACCACAGACTCTTGAATTTATCCCAAACTCTAAGAAATAAAGTGGAATCACCATCAATATGCTTGAAATCTAAGTCTCCCCTTAGAAGACACAGAGCAAACAAGCACGGCCTCTTAATGGAACAGGATTTGTCCCTAGTAGATACTGTTTAAAATCTTTGATCCTTTGTCAAATTTTATGTAATAGATACATCTTTCCTTCCAAATGCCCAACAAATATTTATTAAAGACATCTGGGGTTTTTGGCAACATCAGTAATAAATTTCCATTGCGTAAGAGTCCTAAACAACTTTTGAAGCTGAGGAAGAAGTGGAGTTTTAAGTACAATAAACAAAATTCCTAGAACCATGTCACTTCATCAAGAATAGCTTCCTTGTATCTTTAACTTCTCTAACCAGCAGTCCATACTTTATAACCGTACCTAATGAAAAAAGTAGCAATCCATATAAATTGGCTTTTCTTCTAGCATTTTTGAAGAGAGAGATTTAGCATTTTGACTATACAGTGAAACAGACCTAACAGTTACTTAGGAATGTCTGAGTTTCTGCAATGCTTATCTCCACTTTCTGGGAAGCTTATTAAAGCCATCCTCTGCCTCATTTTCTATATAAACCTCACAAAAATACAACAGCCAAGACACTACACTGTCCATTTCTGTGCATTGCACAGAAAGACCCTGCTTGCTTCCCAAAACTGCCCAGAGTCATTACAATCTAAGTTGTGTGGCACAAACAAGCCAGTGGGTATTCGCAGGAATAAGCCAGCATTAAATGGCAGTCCAGAACAATAATACTGAAATATTTACCGTGGCTCTTGGCCTTCCACCATCCATGCAGAGTTTCTTGCTTCAAAATTCTTGTGTCACAGTGGCTTTTTTTAACAAGTACTGTATTGATCACTGTCAACACCTCCTTTAAAATCTTTGAAGCACTTCTGTCTACAGGCAAGAGAAAAAGTGCAGCCAGCTAATGGAATAGACTTTTAGTTAGATTCTTGTTTTAACAAGTATGCTCAGTTCTTCTTTTAATAAAATCTGAGCCTTCACCATTGTCCTAAGTTTTGATCTACGTAGGCTGGATCTTGTCAGAGAAACCTAAAGTCATCTTTTACCACTACACTACTGCACAAGATCCTTATCTTGACTACTAAAATTTTTTATATAATAAAAAATTGATACCTTACTACACTTCAAAGATTTCATAGAAAGCAGTCATAGTAATCAATACAAGACTAAGTCAAGTAAGGTGGGTAGCTGCATGCATTTTAAACATAAAGGTACCAGACATTGTGGGTTCAGGGTATTTCTTACAGTTAAGCTAACTTAGTTTTGATGGCTTTTTTATTACACTAAGTACACCACCTTTTCCATAATTTATTCTGTGTTTTTATGCTGTATTAAAACTGTGCAAAGGTAAACTGATTCATTTCATATTTGGTCTATAATATTTCTTCCTCCCACAGAAAAATCCTCATTCTGTCTGCTCTGGGCATTAAGAATTCATTATGTAAGTCTGATGGTATCGATTATACTCACCTCGCTGTAATCTTGACAGATCACAGCAGAATGAGGAGAGGTTATCTGGAAGAAATCATTAACACATCTGAAATTCTGCCTTTCTTCCAGCTAGCATGGGGGATGTGTAGATGTCTCAATTAACAACCATAATAAAAGCATGTCTATAGTAGCATCCTTGATGATTAAAGTGAAACAGTCTCTGAGAAGTCACCTACTAGGAAGTCTAGGAAACATCCCTCTATCTACCTATCTGATCTAGAAAAAAAAAAAGAGGGTCTAAAAGAGACTTGGTAGTTGAGCTAGAGCAGAATTACAGTTTCACCTGTACGTATTGCTCAACTAAGTTTCCAGATGGTAAATGATCTATTACTGCATATCATTGCTCCTGCTGAAATAATTAGCAAATCTTCAGCTGTGCCAGATCACACAGAGAATTGTGCAGATTCATTTAGGGCTCCACTTTGACCTAATCACACATGAGATGTTTCTGATGTTCATGCCCATATAATCTCCTATAATCAGTACTAGCAAACAGTTATTTCTGAAAGTGCAACTATTAGCTCCTCCACTGAGCACCAATGAAGCAAATTAAAACCTGGAATAACTGTAGAACAAAACTTGAAGAAAACAAATATCAAAGAATGGTTTATCCTAAGTAAAAGAATAATCTGGAATAGAAGAAAATGTTTGCCTTAGTAGCATTTATCTTGTGTATTATAGCAGAAGTCAGTGGTAAATGTTAATATGTCCAGAAAGATTCTCTGGTTTGATAAGAAACAACAGCTGAAGAAAGCACAGTGGAAAAATGGTAAGACTGTGAAACAGTTGACTGGAATATGGAATTGAGTGTTAAAAATGAGATTTTTTCCATATCAATGAAGTGACCAATAAGCAATGAAGAGCTCAAACTTATAATCTATTCAACAGGACTATTGTTTCATATCAGCATTAAGCATTTCCAGTTTGGAGGAGTTTGTCTGGCTATAGGGTAACGTCAGCTTCTTTCCTGCATATTAAAAATCAGATAATTTGCAAATAAATTTTTACACTTCTCTTCCTAGATTAAGAACATACAAAAATCAGGCTTAGACTGGTATTTCATTTCTTACATATCAAAGTGAGAAACACAGTGACTAAAATACTTACTATGCATGGCCCAGAGCAAGTGGCACTTCACTGATTTAGACTCATTAAGAAGCAAACCAGAGAGATTTGCTCACAGCCCAAAGTAAAATGTGAAGTTTTTCTCTGAAGGGTCAACTGAACGCAATTTTTATTTCAAGCATAACTTTACAAAAGCTAAGGTAGACCTATTTGCCCAGTCTGGGAACTAAAGGTGTACTTTTCTATAGGACCCATATTGCAGTTCCTGATCAGATGTCCTTTGTATATACAATATGGCCTTGATTTTGAAGTGGAAGTGAGAACTGTAAAAACAGATGTGTTCCAAATATGGGACATTTTCCCCCTCTCAATAAAAATGACAAATCCCAATTCCTTCTAGTACTCACATACACGTATTTAAATAACTTAATAATGAAAGATAGGGCTTTGGATACCAGCTGACCATTCATCAATGACACTTGGTATCAAGTGAATCCATCAACAGCTCTTTTTTTCCTCATTAAAAGCTTTTAAATATAGCTCGTCACAGAAAAGCAAAAACTATTCAAGGACAAATCGTCCTCCTCTGCCTATTGTTTCTGTTGACAGATTTCTGTCTCCCCCCAAAACCAGACAGCTTTCATTTATAGCCTAAGAAATATTTACAGCAAGATAAAAATCCCACAAGATTTTTCTTGCTTTTCTTGTTGTGTTTTTAAATTATTTTTAAAATTTGTCTTCTGTTTCTGCTTGAAGCAATTCCTCAGTAGTCTCCCACTTCAAGGCAAGTTGCTTGTGTTAAACTGGAATATCTTTTTGATGCAGAAAACTAAAATAATTGATTAGCACGAAACAGATTTTAGGGAATTGCTACACATTATAGAAATAAAACTCCCTCACATGTCCAGGGCTTCTCCCCATTCCTTCTATTTGGAGGTATCTCAGCACTGCAATGCTGCACACTGCAGCTTAGATGGCTTTGGTCAGCAAAGCTCTTCCTGAGCAAGGTACTTGACAGCTATCTTTTGTGTTCATTAAAAGAGTACAGTTAAAAGACAAAGAAGATGACAATGAAGGGAAAAATGACAGATAAACATTTGGAGGTCTGACAGAACTTTGGCATGGATCTGATTTGAGGCATCTGGTAAGACTCAGATATGAACTACACAAATCTAATGGAGACACAAAGGTGTACAAATCCCTGACTGAAGTTTGTAGCTGTGATTTAAAAGACAGCATTGTCAGATATTCTCCAGTGTTTTGCTACCAACTTGCCTAATGTCAATTTTTTCTGACTCCACATCTTCATCTACTAAGATGGAATAACTGTGCACATAGTGAGAATCAAGTTATATGCACTCTGAAGCCCTTGGGTAAGAGTTCAGCAATGCTAGTCATAATATATATATGAAATGAAACCTTCCCAAATTACCCAGTTCATAAATCTTGGTTTTTATTTAGTTCACTCCAGACAGGCTGCTCTTTCCCACTTCTCTCTAAGTTATCAGATATAGAGTCTGTGAGAGTAGCTCATCTCAGTTACCACTACAGTAAACGTCTCCTGACAAATTCCAGCCAAGACTTAAAAGCCCGGGTACTTGGCATTCTGGAAGGGCTTGTAAAGTCTACCCTGAAAACCCTTCAGCAAATCTTTACTGTCACTGGAACTTGAAATAGATAAATTAAAGCTACCTCAGGCATACACATAAGCTCTAACATAACACCTCCCAGTGCCTATCCTAGAAACATGCAGAATCTCCTTTAAATACTGACTCCTTTCCTCTGCTTTTCTGTCATATCTGTTCTCTCTTTAATCTTGAATTGAAACTCATACCCCCAAAAGCAGAAAATTTTATACTCAGAAAGTAGAAGAACTTCTCTTAGGTAGCAGCAATGATCCCTGGGGAGTCCGAACAATAATTTCTTGTTTCAAATCAGTTTAGTTCTGAACACAGCATGTTGTCAAGGGTACTTCTGATCACTTTTTCCTGTTATTCCAACCTGGATAAAGGTTTTAAGCACAAAAACTTACAAGCATATTTGTTACCATGAGCATCAAACAATTTCTATTTAAAAAAATATTTAGCGCAGTATTTATCTGCAACACACAACACTTGTAAAATGTAATTCACATGGTGAAATATGATTCATGTCCTTATAGTTTATGTGGGCAGACACTGGGTTTCTGACAAGCAGAGAGAGCGGGCACTTGTCCCATTGGCTTAGCAGATGGTGTGCTACCTCTGCCTGACTAGATGGGACACTTCATCAATTTCACTGTGACTGTGGAATAGCAAAGTACATCTCCAGATGTTTCTTTTCTGGAGCACAAGGTTTCTCCCTTTTCAGAAAGACTTCATTGCCAACTTTCCTTACTTTCTTTATGTTGGCCATCAAATCCTGACAGCTTCTTACATTAATGTGGAAGATGAAAGTGGGAAGTTAATTCTAATCATCAGGATTAGACACCTCTGTGTCATCCTCCATGTGTTTTTGCAACACTTTTAGGAGGATCTGCTCCATGACTTTGCCAGTCACAGAGGTGAGACTGACTGGCCTGTAGTTTCCTGGATCTTCTTTCTTTCCCTTTTTAAATATGGGGATTATATTCCCCTTTCTCCAGTCAGTGGGAACTTCATCAGTCTGCCATGACCTTCCAAATATGATGGACAGTGGTTTGGCAACTTCATCTGCCACTTCTCTAGGAAACTGTGGGTGGATCTCGTCGGGTCCCATAGACTTGTATACCTCCAAGTTTCTCAGGTGTTCACAAACCTGCTCGTCACACACAGTGGGTGGATCCTGCTTTCCCTGGTATACGGCCTTATTTTTCAAGACTTGAGTTATGGAATCAGAGGCCATACCAGTGAAGACTGANTAGCTTTCCTAATCTTTTCCCTTGTTACTCGGACAACCTGTTTGTACTCCTCGAAGTTAACTCTCTCATGCTTCCAATTCTGATACATTTTCTTTTTCCATATAAGCATGTCCAGAAGCTCCTTGCTAATCCATGGAGGCCTCCTGGCATTCTTGCCCATCTTCTTCTTCCTTGGGATGCACAGCTCCTGGCCTTGGAGGAGTTGGTCCCTGAACACTGCCCAGCTGTCTTGGGCCCCTCTACCTTCCAGGACTGTCTCCCATGGAACCTTGCCTACAAGATCCCTCAACAGGTCAAAGTCTTCCCTCTTGAAGTCCAGAGCAGTGAGCTTGCTGTGCCCCTTCTTGGATGCTCTGTGGATAACAAACTCCACCATTTCATGGTCGCTGCATCCAAGGCTGCCCTTGAGCACCATGTCACTCACTAGTGTGGTCATTGGTGAGAACAAGGTCCAGCATGGCTCCTCTTCTTGTGGGTTCCTGTACCATTTGAAAGAGGAAGTTGCTGTCAACACATTCCAGGAACCTCCTTGACTGCTGACGCCTTGCCATGTTTTCCCTCCAACAGATGTCAGGATAGTTGAAGTCACCCATGAGGACCATGGCTTGTGAGCATGCTGACTTGCTGTCTCTTCTCTATTCTCCTACCTGTAAATTCATGCCCTTTGGGAAGCTCAGTAGTGATATACTTTCCTAGGGCCCTACAAAGTCAGAAAGAAGCTACAGTTGACTCCAGATACATCTCATTCCCATAGGCTCTCTCCTGGCAGCCAGGAGAAACATAGTCCTATTGTAGGATCTGTTGTCAGCAAATAAATGTGAACCATTATCCCAACTCTCTATACATGACCTGCATCCACAACAGGAGATAATGAACCCCATTTTTAAACAACAGCTACATTAAGAGAAGTGACTAAGAATGAAAAACTTCATCACAAGAATTAAATTCTTTATCAACAGGATTATTCCTTCTGTGAATTCACATGCATCTATTGGCCTCCCCAGTTGTTTTCACTATGTATGCATGGGAAAAAGAACTGGATGCACACACATCATCAAGAGAATTTATTTATTTTATCTAAGTTCTAGATTACAAACTTTGCCCTCTCCTGTATCATGATCTTATTTTATTGGTAACAGTTCAAAGATAATGAGAAGTGATGGCTTTGGTGAAAGAATCCAGCTTGACTTTAGGTTTGTAGGTCACGTGCATAGTGTTGGCAGTTAGCAGTAAACATTTCTTACTTGTAAAAGGAAAAAAATGTGATATGGAAGTCGCTGAGTGATAATATGCACAGAATTCCACAAGGCAATTTACAGTCATTTTTCAGTCTGGAAATCTACATTGAAGCCATTTCCTCCCCTTACTAACAATTAGGAAGGCTAAGATTGAGCATAAGGTTCTCTTTCTTTTGGTTTACTACTAGATAAAAATGGATTGTATATTTGGTAAGGAATGAGAAATTTGATGTTGTATGTCAGAAGACCCAGTGAATATAAAAAAAAAAACTTATAAGAAACAAATACACCAAAAACACCACATAGGATGTGCAAATGTGCTGAGATGAATACTAAGAGATCTGCCAAGCTCTAGTTTAAAATATACCTATTTATGTACTTTCAGTTTCTCTTCTGAATCTTCTTTGAGTTTAGTAATAGCTTTGAAGCCTCCATCTACTATAACCATGTAATTTTTATACCATGTTACAATTCAATATGAGAAGCTCAGGAACCATAAAATGGATAACACTTCTGTCCTTTATTGTTGACTAATCATTGCAAAACAAATTTCTGACAACGGCAGATTCAGCAGTCAGACACAGTATCTACTACATTTGTTCCTGTCTGTCCCTTCCCATTTAAAAAACATGCTAACTACAGAAACATAGCTTAGGCTTCTGAGGAAAGCTCACATGCCTAAAATCAGAAAGTAGTCTGGGGATGCAATTCACCATGAGAATCTGTTAATAAAGACTATTTCTGTCATAATTATCTACTATAGAGACATAAATAGAATTGTTTGTCAACGTTTAATTTCCTCCTATCTCAAAATCAGAAGAGAATATGGCATAATTTGTATTGCAGATAACATGGCGAATCCTCATACACACAATACATCCAATGTCACTAGAAACTAGAGCATATAGTCAACATTATAAACCAAAAATATTTATATGTGTCTCAAGAGATTTAAAAGCTTCCAAGGTCTTGGTTTTCCTTCTTTTTCAAATATACCTACATTTACACTGTAGGGGTTCCTTTCTATAGAAAGTATGACTGATATTTTACTACTTGTAGAGTTCAACACTCTTTCAACTCTCTTCTGAACACTGCTAATACAGCTTAATGCACTCTGGTTTTGGCAAATGGCTAAACAGGGGACAGCAAGCAAACAAGGAGCAGTGAAAAGATTTGTGCAACCAGTCTTGATGCAGTACCCTGACCTCTCCACTCCTGCCCTTTTGTATCTTCACAAGGATGTCAGCTCTCTGTTTCCTTTTAAAAAAATTCTGTTTATCCCTGATCCTGTAGAATCACGTGGTTTAGACTTTGTCCAGACTGTCTAGACTAAACCCTTTTTGGAGGGCAGTGGGTATTTTATCTATTTTTTTCTAAATCTAAGCTCAAAAATCAGAAATCTTCCCCTGTCTTTTGTTTTCAATTTGCAGGAATTCTATGAGAATGCTTTAGTTGGAGGGGAAATTTAAAGATCATCTAGTCCAACTCCTCTGTAATGAGCAGGAACATCTTGTATTGGACTAGGCTGCTCATAGCCCTGTACAATCTGACCCTCCCCACCAAGGATGGACCTTCTACCACCTCTACAAGCAACCAGTTCCATTGTTTCACCCCTCTCGATGTAAAAATTCCTTCCTTCTATCTAGTTTAAATCTATCTTCTTTGAGTTTAAAACAATTACCATTTGTCCTGTCTCAAAAGGTCCTGATAACCAGTTTGCCTCCATCTTTCCTGTATGCCACCTTCAAGTGATGAAAGGCTACATCAATAAGGCATCTCCGGAGTCTCCTCTTCACCAGGCTGAACAACTCCAACTCTTAGCCTGTCCTCATAAGTCACCATTTACAGTTTTGTGAATCTGCCACCTCCCTGAGCAACCTGATGTCCCTGCTTACTGCAAGGGGGTTAGACTAAATGACCTTTGAAGGTCCCTTCCAACTCAATGCATTCTATGATTCTGATTCTATGACAGTAGTTTACACGCAGAATACTGACAGTCCAAAAGGACTTCACTCACAAAAGGCAGGTCTCACTCCATTTAACAACAGTGGTTCCTTTTCTGGCCTGACTGCAAATACAGCATGTATAGTTTTGGGCTTTAAAGCAGTTGGTGAAATTCTGATCCTACTCAATAGCAAACCTCCAAGTGGAGTCTGGATTAAATCCATTAAGGAATTATATAAACAGCTAGAGTAACCTTCTCCATAGCTTATCAAAAGTGTTAATACAGTTGGCTTCCTTCAGTTCTTCAGTTTTGCAAATAAGAGTCAGTATAACCAAGGAATAAACTGAGGAATATATAATGATATATGTTAAATATACTAAAAATCCCATGTTCCTTATATGAAAAGTTAAAAAATATATTATCTAGAAATTGTGTTAATGTTGTGGCAATACCATGGCAGAAGCTGTAATTGTTGCTTTGAGCAGTGTTTGTAAACAAAGATCCCAAAAAAGAGAAACAGGATTAACACTTAAGAAACATTCCTTAGCAGTCTAAGCAGCACTGAGAAATGACAGACATTTAGAAGCACATAGTCTTTCAGTGAATCTCAGATTCAGTGTCTAATTTGTAAAGTAAAGATTAGGTCTCAAGGCACTTAGACAATACATAGTCTAAACTTACTCCTACATAAAGCCATCCCAGAAGCAGACAGGCTGAACACCAAGCTCTCAGCAGCACTGCATCAGCAAGTACTGTGTGAAGTTCTCTTTCAAATTAAATTATGGAAAGTTTACCCTAAGTCAAACTTAAAAATAAGAAATTAAAGAATTGGAATGCTGCCTTCTTTTTTTTCCCCTTAGTTTCAAATTATTAATGGTTTAAGTATCAAAGGCCAGCCTCTGTCCCATGTTGTATGTGCAGAACTCCTACTGTTATCAGTGGGAGGTTCACAAACATCTCTGGGACAGAATGTGACCTTGTTATGTACACAGCCTTTTGGGTAACATTAAAATCTCAAAATGGGCCAAATCAGAAGTAGTTTTGATGGCTAACAGGCAACAGGAGATCGTGCTAATCCTCAGAATGAACACTATCTTTTGTAGGCATGCTGAAGGAATTGAAATTATTAATCCAAACAGACATGCATTTATTTTGCCATATAAACTACACTGGTGACTATGAAATCTATATGTTGATTCTATGAAGAAGGAATAAATAAATGGGAAAAGGGACTTTGTGTAGATTTTTTTTTAGATATCAAAATAATTACAAAAGCTGATATAACAATACAATTAATCAATATTTAATACCTTTAAACCAGCCACAATTTACCTGCTTTTGCTTGAAGACTGTGAAGTACTAGCCCTGACAACACAGAAAAAGTAAAAAAGGGGAAAAACATACTCCTTCCTTCTTTTACAGCAAAACTCTCAATCACTAAATAAATCCAATTCCAAGTGGTAATGCAAGTTTGGAACCCCAAATTAACAGCACACTTTGGATTGCACTCTTACAACAGCTTTACCCTCACCAAGCAACTTACGTTCTAGTAACATCTATCATTACTTTAATCAGCATTTGTCTCTGCAGTCTTAGCATTTCAGTAAAAGATTACATTGTGAAACTCTTAAAAAATTCAGAAAGTAAAAGGCATTTGTGTCAAGAAATACATAAAACAACATAACAAAGATTAGGAAGAGTTGTACATGTGCAAATGTGCATTTGTAAAGCTAAAGTCCCTAGGATAAACAGTTATTACTTTCCTTGATAGACCTTGCTTTTTGTAGCAGTTGTTCAGCCTAAACAGTCAGCATATGCAGCAGAATGTTTAAATACATCATGAGTCCTAATATAGCCAAAGGCTTACAGTTCTCTTATCACTTATACAAACTATGTCCTCTTGTGTGATACATTCAATCATGCATCCAAGAGGGTCAAAGTAGAGAGAATATCTAATACTTTATCACACAAGGTAAGAAAACACGTTGTTCCATGTGGTGCTACCAGGAATGAGAGGCAGTGGGGTTCCTTCTCTTGTTATCTCAATCAGCTTCTACCTGCTGGATCCTCAGCTCACACCTGGAAACAGGAAGAGGTCCCAAAGTGTGGGAAATACCCAATGCTGTAAGAGCCACTGGTGAGAGGAGCCTGGGCAGGGGCTTCCTAAGGACCCTTCATTGGAAAAAGCACTGATGAGTTTCACACCCCTAGGTTTCCTGAGACAGTTATGAAAGACCACATAGAAAAGTAAGCCAGTAGCTTTCAGTGTTGTTGACTTTGAAATAACCTCTTAAAAGAGCTAATTTTCTTCAATAATGTGAATACTTTCCACCTGCTGGCAATAGGGTACTGGAAATCCTCAGTCATGGTACAAACTCCTTAAGAAGCCAGAATCTGCACAAAGAGTAACTAATAGTTGAAAATGTCACTTAATGAGGGCAAAAGGACAGTCATGGTGTGGGTATTTAATGAAAAGGAATGCTTAATCAGCCCCGGGTTAAGCTTTGTGAATGCACTGCAGTGATTTACCGTTTTCCAGGCCCTCACATAATATGATGGTCTTCTTAAGAAGTTGCACAGCCTCAGGCATGCAGAAGGTGCTAAGAGTCAAGGGGTACAGAATATATTTCAGACCAATGGCACAGTGAGGACGTAGTCATAACCTGTCTGTGAAATTCATTCCTTGCATATACACTGTCAACCCTCTGTTTATTAGCTATACGGCAATGGTGCCTGTAATAGCAGAGAAATGGCTCGGGGCATAAGTGAGCCCGCAAAGGCTTAAACCAGTGAAAAATAGATTTAAGATGCCTGACTGCATATGCATTGCCCAGGAATAGCCATATTTAAAGAAGAAAAAGCTTCTTCAAAAGGATGAGAATATTCTACTGGTAAGAGTGTAAGCGAACTACTACCTGACTCAAGTTTAAGAGAAGTATTTTCATTTCCTGCCTTTACTATCTGTTACAGTATTTTCACTTTCTTCAAAAGTAAGAGCACAGCCTGAGCAAGAAGCACAGAATGTCAGGGACTGGAAGGGACCTGGAGAGATCAACTAGTCCAATCTCCCTGCCTGAGCAGGAACACACACATCAGGTCACACAGGAACGCATCTGGGTGGGATCTGAATGTCTCCAGAGAAGGAGACCCCACAGGGCAGCTTGTGCCAGTGTTCTATCACCCTCCCGCCTTTTATAAAAGGCAGTACCTTAAGAAAGCATAGAAAGAAGCCCACAAGAAGGTCCTTGTCTTCTTTTACTCTTCTACTACCTTACATAAGAAGACAGTAATGAAGCACATGTTAGAATATCAAGTCATATAATCCCAAGCTGCACAGCTCATCTTTTCATCCTAACTTTATGCTCAGCTTTATTCCAATTAAAGCAAAAATAAATGTTGAATTTTAACAAACTGGCACCTATTGTCCCAACATCCATCACAATATAAACTAGAAAGAAAGGATTTACTCAGATGGCAAATTTCATTATCTTTGCCTGAGAAGAGAAATTAACAAATCTGGCAATAAATTTGGCACAGCCTTTTCTTCCCCCAGAAATAAAGAAAACAGTAAAACTCTTCTACAGGGCATCTCCTAATGGAAATCTCTTTATGGATTGTCAGCGTAACGCAGAGGGTCATTTTACTTAGTGTAAAAACTCCCACAAGGGAGAAAGAAGGGCTTTTGAAAAGGCTCTTCAGCAGGTTAACAGAAGAGCCAGCAAAATGAGAAAGGTAAAAGCTCAAATTAAAAATTTTATCCCATCAAATTTTAGAAGTTAGAGCTTTTTTTTTTTTTTAGGAGGTTTGTGAAATCCAGCCTCACCTTCACATGGGCTAACCCCTTTCTCTTATGACTGGTTATGCCTCTACCCAGACTTGGGCAACCCTTTTAACAGTCTGAATGTCCATGGCAGAGATCAATTCCAGTGTACAAACCACACGTCAGGGGCCTTCAGTAAGATGTGCTGCCTCTTGCTGGGATCTGTGCACAGAAGTTCACCACAACAGCCACACAACTTACAGAC
The DNA here is from genome assembly GCA_013400935.1 of Turnix velox. Lineage (NCBI taxonomy): Eukaryota > Metazoa > Chordata > Aves > Charadriiformes > Turnicidae > Turnix > Turnix velox. Next base: position 421,539 of record VZTY01030633.1, on the reverse strand, counting down.
CAGAGCTGCCTTCTGTGCAGCCAGTTTGGAGCATGGAGGAACTGGAATTTATCAGTACCAGTCTGCCAACACTGTAGGATTCAACATGTGATGTAGGGAAAGTGCCATTCATGTACATTGCACGTGAAAATGTACAGTTAGGGCTAATGCTGCTGCCCACTTCAACACCTACAGCCCAAGCTCTCCAGCAGCACCAAATGATGTCTCAACTTCAGAGACATCTTCACAAGCAACATGTGGAAAGTTGTTCACCATAAGACATAACAGAGGAAAACATTCTTGGAAAATACTGAATGCTATAATCTAACAAAAGCATGGAATGAATTTATAGGCATTTCTCAGGATGTCATCTAAGACCAAAATTTGGCCTCCATGGGTCAGGGGCTTCCACATTCCTGGGATGCCTAGGCATGAGAAGGCCATGACTGCAGCAGCTATGTAACCATTACATATTGCCCCCCTCTGAGTATATTTTGGAGATGTGACAGGAACAGCCTGGACTTTTAAAATAAAGGATTTGTACTGAGATACTGCGTGAGCCATCTAACAAAGGATAAAATTATCTTGCTAATATCAAACCACATAAATCACAGAGACAACAAACCACTCCCATCCACCTTCACAAGATAAAGCAGTTCACAGAACACAGAAATAATTCCCTGCAGCCAAGATGTCAAATTAGAGGATGAAAGGGCTTAGAATACATATCTCAGATCAAATAACTATTACATTATCTGATATCTTTGCTTTTTCAAGTGGCTCTAGATTTATAGAAGTAGATTCTCATCTGAAGTAAATCAACATCCTTCATTAAATCAATTAGCAATGTTTTCCTGATTCTCATTAGATGGTGATTGGGCTGCTCAAATGCCTGTGGTCAGGAAGCACTGGGAAAGTCTCAGGAGGACTCTCAGGAGGTCATTAGGAGACTTCCTGCTCCCAGAGATCTCCACAGGAACAGCAGAAGCCATTGCTCCAGAAAGAATAGATTTCCTTATCACAGGGACTTAAATCTAATGTTTATGTGAGGAAGAGGGATTCTAAGAGTTACTGTGTAGTTTCTTGGAGGGGAGGGAAGAAGGGGAATTAAGTATTAATGAGCTAAATTAATTTTAAGGTTTTGGGATATTTTTATGCTGGCAGACAAAACAAGCAAGCCAAGTAGCAAAGACTAAATAAAGACTTCAGCTTTGACTTATCAATGCCAGTAGTGCCACTTTGATTAATAAAAACTGAGTTAAACTTCAGAGACTTACATGACAATAAAGATTTCTACAGGGATAAGCTCTCAAGATGCTGAAAATTAGTGCTTGCATCATGGCATTCTATAAGACTCCATAGCAAGGCTTGTATAAAGAAATGCTTCTGATATGTTCTTTTCACTTTCATCTGATTTTGGATGCTTATACCTCCAGACTTTAGAGCAAACAAAGAAACCAAAGCCTGGACTCATCTTTGGGGACTAAAGGAACAGGGCCTCTTCAGCAGAGGTAGGTGATGTCAAGTAGAACCGTAGAACTGGATGTATTTGTGCTTGGGATTAAAAAAAGAAAAAAAAACACAATAGAAGAATAAGCTAGTGTTAGAAAAAAAAAAAAACTTGACTGAAATAGGTCCCACCATTTCTGAGTCTTTGGTCTGGGGACAAATGGCTGGTAAGGTACCACCACACTTCGAAAAAAATCTGTAAAAGCTTACAGTACTTTTGCCTCTTTATAGAATGAACTCTAAGAGGTTTCTAGTCTTTCCTAGAACCTATATTTTCAGCTAAATGGCTTTATTTTTTTTTTTGCTTTATACCTCCTGCTACTTTCCATCAGCTTTCCAAGTATCTGATCATGCAGGGTTATTCTCAGAATAAAATGCACAGAAATAATGAGAAGATAAGCAACTTTGAATCCAGCCCTCCATCATTTAACAGGCTGAATCCCAAGTCCAAACTCATTGTGGGAACAATGTACTCTCTTCTTGTTTGTTGACCATGAAATTTGCATCCTGTCAGGTCCAAGATTTATATTTCTATTTTGCAGCACATCTGCTTTCCCAGCATGGTCAGCAGGTTGCCATCTGCAACCACCACCAGTGCAGAGAAGAGACAGGCTCAAGAGAACATTCAGAAGGAGCTTTTCCAAAGAAAGATTTCAAACCCCTCTCTCTCTTGAGAAAAAATTTAATGTCAAATGTAGAAATGCATTTTGCAGGCTGACTTCTCTCTCATCTAAATGACAAAATAACTGTGACTTACTTCTTAAACTTTCCCCATGCTCTTTCCTTTTTACAGAATGTCACAGAAAGGTTTGGGTTGGAAGCGATTCTTAAAGATCATTTGGCTCTAACCTCCCTGCCATAGGCAGGGACATGTTCCACTAGACCAGGCTGCTTAAAGTCCCATCCAGCCTGAACACTTCCAGTTCAGGTGATACTGGACCATAGGTCCCTTCTGGGGAAAGAAGCCACTGCTGCCATGAAAGACCTGCTTTTCCTCTGAATGAATTGGTCCTTTTGGTTTACATTGCAACGACTCACCTGTTTCCAGCTGAATTAACACAACTTGCACAAGATACCATGAGCAGTTAAAACCTTTCCCCACAATTCCCGGTGCAGCTTTCACAGAATATAGAATAAAAAGAAAAAATCAGAGAAATATTAATAGAAATGTGGAATTTCACACTCAGGTACATTATGAGAAGGAAGCTGAAAGGCTCCTGGGTGTAGCTCTGTCAGCACAGGTATAGAGAAGGCAGCAAAGTGTTAGCAGTAGGGATGTCCTGTCCCGTCCCCAGGGAGGAGGCCAACCTCCAGGGCTGGGATGGGGATGTTCCTGGTGCTCCTGGCTCAGGTGGCAGGACAGGCCTCAACTGCCAGGTCCCTCTCTGCTCACACTATGCTGCTGTTGGAGAACTGCAATGATGCCTTCGCAAGCTACTTTTATGGATGCAATAAAGACCATCACTTTTTGTACCTTCTACAAATTGAGTAACTCACAGGGTTACTTGATGCAATGAACATGTAAGTTAAATGCCACACATGTGAATTTTCTTTTCTCTGGTATATTCCTGTTCCAGTTAGTACACTTTTTAAAAAAGCAAGAGAGAGCAGAATGGAACCATTCTTCCAGTTAATCTGTCTAGCCTAGCTGGTGTTAACATTTTGAGCCTAATCCTTCTAATAGAATAAAGTGCTGCTTACAACAATTCTGCCAAGGTTTTTACAGAAGGCAGTGTGACTGTTTTCTAATGTTGTATTCTTCCTAAAGCAAGCATTTTTCTTTTTATACAAAGCAATTAGCAAATTTAGAATGCAAACCCGCTCAGTGAAGCTATATTCCTTGTTAACCAAGCAGAATCTCCTTCTGCCCACTGCTCTGCCTGCCCTCCCAGGCATGAATACATCACAGGCTGTCCCACCACATCCCTCCATCCTCCTGCCCCTTGGCACATATTTTCTACTTTGACGTGCAGACAGAAACCATGTAATTTAAAAACTATTGTGTAATGATAAGGAATTTTTATTAGAGGGCAATATAAAACCACTTTATCTTGTCATCAGGCTGCACTGGATGTATGTACCTGTTACAGACTGCAGACACTCAGCAATGGCTTGTTAAGGACACAGCTATTCAGTTTCATCACTAAATGTGATGAAAAAACCTGCAATTCTTTTGCTTCCAGATTTATACTTTTCCCCTGTTTGTTGGTTTTACCCGAAGAAGCAGAGAGAAAAGAACCAGTTACACTTGTGCTCTGCTGTTCATTTTGAAGAACACACCTAATTCTTCTCTGTATGCAGACCTTGAAATTACAGAAGCATTTTTCATCATCTCCCACCACCAGCATTCTAGTTTTCCATCTCTTTGTTGGTTTTACCCATCACATAGACCAGATGCCAAGTTACAACAAACTACTGAAGTAGCTGCGTCTTCTGAACAGAAACAAACATAATAAAATACAAAGTTACTTCAAGAGCTTCACAATGTCCAGATTTCTAACAATGTAAGCTTTTTATTCTGGTAATAACTAAATCCATTAGAATATTATTTTCTCTTGAATCAGAAAATATGGATAAAAGCTTAATAGGACTTTTACCCAAAGCTAGGTATATATTTAATCACAGTTCTATGAATTTTCATTTCAGTTTGTCTTGCAGTGCACATTTCTTTTTCTTTCCTATTTTTAATTTCTTTAAAGTTATCACCAGTAGCTACAACATAAGAAAAAACCTGGTATTCATTCTGCATCTTTCACCTTCTGAATAGACACAGCTGAGCAATAGCTCAGGCTGGGAATCTAGTAGCTCTAGGTGACACAACAGGCTTGTAAATATGTTACGCCCATACAAGAAGATGGCAGCTCCCAGAAAAGTATCCTGCAGGCTTCAGAAGGACTTTCTGAAGGATTAAGCTACAAACTAAGCTTCTACTTACCAGATTAGTTTTTAATTTTTTTTTCCAGAAGAGAAAAAACTACTGTGTAACCTCTCCTTTATGAAATATGATGTAGCCAAAGAGCAACAGATTATTATCCTCTGTCATGGCTTTGCTTGTTTCTACACTCCAACACATTCCACATTCTTAAATGAATTTATTTGGGCCCTGCAATTCAGCAGGGAATAATGTCATCTACATTACTGTTTACTATCACACACAGCTAATACTACATTTCACTATCTCACCAGGCAACCAACATCAGTTTTGCTGACATCAATTAAGAAAACAGAGAGGTATTTATCTTTTTAAAGTTCTTTTTCTAAATGAGCAGGTTGGAGTCTGATCCAACTCCTGCCCTCAGTTTCAAGATGTAGCTTTTTCTTTTTGCATAGAAGATTCTTCACAAATCAATTTGTCAAGAATTGTCTGAACAGAAGAAGTAGCAATTTGTGTCCAGGCTTCTTACATAAAAACTGGTAAAAGCTACTTCCAAGGAACTTCCAGACACTATCTCAGTATTTACAAATGTCCAAATATATGCTAAAAAACCAAACAAATCACAAAATAAAACCTCAAACCAGTATATGATTTTTTAAATGAGTTTACTTTCAGAAATTCTCTGTTCTGTAGTTATGAAAAATTTTACTGCATAGTTTTAAAGCTTTGGATTTTACCTTTTTATTAAAAAAAATAATGAAGAGACAACTGTTTCCCAAATACATTTCACAAGTGCTCCACTCAACATGCAGAAAAGTGTTTCATGATGCTGCTGACACTGATCTTTAAAGCTCCTATAAGCAGAATTATCCGCTTCTTTCTTTTTGCTAAATCCCTGCATAGGTGCAGTTTGACTGAAAAGCAGAAGCCAACCTGCAGCACTTCACAGGCCAAGGAGACTCGGCAGCTGGTGCAGATCCTGTTCTCATCCCTATTTCCTAAGTGTAGAGCTACTTTTTCTTTTTCTTCTTTTACACAAAGTTCAAATCCATATTCTAAAATTCTCTCGTACTTCACAACTCTATTATTTCAAAGTTGTGAAAAGTAATGTGTGGTAACAAAGGGGGAAAAAAAAAAAAAGAAGTACTCGTACAGATTATAGTATGGATATAGTATGGAGAAAACAACAGCTGCCACATGGGCTGCCTTGCCAAACCTTACATAGAATCATAGAATCATAGAATAGTTTGGGTTGGAAGGGACCTTAAAGATCATCGAGTTCCAACCTCCCTGCCATAGGCAGGGACACCTCCCACTACATCAGGCTGCTCAGTGCCTTGTCCAGCCTGGCATTAAACACCTCCAGAGAGGGGGCATCCACAACCTCTCTGGGCAACCTGTTCCAGTGTTTCACCACCCTCACTGTAAAGAATTTCTTCCTTATGTCTAGTCTAAATCTATCCCCCTCTAATTTATATCCATTGTTTCTAGTCCTCCCATCCGGTATTATGTTAAAAACTCCTTCCCCTGCCTTTCTGTAGGACCCCCTCAGGTACTGATAAGTTACTATGAGGTCCCCTCTGAGCCTTCTCTTCTCCAGGCTGAACAACCCCAACTCCTTCAGCCTGTCCTCATAGGGCAGTTGCTCCAACCCTTTGATCATCTTCGTGGCCCTTCTCTAGACCCTCTCCAATAGCTCTATGTTCTACATGCCAGAGTCTGAACAAATTATGCAATAATGGGACAAAAAGGCTGGATATTAACAGGGAGTGCAATAAGCCACTAACTGGTAATATGCATTAAAGAGGTATAATATGACATTACACTAAACAATTTAAAAAGTAAACTGACAAACAATATACTTTTGTTGAGGATTATCAGAAATTAATAGGATGTATATGATTTAAAGTATTTTCTTTTCAAGCCATCTATTTGTTTTAATGGATATGTCAATTATCGAGTAATGATTATCTTATGTGTCAGAGCCATAAAGGTTGTTTTCAGCATCAGCACTGTTTTGATCAATTCAAGCTTACTCGCTTTACCTTAGAGCAAAACGAAACAACAAAAATAAGAAAACAAACCGAGTTCAGTAAAATTAAAAATGCTTTTCCAGTATATAAGCTTTTTCCCTCCCTGGGAGACCACAGTTTACAGCTTGCAACTGAAGAAAAAATTCATAATTGCATCCAATTATTACTGCCATACACATACATCTGCTCACCAAGGAAATCTGCCTCAACTGGAGAAACCAAGGCAAACACTTTTGAAATAAGGCATGATTACAGGTTACCAATGCGGCTGCTAAGAGACAGACACCACCAAAATAAATATAAGAAGGGAAAAAAAAGCTAAAGTGGATATAACATTTACTCTTGGGTACCAATTTCTGTCCAGTGAGAAAATCCAGAGCACCTTGAAGATTACAATAGTTGTCACAGGGCCTTTAAGAGTTCCAGGAAAACTGCTGCCAGTATGGACATCGGAAAAAAATTGTACCTCAAATTAATTCATTATCTGACTAGACCTAAGCCATCTACTTAAAACAAAAGGTAGACCCCTGCTCGGAGCAGCTTGATCATCACTCTGTGGGTAGGTCATCAGTTGGCCATGGGTCAAGGACTGCAGACCACCTAGAAGAAGACAGTCTAAAATAGGAAGAGTTCTCTGCAAATTCTGCACCGGGCACTTCTGATGGAATCCCTCTGAAGGCTTTGTCTTCTCCTGCAAAGAATCTGGATAATGAAGGTTAACTACTAATGAAGTGCTCTACAGCCTTTTTAGGCAAAATTCACTCTGTCCTTCTTGCCTATGGGTATATATGTGAGAAAACCAGAATATAGAATCATGGTAATAAATTTTCTTGATAATTAAGTCAATGAATAATAACCTAAACCAAATTTCTACCACTGTAGCTCCTACGTAGTATGCAAAATGTATCACTCACACGCTTGGCTACTCACTGCATAGGAGCTTTCGCCTCTTGACAGCAACTGCCATAGTTTTCTGCTTCTTCATTGTCTCAATAAAGCCTTTCAGATATGTTCTGTTTCAAACTCTTGATGGTTATGCAGTAACACCAAGGTTAATTTTGTAACAATCTCCATACAAAACCGTGATTTATTTAAAATGTAAACACATTAAGATCCATTATCATAAAATATATGGCTAATTTGCGTACTACATTTTCTGGAATTACAATTTGAAAGATGCATTTTAGCAGATAATCTACAGCATACTTTATTGTCCGTAACGGTACCCATGGGAATTTTACATTCCATTCGGTTTTCTCTTTCATCCTCATTATTTAAGTACTCATTCTAATAACACTAATACTTCAGCAGTCTGCAATAACATGTGCTTGAAAGAGCAGAAAGAACTATTTGCTTTCAACCTTTCAAATTCAGCTAAGCATTAACATTTCTACATTACCTCATTATTAAGACTTCAAGCAGTTTTTGCTGTAGGATTTAGACTGCTGAGTAGAATACAGTTGGAATATAAGATATTAGAGCCAAAGGAAAACCCTCAAGGCTTCATCTAATTAATTTCCTTGCAGTTTGCTTCATTGAAATACTTTATTTACTTACAGGATTGTCACTGTTTGGTCTGAATTAATTGCTAATGGCCTTCTGCCTTGACCTGATGGAGACCATCAAGGGATATCTCTCCCTTTATTAAGCCACTCTGTGGGGGACAAGTCACAAGTGTGATGTGAGTAAAGGCAGCAAGACTCAGTTCTACACTCACAAAAGCAGGGTTTCCTACCCTATAGCTGTGAGCAATCTGTCAAGTGGAGGAGTTATGCCTCCTCATTCTGGGTTTTTTACATTTAAAATATTTCATGTGAGTTCATGTAATGTGAAATATGCATAAGGGTTCTGGATCAGGGAGGGAGGTGTATCATTCCCCACACCATATAAGCAAAGAGTTTGTCCACCTCAAAATTGCTCTTACATTTTGGGAATGTTGAACCACCCACTTCCCCACTCACTCTTCTGTGACCTTTTTAACATATTATTTCTCTGTTTTTCCACAGTATTACAGTAAAGCAAAAGAGAAACAAAAACATTCAGTTAAAATCAAATTTAAAACAAATTTCTATTTTATATAGAAACTGCCAAGATTCAACTGCAGAATATCATGCTCATATTTGTTTAAAAGCTGTGTAAACTTTGGAACACACTGAGGAATTTCATTGCAAGTATTACTTTACTCAGACTGAGCCTTCTGATTTAGCATGGCAGTGTCTGTGTACAGATCCTAATTTCCTAGACTGGGCAGACTTAATTATGACACTTTTAGAAGATACTTTTAATTCTCTGGATTGGTATTGAGTATGAGCACTGAATATATGTAACATCTGAAAGACCACAGTGACCTGATACAATGGTCTGGGCTGCTAAGCTAGTCCTTCTTGCTGTCTCCATCCCTTTGTCCCATGCATGGTACTTAAACAAAAAAGGCAGCACACTATGGTTTGCATATGTCAAAGGGAGTGGTTGGGAGCACAGAGATGGTGTCAAGAACTTCCTAGAATGGCTCTTTTTGAGAGATGGCTTCTTCTCAAGTTCATCTGCTTCAAAAACCTACTGACACTACAGATGTGCCTTAAGGAATACATGGGTTTAAGGAGCTCACTGAATGGTGGCAGGAAGAAACTGGCTTCAGAAAGTCACCGTGTGTGAGAGGAAACAAGAGTAGAGTATTATTATTTTTTAAGTTTGCCCATTTTCCTTTACTGCCATGTAGTCCTTCAAGGAAAATTACTCTAAAAGCAATGCTGCTTTGATGCTTATAGAGTGTTACAAATTATTTTTTTACTTTTGCCTCAGTAACAAAAAAATAAATTGTATAGGCACAGAGGTCCAACCGTGAAAGGTAAAATTCAGTTCTTTTTCTGGTTCACTTCACAAAGTGCATTAGCACCTGTCGGAAATTGGTGAAATGTATCACCTTGGGCACCAGTGCATTTGCCTTGCAAGGACTGCACTGCAAAAAGGGCCTCTATTACAGAATAATGAATTTAATCACCCTTTCAACAATATAAAGTAGGAACTATATTTAAGTAACTATACTTAGTATCGGGCCCTATACTTAACTGTATGAGCAATTTTTAGTTATTCAGTGTACTTGACCAATTCAAACTGGTATTGTTAACCTCCCATGAGACTGCTCAAAATTGTAATGGGCACTTATTTATTTTTGGAGGTAAAAATAGAGTTTAAATTATTGGCTCTAAAAGGTTTGCTACTATTATTTTTCGTCTCACATTTTTAGTGCCAATTCACATGCCTAAGTGCTCAAAGCAAAGCCCTGACAGCTCTGACTTCCTCTGCAACAGACTACAGCAGGAGACGCATTTCTTCACAAACAATAAGGTCAATTTGTTTTCTTTGCAGAGCTGCCCAAAGCATCATTTCTACTAACATTAATATACACTTGCATGCTGGCTGATCTCATGACTGATTTCTAGTTGTTTTGATAGCTGTAATTGTAGTATGGGCTGCCATTAAGTCAGCAGAAAAAAACCTGTCACTGACTTCCATAGAAGTTGGAGTGGAAGCTTTGTGGAGGTAAAGCATTTCTAAAACATTCATTTTCCCCTTATTCTGAACAGGTCAGTAATGTTCCAAAGGAGACGTTTCTCTAACCAGTTTGTCAACAAAAAACCTACATCTTCCCAGCTTTTGAGCTCACTTTAGAAATGGGTATTTACACCAGCAGTGGATTTAGCACTCATTAACATTAGACAGGTTAAAAGGACAGGTGGAACCAATGTATTTTTAGGCCATCATTAAGAATAATCTTACAGCTAATTATTTAAATACTAATATTAGTATTTCATGAATAAATGGCTTGGGTAGGAAGGGACATTTAAAGGCCATCTAGTCCAACCCTCCTCTTCCGTAGGCAGCAATGTTTCTAGGTAGATCAGGTTGCTCAAAGTCCCATCCATCTCGACCTTGTAGGAGAAGTGCTCAAAGCCTCTGATCTTCCTTGTGGCTCTTTTGTGGACCTGCACCAACAGATCCATGTATTTTCTGTGCTAAGGGTTTCAGAGCTGAAAGCAGTACTCCAGATGGCATCTCACATAATGCAGAACAGAGAGGCAGAATCATCTCCTTCACTTTATAATGGATAATTATAAATAATTATTAAATTTGGTGTTTAAATGAATAAGTAACACGAAAACTACAGAAAGTAGACTTAAACTGCAGCAAGTAACTTAATTCTGTTAACTGTAAAGCCAACCAATAAAGTACACCATACCTATCACAAGACTGAACTGAAAATTTCTGGAAAATATAAACCTACCTTACCTAGAAGTTCATTCCAAATTTTGTGCTATTAAGGAGAATCATCTCTCTTCTGGTTTGGACTGGTCATTCCTTTTGCTATATCTTGGAGTCTGCTTTCAAAGCTTTTCATGTAGTATTTTTGTAATGATAGGGAAAACATTTTATCAGATAAGTCTGGCACTTTGACCACATTAGCGTGGGATACCTTCAGTCCCTGATAGCATGAATCATGTGCTCTGCTTAGTTTGTGTCTCTCATCACTTCCATTACACTAGAAACTGCTTCTGGGCTTGAACTGCCAAGCTCACAAATAAAACACTTACACTGATGGGCTTTGTAGAAAATCCTCCCATGCCAACAACCTTCAAAGCATGGAAGAACAGTATATCAACCCATTAGAAAGTCTCATTTTTTTCCTCTAGATTAAAGGCAATTACACAATTCTCTCTTTTTTTTTGTTTTTTGAGTGGGAATAATGAACTTATGTAACGTCAGAAAAATTACCGTGTTTCAATCTGATTAAAAATACCCACATTTAGGTTTCATTATCACATGATACTAAAATGAAAAGTTAAAGAATTTTCCACTGAAAACAGTCAAGGGACAGAACAATGCATTTCACTACTTTTACTTTCATTTACAATGACTATTCTGTCATTTGTCTAAACCAAATTTGCTGCTGTTGTGGTAAGAGGAAAGTAAATTCACAGTTGGAGAGAGAATAGATATTGAATTTACACATGCCTCAACACTCATGGCACAGAAGCATCCATCAGTCATTACTTCCTTGGTGACGTTTTGAGACAGACCATTATATTACCACTAGTCCTCAAAAAATGAGGCTCCAACAGTTAGTTTTGAATCTTATTTTGATTAGTGCATAGCTACATATAACTGAACTTGACTGAGTGAACTACAGTGGCAAAATGGCTGTATAAGACAGTATCAGTGTGTTCATCCAGACTGGGCACAAGCTTATTTTTATAACAGCTAAATAGATAATGTGTATCATATTAGCAGAGACAACCTACTTCGTAAATCTGATGTCTATCTCAAATAAGAAATACATTTTCCCCCATTTTCATGCTGCTGCTGCTATAGGTATAGTGAAAAATATCAGCCAGAGATGGCTCAATAAAATAAAATTGCCCCATTTAATATTTGCTTAGTATAGTATTACTGTATTACTCTTCTATTACTATGTTAAATCCACATTATTATTTCTATATGAATCATTCACATAACATTTATTTACCACAGTAAACATAAGAGTTCACTTTGAACTACCTTAAATGGCAAGGTTATCTTGTTAATATTTTTGAAAGAAACAGTACAGTACATTGTCTTCATGTTAGATAAAGCACCAAAGTGTAACTTATGCAAGAAGGATTGAATAAGAATATTTTATTCTATTTTTAGAAATTAGTAACAAGTCATTAAATTTAATATTTTGGAAGAAAAATATGATTAGTTATATGAAACATACAACTGGAAAGCATTACTTTACAATCAAGTGGATTTTTTTTGGTGTAAAAAGCGATTCCTGAATAAAAATGTGAGAAATTAAAAATGGAACAGAGGTCAGCCAAGCACTATCACTGGAATTTAAGCACATGAGTAATGTTTGTTTGCATAATTTTTCAATGATATCTCAACTGCATATTCACTTACAGCCAAAGCACAGATGAGACCATTTAATGAGAATGCAATCTCCCTCTAAATCGATGCGCTGTTCTCTCATAAGAAATGTGTATTACAAATATAACTACTGTCTTTGTTGAGACACTCAGCATTAAACTCAATATTCCAATTATTCTTCAGTGTCAGAATTTTCTTGTTTGTTTTTTCTCAACTTCTGAAATAAATTGGCTAAAATACTTTTGCCATTCTGGTTTGTTTGGTTTTTTTTTTCACAAAAGCTCTACACACTACAAAGTAGTTGTATACATGAACTGCAAAACCTTTTTTGCTGTAGCCATAATCAACATTGATCTTATTGTCTACTCATATGAAAATCCTAACAATAATTGTAATAAATAATCCCGATAATTTTCACAAAGTATCAGCTTTACCCAGAATATTCCAGTAATATTAGACGATGTACTCTATAAAATGTCATGTTTAAGTTGTCAATCAAGGAAATTTTACAGGTTAGTTAGTGAAACACTGGTTAATATATTCACTTTTTGTTCAAGGCTGAGATTTAACAGGCAAAAAAAAATTTCACTTCCAGGGTAGTATAAGCTTATACATTAAAAACTATTCAAAGGTAGCTTGTCAAAGCCTTTCGTTCTAGATTTTGAAGAAAAATAATTAAGATTCAACATACAGATGTGAAGGATCACAATGGATATGGCCCACTAGAAGTCTGGATTGTAAAATTAGATGCCATGAACATTTGCTCAGAATTTAGAATCAGTTCTTTATCTCACAGGTAGGTGGCATTAAATGAAGGTAAAACCAAAGCATTTTATTAGCTTGGGTTTTCAGTGTGCGATGTAGTTTTTTTTACTCACTGAACTTTATTAGAAAACTTACTAGATGGGCCTACTAAAAGATGTAATATTATGGCCAAGGAAACATCAAAGAATAATCCATTTTCTAAATGTTTATGCAGTACTTCTCAGAGTATAATTTGATGGGTTTACTGCAGCTGGAAGCTTATATAAAGTGAAGATGGAATCCAGTGAAAAAGCCACATTGCTCGCAACCTTCCCCACCCCAGTTAGCAGCTGTCAAGGTGCAACAGTGTAACTGGAGCAAGCTCCGCCTGATGTTAGTTACATCTACATTTGCAACACAGAAAAATAACCTGATTTTGAGCTGGTCAGCGACAGCGTGTTCTGTGAGTCAGGTTGGGCAATCTATGAAAGAGATGAGCACTGAGGCTTCTCATCTGCTCCCCTTAGCACTGCCTTTGCGCTCTCTGGTGTGGTATAAAGCCAAAAAAGACAGTGAAGACAAAAACTGATAGTAACACTTTTCACCTTGATAAAAATCCAGAAGTTGGCGGTCCTGCTGACAAAATGGTATACAAATGCTAAACAGTTAGGCCTTATCATAATAATTTAATATATAGTAAAAGATGGTGAGCCAGAATCATCTGGTAACTGTTAAGAGTCCCATTATAACCTGTCGGTCTACATGGACCAAGCACCGTTTCTGTCAAAACAGTTAGTGGAAGGAACAAACCATGGTGTGAGGGAGATGCTTCCCTGGAATGCCTCCCCATTGTTGCCTAGAGACTAATGTATTTTACCTCTTATACTGCATATCAGAGGATTTATGGGCTTATCAGTTTTTCTATCACTTTCAATGTATTTCAGATCCATCCTTAATGAGGACAGTATATTCTCCTGAACACAGGACTATGTTATTCTCCTTCTATGCCTCAATCTGTATAATTTGATCCTAGCACTGCACTCAGCCTCAACTCGCTGGCTTCCCACTGCTAACAACCAGCATCTAATCCTGGGAAAACATATACAGCCTACAACAGTCAGCACTCCTGTTGCTGCACTTGATGGTAAATGCTGAGCATCATCCACGAAATTATCAACATTATATTGAGACATATAGCCCTGTATAACATCTTTTCTCTATGATACATTGTATTTGAGGTGCAAAGAAAATAATGATCAAAGTATTTATGTAACCATAAAACACCTAAACCCTAACTCATTGCAATAAAATCTAGGACATCTACATCACACACAGGAGAAATTTTTTGCAAGCTGCAGACAGGTGAATCCACCTTACACACCTAACACTTTCCTTTAAAAGAGGAAATATCATAGAATCATAGAATAGTTTGGGTTGGAAGGGACCTTAAAGATCATCTAGTTCCATACCCTCCTGCCATAGGTAGAGACACCTCTCACTAGATCAGGTTGCCTTTTCTTATGAGAGCTAAAATTTAATACTCTTATAAGTTATTTTAAATATTTTCTGAAGTGGAAAAGCAGCTGGTCGAAATATAAGACTGGAAGGGTCGAAGTACAAAAGCATGACACCAAACATCTATATTCTGATAAAACTTTTATATGCTTGCAATGCGTGCTAAATTATACATTAAAGAAGATATTGATATTTGTAATTTAATTTCCTAGAGATGTGAGAGTCAGCAGAATCAAATCCATCTGAAAAAGATGGTGAAGTCTGCCACCTAATAAATCATGTTCGTAACGACATGAGATGCAGCAGAGCAAAACACCTTTGACTGACACAGAAGATCTACTATATGTCACAGCTGAAGCTTGGTTTTTATTAAGATAGCTACAGCAAGTCTACATTTAGAACTTCAGGAATAATAGTTCCAACTAATTATCTCATTATTGGGAGCTAATAGCTGCATTTTTTTTGCTTTCTTTGTCCAACAAGATAACTGTGTAATAGCTGGTATGCTCCAAAATGCATTCCTTTCATAAGCTCACATTTCACCTCACGATTTGTGAACATCTTAGAGCATTTCTCAGAATCTTCCTGGGTATAAAGTGAAGGTATATTTGCAGCTGTTACAAAACCAGCAGCCTTGCCAAACCTGTTTGGCGACAAGGCTGCTCCTTCCCTTTTGGACCTCTCCAGAAGAAAAGAACACATGTCACACTGCTACAAAGTGCTCAATCCACTGAATGATAGTCATGCAATTTGCTAACAATAAATGAACAGGGAAGCTGTTTGCACAGCATATTAGGACTGGGGCTACCCAGAGCTGTGAGCCTACAGAGAGAGAGCCAGGTACTCACTGTGCAATTCTAATGAAAGCACTAGAAGAGTAACGAGCTGCGCCACAGCACTGACTTCTAATCACCATTGACTGATCTGTGATTATTACAGAAACACTCATCCACCATGATTTGATTGCTCCCTCTTAGGGCACACTGGAGCAGACTCCTTGGGATCACGTGTGTCTGTGCATAAGGTTACTGGCATCATTTGGATAGGATCACAGGATAGTTTGGGTTGGAAGGGACCTCAAAGATCATCCATCCAGCTCCAAACCCCCTGCCATAGGCAGGGACACCTCCCACTAGATCAGGTTGTCCAGTGCCTTGTCCAGCCTGGCCTTAAACACATCCAGAGAGGGGGCATGCACAACCTCTCTCAGCAACCTGTTCCAGTGTTTCACCACCCTCACTCGTGTGTCTGTGCATAAAGTTACTGGTATTAGTTGCCCAGTATATATGATCACATACTCTTAGATTTCTGATGAGATCTCAGTTTTTCCAGCACACAGTAGAGACAGTGGTCATACAGCAAAGAGCTGTGCAATATCTTGTCTTTCACACTGTGGCAGCTCTCATTCTAGTTTAACAGTATTACCTGTTTTCTGGGCTCCTTATCATGCTGATGTCACACATACTAATAAAACTATTTTACGGCATGCTGATGAGGTACATAAATTGCCATTTCATGGATACAGCTGAATCACAGAGTGAGGTAGGAAAATTGTGTTAACTGAGCCTTCCTACACTGGCCTGTCAATTACTGTTTCCAATCAACTGGCACATAATGAGCCCACAACTTCATTAAAGCTCCTTAGTGCCACCTCAGTGAGAGATATATCTGGCTCTTATGTCTATACTAGTAAATTAAGCCAGCCCTGGAAAGTGGCTGGCACTATGTGTAGCTGACACAGAGAACTAAGCTTTAATGGCAAAGTCCTCTTACCTCTGGAACAGCACAGGCTTAGTGGGAATTACCAACTGGGAATGGCCTGTGGACCATTTCAATGCCATTAGGAAGGGTACTGGCAGGTCCACATCAGCTCTGGCCAGGGAAGATTATAACAATTTGCTAGCACAGGTGTTTCTGCCCACTGCCTATCAATAGTCCCAGGCTCACAATTACTATAGGTTGCAGCACTGAAATCACCTTCTTGCTTTTATTTCCTCTTCTTTAAACCACCGGGGAAGGTAGATTGCTACACAGGAACCAGATCCTGCTTATTTTTACTGGTGTTTTTCTTTTCTTAATCTATTACAATGAAACACCATGGAACTGAAATATCCATTGTACAGCATTTCAAGCTGTATTTGTATGGCTTGTCACTCCAACACATTTTACTTTTTGGACAGGAACAATTACAAATGTAAAAAAGTAAAATGACTTATTCCACAGAGCTGAAGATAAGCCTGAGGTACAAAGTACAGAAATACTAATTTCTGTCATCCTTAGCAAAATATAAAAAGTTACACACAGTAACAGTTACATTTATTTCATTACCAAAATGATGGGCCAAGAGAAAGGACTTTTCAAGCAACATCCGGAGAAAAGATAAGAAGAGAGTTCAGTATCCCGGAGAACAACGCACAAGCAAATGTGTGGCCAAAAGGTATGAAAACTGTGCAAATAATTTTCAAGTATTACTTTAAAAATCAATTATCCTCTTCCTACTCCAGTTCTTTGTTACATGTGCTCTTGGGAGAAAAACATGAATTGTGTTGATCAAGATACCTGAAATGGTGTTTAATATTTTGGTTTTATTTTAGTTGCAGCACTTATTTCCTTGCTTGCTTTTAACAGGTCCATTCCTTATTTGGTATTTTCTTCTACCTAAATCTTCAGGTTTTTTTCCAAACCGAAGCTGCTTTTTTAATAATATGATGCATTTCTTTTTGTGGGAAAAATAAATGCTTCTATTTCATACCCCATTATTTTGGGAGGAGACATTCATGCCCAGATACTACATCTGTTTTATTGATTTATTGCTCAGAATATGAAAGTATCTGAAAAAACATTATAAAAGTGAAAATACAAAGTAGTCATGCATAGTAAAAAATAATCATAAATGGCAACATGTCTAAAATGAAGACTTTTAATATCTATGTTCCAGAAGTTATTTTTACACAATTTTCAAGGTAGTTGTTCAAATACTAAATTAGTGCACAACAAGGATAATGTCAGAGAGGCTTTTTCAGTATTATAAAACACTCATATCAGAGCTAAAACTACTCTGCTCAGGATAAGCACTGTTGTTTTAACATCAGTATCCAAATATTCAACAATTCAAATAACACACAAAATAGAATGAGTCTAAGCTAATGGAAGAAAACAAATGAGAAAGAAAAACTTCCTTTGCATTGAATCACCAAGCTACAGCTTCCCCACAGCTTGCAGAAGCTTTTTAACTTTACCAATCCAGCATAATATGATGTTATCAGAAGAAAAACACAGTTCTGTGCTGTGCAGAAGTACAAAGGTCTATATGAATTGCAGTGCACTGGACAAACAAGGTAATTGTATTGTATCATTACAGAAACAACAGAAGCAGCACCATCGCAAGCAGCTGTTGAATTAGATATATCAGTCCTTGTTTCCTTAATTGTCAGGGAGCCAAACTTTCAAGGAGCATCCACGCACACAGAAGTGTTTCTAATGCTGGTTTTATCACCACAGTAAGGAATCTGCAGTATTAAAATCTAAGTGTACATTTATTCCAATTAAAAAATAAAAGATGCCCCTGTTGACAGCATTACTTACACAAGCTGTAATATCCCAGGGTAATTCAATTGTGTTTGTTATTTCACAAGCAGAATCACAAAGCCACAGAATCACTTAGGTTGGAAAGGACTCTTCAGATCATCAAGTCCACCTCTGACAAGAATGATTACTAAACCACACCTTTAAGCTCTATGTCTACCCACCTTTATATACCTCCAGGGATGTGCTTCAGCCACTTCCCTGGGGAGCCTGTTCCTGTGCTTAATATGCCCTTATGTTTAAAATCTTTTCTGTAATATCCATTCTAAACCTTCCCTGATAGAATCTGAGGTCACTCCCTCTTGTCCTGTCTCTAGAGACCTGGGAGAAGAGACCATCTCCCATCTCTCAACAGCCAACTTTCAGGTAGTTGTAGAGAACTATGAGGTTTTCCACCACCCTCTTTTTCTCCAAGCTAAACAACGCCAGCTCCCTCAGCTGCTCCTCAAAAGACTTTTTCTTCAGACCCTTAAAAACCCCTTTGCTGTCCTTCTTCTAGGCTCATTCCAGTAACAAAACAGGACATGGTAAGCTGTATGCTGATGATACATGGTATATAAATGTTTATAAATGGTCGATAAAAGTTACAAGCATGTTGGAGACAGGAGGCTTTAATGGCTTTAAGTATTCATTGGTTAAAGGCAATACAGAAAGTTAAAAAAGGCAATATAGAGAGTTAAAAATTATACTCATAAGCAACCTGCTGAACTGAACTATTTATCTGTAACAAATACAATCAAAACTATCTCAATTACTGAGTTCATGTAAATAAATTTAATATAATATAAGACTAAATTGATTATAAATGGGGCATGAATAAATTTAGACTAAAAATTACAGGAAGATATTTAAACGTCTGAGAATTAGAGTTCTGAAACAGATGTACAGGGCAAAAAAATCTAAACTGCTTTAACATCAGTCTCATTAGCTTATGAAAGGCTCCCTATAAAATAAATGGGATAAATTCTGCAGATGAAGAAAGGGTAATGTTAGTCTTGTGCATCCAATTTGTGTCATCAAATTAAAAGGAGACTGGACCATAACAGCAATCATTAGAATCTTCATTATATGAACCTTCATTATACTGAGAGCCAACCATAGCTCCCTATGGGATTCAGGAAAACATGTAGCTGACTTGGAAAAAACAGAGAATGAGAAGAGGAGGGATGCTCACTTGGAAGCTGGAGATCAGTCATTTAAGACAAGGACTTACTCTCCTGCCTACCCCAGCTCTTAGACATGGGGTTGGTGTGTTTAGTTCATTTGATTACAGCCAAGTTACTTTCAAATCAAGAATGGCTTGTTTCCACAGGTCAGATTACTGTGACAATCCAGCCTGTTTTATTTCATTTGGTTCCCCCCCCACACCCATTTGTGGGCCTAGTAATGTCACTCAGGGATATTGTTTATCAGATGTGTTATTACTACACAGAAGATCTAGCGATTCCTTCGTTCTCTGCACAGTATTTCTATACGGAATATAAAATCCCTTCATGCTGCTGTCTCTATTACAGGAACAAGAATATGAGTATTACAGATAAAAGCTAGAGAATAAAGACTTCAATGCAAGGATGTATTAGAGTCCATGCAGTCACAAAATGACACTGTGGTAGTAACACAGTACTAGTGGAGGTCCCTTTAGTTTATCATCATATGAATGAGACAAATTGTTTTGGCACAATATTAATCAGTCAGAAGAAGCAGGTTTAATCTTGCACTGGGAAAAAAGTTTCAATTAGGCTTTGGATTACGCCCAACATGAGGTTCTTATTAGTAGTCAGCATTTGGTAGTCTAAGCAGAAGTTAAACTGTGATAAACTCTGTCCAACCACAAATGCTATAAATTCAAATGTGTTCCAAGTAACAAAGTTACTCACAGGCCATTAAACTTTTGCCTCTGATAAAAACATTCAGATTTTACCTCTATAGGACTAATCAAAACTTTCTTCTATTTACCTAATTTTATCTACTGCCTGGAAAGCTGGTAGTGGCAAGTAACTTTATGAAAACATTTTAGCCACTGCTGTAAGTTCCTCCTGAGCTGCTCAGATGAAGGTAAGGTGACGGATGTACTGGGGTACCTGTGTACCCCTTGTTGTATGCTCTGCTTTCTCTTCCTTCACTGCCCTCAGAAATTCAATCCATCATTTCCTGTTCCACACTATCACAGCACCAAAGAGTGACTGGAAGTTACTGAAAATTAGTCTTGTGCCAACTGGAAGTCACATCTGATGAACTACTACACTGAAGCCACCGAAACCAGGTTGTGTAATCTGTAAAGCACAGAGGAAAAAGGTCTCTATGTCGAGGACATGCTTCTGTGAAAGACAGTAGTATTAACACTACTCTATAAGTTTTAATACGTTGATAACTAAGCTTAACTATATTTTTACTGGTTGCAAAACTGAGGCCTCTTCACTCTTTGTATTTTCCCCATGCATGATACCAAATATTGCTAGAACTAAGTAATAAATAATTTAGCCAGCTGGGAACAGAACCACCTATGTGATAAAAGTTTATTATTGCTTTTCCAACAAGGAGGCAAACAAGACAAATACTGACAGATCTCACACCTTTCTGGTCTTACCTTACCAAAAATGAAGAATTTTGTAATTTTATCAAAATAACACAGGAGTTTTTCTGAATGCAAGTTTCTCCATAGTCACTACTTTCTCCTTCTAGTGCTGAGTGCTAGCATCTCTGAAGCGAAAACAAGCTTGGTGACATTATTTGTTTATGCCATCTAACAGCACCTGAAGGAAGTAATCCAGTACTGCAGCATCACATTGCTAGTGAGGACTAAAAATAAGGACAAGCAAAGCACAAACATTTCTAACACTGTTGACTTTGTACTGTTATAGACTGTCAGAGACCGCCACCTTTTTGATACTGGGAATAGAATGTAAAATTATCTTTAAGGCTAAATATTAATAGAAAAAGTAAGTCTACTAAAACTAGTGATTTCCTCAAAACCATGTTTCACAGCTGAAGCTCTGTCTTGTATCTCCTACTCTCCCACAACACAATATCCTTAGCTGTACTCTACCCCCACCTACAGCAGTAAATTAATGGTCCACAGGAATTCCCCAGCTTTCAAACCAGGAGGCACAGCTTGGATGATGTCCGTAGAGAAAACCCTACCAAGCGGGGCGACCAAATCAAAACTGCCTACTGGCTTGCACTTCCCAGTCCCAGTAGAGCCCAGGGATTGTCTGGGAGGGGGCTCTACACTTCTACATTTTGCATTTGCTTGCCCCTCTAGCCATTAAGAGTCAAAGCCTTATAGCAATTGAAATTATAAATGCTTTGATGGAGAAACAGTTGCCTGAATGGATGTTATCTGCCTTTTCATTTAGTAAACATCTTTAATAGAACCTATTATTTTAGAGATATTTGATATGCAAATCATCTACCTTCCTTTTCATGCCCTCAGAGTTTTAGGAAAATTCCTCTTGACTCATTTCTGAAGTCAGTGGCTTCACGCTTTTAAAAATTGGGCCCTATGTTGACTTAGGATTTTAGAGCCTATATTAAGAAGAGACATTAGTGTCCAGTTTTCAGGAGACTTTAGGTTTGTATTGATTTTGAGAGGAATCTAGCAGGGCTTATGAGTGCATCAAAGCACTTGGACATAGTGTGAGTTTGGCACCCAGAGAACTTTGTCAATTTGAAACTACAATAGGAGTATTTATCTGAACCTGTTGGAGCCTTCGGGCTCCAAAGTGCTTACACTGCTTTGAAAACTGAACTAAGGCTGCAGTGATGCTTAGATAACTTTGGAAATGCTGCCCTTTATCCTCTCATACACTGTACTTTGCCATAGATTGTAGCAAAAAAAATTTACTCTTTATTTCAGATCTCCTTAATGTTGATTTTTTTTCCCCTTGGACTTCAAACGAAAATTTCAAAGCAGAGGTATCTGTTTTGAAATCAACATCAGAAAAAGTCCACAGTTGCATGAATTTCCACAGGATGTGTTGAAAACATCTCCATGGAAAAAGATATCAGTGTCTCTTCAGAGTAACTACAACAAAAAATTATTGCTTCTTTATTAAATTCTGTCAATAATTTTAATATAATGCCACGTGATCTGCACATTAGTGTAGAATCCTCCAAAGTTTAATCCTTTCTGTTTATAATGCTAAGGTGTTTCTCGCATATGGTGGGTAATCTATATTATTAACACAGCAGAGCATTCATTTCTGGTAGCACCTCAGTGACCGCTTTCATTGTCTCCAAGAAGGATATTTGATTACTATCAGAATGAAACTTATCTAAAGTAGGAAAATTCTCTACTATGTCAGAGACATAGTAGAAAACCTGTGTACATATGTAACTAGATAGCTGGGTTTCCCGTAAGATAATCTGTGACAACTTTTGTCTATACAGACTTATCTTCAGCAGACATTCCACACAAAGCAAGGCACAGAAGTCATGTGAAGTACCACAGAAAAAAGAGCATGCAGTGCAGAAAATGTCACTCGAAAGGCCTGGGACAAATTATACCGTGACATGATGTGAAAGGAGAAGGAATAGAAGAAAAAGTGTAACGTAAGGAAGAAAAAAAAACTTTCACTGCTACAGAGATCTGCATTTTTTAGAAGTGGTTTGCCGTACTAAGAGAGCTGCCTGATCATGAGGCCCACCTGCTCAGTGCCAACACAACACTCCCATCATCCCTCCTGTACATTTCTCATCCCATCATTCTACCCCAGCATGGACAATGTGGCACAACCCCGCTGGCAGCTGTCCTGCACACTCTGTTGCCCTGCCATCTCCACCACCCTTGCATTTCCTTTGCAGGGGTATCAGCAGGCAACAGCTGAGAATAATGGATACTGCTAGTCCAAGAGTGACACATTATTTCACTGCTGAGGAAAGGCATAGGAGTGGCTGTGAGCTTTATCAGTGATGAGATTTGAGCTGCCAACTACGACTATGTTCAAATTTTCTTTTATCCTGGTACAACTGTTGAATCTGAGCAACAGCTCAGATCTAACAGGGTGGTCACAGCTGCTCCAAAATGTTAAAAGATATTACAGCAGAAACCCTTGCTCTTGCCCTGTTCATAGTGATACAAAGTATAAGCTCATGTATATAGAAACATTGAATGGTTTACGTTGGAAGGGACCTTCAAGATCATCTAGTTCCAACCCCATGCAACCCAACCTGCATGGGCAGGGACACCTCCCACCAGACCAGTGCTTCATCCAGCCTGGCCTTCAACACCTCCAGGAAGGGGGAATCCACAACCTCCCTGGGCAACATGTTCCAGCGTCTCACCACCCTCACAGGAAAGAACTTCCATTTATTTTGCACTTACTAATTTATGTAGCAGGTTCATCTTCCCTTTCACTTACATGAAGACCTTTAGTATTCTCTAACAAAAAGCATAGAAACACCTCATGAAAGCAAACATCTTTAGGTCTGAAGACAGAGGAAACACTTATTCAGGCTGCCTTAAGATCATAAAATGTAATGTTCATAAGCTGTCTATTGAGTTGTATTTTTAAACAAAAACAGGTTAGGGCTGAGTTACTAGGACCAAAAAGCTCCTACAAAATCAAATACAAAACCTCAAATTAACAGTCATCCTGTACTACAGGATCTGCCTGAGACACTGGGAACATTTTCTACATGTGTTCTTCCAGGGTTGTGTTAACACAGCTGGTCTTTTCAAAATCTCAGCTGGAAGAAAATCTCACACATGCGCAGGTACACAAAGTTCAGCTCATCCCAAGGCCAATGCCACCGACAACAGAGCAGGATATACAAATTAAGCTTGTTCATATGACTTCAAGATTAATTGAGTCATGCTTTCCACTGGAAGATTTTTAACAGAGCCTTAATTATGCATGATTCAGGTTTTTAGCTATTTCCTACATGTGGTTTCTCTTGACTCATTAGGTAATAACCTTTGAAAAACTCACTTTCACTGGTTCTAATCCATTAGCAATGGCCAGTGCCTGAATTTAGTATATGATAATATTCTGTTTTCTATGGCAATGAAAAGGCTAATCGTATCAGGAGATAGTCTGAGAGGATAAATTGGATTACAGTCAAATAATCTCCCAAAGCCTTATTACGGATATCATTAAATCATTTGATTATTACTTTCTTATCATTTCAGAAGATAAAAATGTCAGTAGGGCAATAAAATTCTTCATTTGACAGTCAACTGCAATTCACTGTCAACATGATAACCTTTCATATTTATATATTGGTTTTCCATAATGAACATATCAAGTTAATTTTGTTAATGGTACTGCTAATGATATTACAGTGCATATAATTGAAAAATAATTTATTTCTTTGTAATTAAAACACCGATAGATACTTAATACACATATTTTCCACATGTCACTTCAAACATGCTCCTGTATGCATGTGCTGACAAATCAAAAATATTGCATGTGTTTATTGTAGAATTTAGATTTTAGTATGTGGTGATGTGATGGGATAAAAGTTCTGCCAATTTGTTCATAGAATACCCTTTCTGAATAAATTATTGCAAATAAATCCTGCATATTACATTAAGGGCTCCTGGATATCAAAAGAACAGTACCTCATTTAGGTTTCTAAATACATTTATAAAATATCATATGGTATACACGATTTTTACAGACACTGAATAGGACCATGTTTGTACCTCTAGTTGATACACAGCAAATATCACATAGTGTCAAAGTGATGTAAGAGCATCATAATGATCACACAGAGACATACCAAAGGTTCAAGCACACTATCTGTCAGTGCTCAATGAAAGAAGCCCAGGCAATTATTGACGAGTGAAAAAATGCACATTATTTCCTTAGAGAATTGTCTTGGGCTTTAACACACACAGTGTCTTTGCAGCTAACAACCTACATTTTTAATTCCCTGAATCAGCCCAGTTACTTTTCAGTTCATGTAAACTGTTAGCACAGTTCATAACAGTTGTAGTTCTGAGCATCTAAACCTCTTGCCTTGCAGCAGAAGATGGCAGATTAGAGTGGGATTTTATGGCAAGTGCCTGCTTTTACAAATCAATTCATAGAATCTGGATACAATCTTCAATGTTAAATTTCTTGATGGTCTTGCCTTAATGAGTAAGCAAACCATAAGCATATTAGAATATAACATAACAGAGGAAAATCTATAATGTCACTCTGTCTTATGCTTAGTCTTTACTTACAAATGCAGTATATTGAACATTAGAGCTCAAATCTGGGGTTTGGTGAAGAAATTACTACATGAAATGCAAAAAAAAATCTCAATTTAATGATTGGTTCAAAGTCTATGGGGATAGGTAAATAATTTTTAGATTCTTTTTTTTTTCCCCTCCAGGCTTTTAAATACATAGACTATTCTAGCCGGCTGTTGTTATATGCAACTCTGTATGTGCTTCCAGCTTTTTTCAGGATACTTCTGTATTTTTATAATTTCTCCCTGCCCATGGCAGGGGAGTTGGAACTAGATGATCTTTAAGGTCCCTTCCAACCCAAACCTTTCTATGATACACAACAGAGTTCCCCAGCTTCGCTCTGCTCCAAGGAAAGAACTGCTGCCTTTACTCCTGTCAGCTTGCCAGTAACCAGTTTTACTCCATGTCCCCTGCTACTTTTAGTTGAAGGAACCAAGTCTCTTATTTTTGCTATACCACATCTCACCCTCACACCTTGTCCAGCTTAAAGAGTCCTAGTACACTTCAAAAATCCTTAATATATAAGCTGTTCACAAAACTTTTGTCATATTCTTGATCACTATTAATCTTCCCTAGTTTCAGAACATTGTTTTGGAGACTCGGGGAATGAGAACTGTCCATAGCAAACAAGACACTCACTCAGATGTCCAACTGCATAAAATTTTCCAGTTTTTTTCTCATCTTTCTAGTGATTCCAAACATTGCATTTGCCTTTTTTAAACAGCTCAACTTTCAGATCACTTTTTTCACAAAACAGCCTCCTGTAAATCTGCTATCTCATCCCTATGTGGTATTTGTTAGCTAGCAGCCCATTATTCAGTTTCTGATGGAAGGATTGCTTCTTTTTTTCCTGTGTATCACTTCACATTTAATTTCATCATTCTAACATGTGGTCACTCACTACCATATGATTCTTCTGTGGTTCTTCACAATGCTCCTTATTCTAAATAACGTGACATGTAGCATTTCTTTATTCATTCATCTGCATATAACTTTTAAGTATTGTGATCAGCATGCACATACGTGGAATTACACTGGTGATCCACTCATACGATAAACACTACCTTGCTACCTTTTAACAAATATTCTTCTGTGGGAAACTTCGCTTTTACCACACAGTAACTCTGTTGAAGGGGTTCTGGTGAGTGATTCTGCCTTTGATATGAACCAAAGTGATCCTCCTTCATCTCATCATAGAAATCATCAGAGTGCATTAGTGGGTTATGGAACTCAATTCTTTGTAAAATCATGCTGAGTTTGCCACATTATATCACATTATTCATACATGCATTGATGTTACTTGTTATTGTTTCTTCTTCCAATCTTTTGCACTAATTGCAGACAATAGGTTTGCTCATCTATGATATAATGAATCTTATCTGGAGCCATCTGAAAAATAAGTGATCTGTAAGTCACTTCCCTATCCTGCAGTATTGGAGTAGTTTTAGGCAGTGGTCAGAAACCACAGCTCATGAAGCAGAATCCTCACATCCTTCAGAACATTATAACGCTCCATGCCATCATCAAGCTATAAACAGTTCATAGTACTACTTTATTAAATGACAGAAACTCAACACCAGTAAGCCACAGAGTCAAAGGCCCCATTTCAGATATTATAAGATCATAACCATATAGTTTAGAAAGAACCTTTCAGATCATCGAGTCCAACCACAAACACAACTATAACAAGCCTTGTGTCTGGATAGGGACTTGAACCCTTGACCCTCAGATTAGAAGTCTGACGCTCTCCCAACTGAGCTACACCCAGGTTAATATTCCTGAAAGAAGATCCACAGATCTTCTTCTCCAAAGCATATTCCATGCTGGACCCTCTACTGCAAAGCTTCTGCATGAAACTAAAGTGCGAGAGTAACCAGCAACTGAAGTGACAAATTTTTCTTAGAGCTTGATGTGGTTTCCTTGTAAAAATCAACACTCAGTTGCATTTTGGATACACTGCTTCTCACACTAGCTGTCAACAGCTTTTTGTCTGGTTTCTGAATATTTTCACTTCATCACTCCACTTCACACTTTGTTTTACCAAAGCTATCTTGCTTTCCTTTCTGCTCTCTTTTCTAAGAATTTGGCTGTGCTTTGTATATATCAGCTTAAGATTTCTTCTTCTGCTTACCATATACTTTACTTCCTTACCTAGCAAGTTTCATTCTGCTCTAAGTGATGGTCCAGTACTGAATTTAAAATAAGAAATCATCTTTTAAAATGTGTAATCAGCAGTAAATGACGGAATGAGAAGTCTTCTTATTAGTGAACATATAATTGGATACACAAGTTGACTCAACAGCAAACCATCTGTTTCAATGCATAGTTATCTGCTTTAAATATGTAGGTGTTAGTAGGGACTCACAGTAGGGGATTTTCAAAAGTAAACTTCAGCCCGGTAACCTCCCTATCTCCATCTCTGTCATCATTAGAGAACAAAGATGTTTCTCGTCAGGGTCATGCAGTGTGGCTCACTCAGAAAAGTTTCACAGTTCCAAGAAAATAGTAAAAGCAGGGACAAATTAAAAAAGGGGAGTTTGAAAGCCAAGAATAACTTGGTAATACTCAATAATCTTAAAAGATTTCTTTCATATGTGTGGAAAGTTTCTTCCTCCTTACAGTTCCAGTGTCTTGGTTTCCTAAATGGAGCTGTCTGGTTCTAAACATGACACTTAGTGTTGAGTGGAAAGCTGACACTCTGATATAAAAATCAAACAGAAAACCTGTAGTCAAATACCATGATTCATAAACTTCAAGTAGACCTAATTAAGAAGAAATGATAAAAGAATGTTTCCTTAAAAATTGGTGTGAGTGAGAAACAGCCTTCTATTTCACATTTCACTGAAAACTTTTTAAATAGTAGACCTGTTCTCCTATAGTAGACCTGTCCCCTTATAGTAGACTTGTCCTAAACAGAGGACAAATACAAATAGAAAATCACATATACTCATTAGTAAAACTTTTCTGGAAAAAAAATAGACTAACTCATGAAGTCCCTCATATTAGCTTGTTTAACATGGCATACCTAGTCAAAAGTATGACTGTAAAAAGTAAAACATGGATAATGATGGCACATTTAATTATAGTATTCAAGGTAATCAACACATGCAGGAAACAAGTTCCCTTGATTTTCTTGCCTGTCTATCAAGTAGAGATAAAATTATGTTGTGAAAGGTTTCCAAGAAAATTTCATGGTCAAACTTTATTCCATATGTGTATTTATTTAAGACAGGGTGGAAAAGGCAGCTATGAAGAGAACTTAAAGACCAATTAACCACCAGAATCCAGAGGCATAAATAAAATCAAAGTAGGGAAGTGCACCTAAAGTACTTGTGCCGATATGTGAACATGAGAACTGAATTCAAGTTTTCTGACAGAAAACACATTTTGCCAATCAAAAAATTCAAAATAAGCTTTTCAATACATTTAGGATCTAACAGTTAATTTAGTATGAAGATTTCTCAGGGTCAGAAGCAGGGAGAAGATGGAAGAAAAAAAGAATTTAAGTCAGAAAAGTGGAAGAAAGAAAAGGAATGAAGAAAGTAAGTCTCCTCCAGAACAATTTGTTAGCGAACATTTGCTCAAGAGCAAAGAAGGTAACCATCTTAGAGTATCTACTTTGATAAACTTCAGCCCAGGCAAGTGTGGGATCAGTATGACTCTCAGTCTTTAAGTTGCGTTCAGCAACATAAACAACTGCAGTAGTTATCCAACTAACTCAGTATCAACCAGGTCGAAGAGATGTTGACTCCAGCACCCTTACTCAAACAGGACCACCACCTAATCAGAAAGTCAATCACACACTAGGCCTCCGCTGCACCTTGTGGCCCACTTGGCTACTGCAGTCTTATGTTTTCCAAGATACCACAAATAAGTAATTCCATAAATCAGCAAAGTATAGGAAAGCTGGCTATAGTTTTTGGCTATAGTGGTTCATCTATTCACAAATGAGAAGCAACGGGATTCTGTGTAATAAATGTACAAACCCAAAACTGGGCAAAGATAGCGCAGCCTTTGCTTTTTTCCCCTCCCTCTGGAAGTAGGAAGAAGGTTAATTATCACAGTACAGTAAGTGCACATTCTCCAGAAGAGCACTTCTTAGTCTTGTTTATTTTAATGTTCCTCAAAAATTACATATAATTGCAGTTTATCTTTTGAGTACTGTTGCTGCTGCTCCAAGAATAGTGTAGATTTCCTTTGGGAAAGGTAACAGAAGTGGCTGAAAGACTCCTATGTAACTGAAGTGTGAGCTAGCAGTATCCATAGATACAGAAAATTAACTGATTTTGAAATACTAAAGTAATCTTTCCAGATCTATGCCATAAAATCATATCACCTTTGTGATGAAATCTACAGAAATAAGAGAAAACAGTTAAAATTTTTCTTTATATCAATTTTCATTTCCACTCATAGTATCTGTTCACTGATAAGACCACTAAGCAGTTCAGAGGAAGAAATTCAACTGCAATGTCCTGCATTTCCTTGAGATCACTGGCTAGTTAAAATTAATTTCAAGGCCTGCCATTTAGCCAGTTTTTAATCCATGCTATGCACGGCTATTGATTCTCCAAGAATTTACTCTACAACCATCTCACAGTCTCAAATAAGGCACTGACTCAGACAATAATCTTGTACACCTAATGTAATAATGCTGCAATTAATTACTGAAATATGAGCCAAATTTTTACGCTTCTTAGTTAAACTCTTGCAAATAAGAGAAGAGTTTTAATTAACAATTAGTGTTTCTGCAGATGGAAATTTCTTTTTTTGGCTCAGACTTTGAGCCAGAAGCTACACATGACAGGCCAAAGCAGACATGAAACTGCTGATTTGATGACTTCTGACTCGTTTATTGAAAAAATATGAAGGATGGAGACCTAGCTAAAAAGTTAATTGTTATTTTTAAAAGTAAGAAATGTTTGGCATTATGCTTTGATTTTAATTTATAAACAGTTGTTATAAAATACTACAACCTTATGCAGTCAATCTAACAAGGACATGCCTGGCATAATCAACATAATGATAAGATATATATCTTTAAATACTATTTTTTTCATGTTTAATTAGAAAAGCTAAACAAATCTAAGGGTCTTATCTTACATGTTTTGCTCAGGTTATTAATTTTGTTTTGAATTCCATCACTGATTAATTGAAAACAGCATAACTAATTCCTTTTATGTGTAATCAAGTGAATTCTGAGCACTACTACTGCTATACTATTTATTTTCAAAATGGAAATAGTCTTATAAGTCTGTAAAAGTGATACTTTAAATCTGTATATTATGGCAAACCTATCTTTGATGCCTTTTTCCTCCCTATCCTCTCCATTACTTTTAATTAGCTTCCCCTTAGAAGGAATATAAATGGTAACACATGAGAACCATTTGCATATTCCGTATAAGTTAAATTAAATTCTTATTCTGATGAGACAGAGTGAAAGACTATACTCTTATATCTCAACTCCTATTATGTTTCTATTTAGTTTGTAGAGTTTCTCATTTGCATTAAACTACTTAGCAAAAATCAATTGTTAATTATATTGGATTTTCAACTATGGATTGTAGAGGATCTTGCATCTTGAAGTATGTGCTGATGTTTAATAGTATTTCGATAAGCAGAGTGAAAATGTCACATGCAGGGAAATGTTGTTTCGTTATTTTTCATATAAGCATTTCTCAAATTAACCTTTTTATTTTCCCCTTGGACTTTTCTTTCAGGGTACCCCCTTCAGTACCTGGAGAATATATCTGTGCTTTGGGGGGAAAGGAAGATTTATGT
Source organism: Turnix velox (assembly GCA_013400935.1). NCBI lineage: Eukaryota > Metazoa > Chordata > Aves > Charadriiformes > Turnicidae > Turnix > Turnix velox. The sequence continues at coordinate 390,431 of VZTY01030633.1, read as the reverse complement.
CTTAATGCAATTCATATCCTTAGTTGTTTTCTTTCCCCAATTACTTTTTCTTCCACTGACTACAGGACAAATCCTGCCAGCGCAAGTCAGGTGTTCAGGGGTCCTCCTCAGCACTTCTACTAGATTGGACCTACATGTCTCATTGACTCCAATCCTCCAAAACACATGAGGTTCAGGGCAGTTTACATGCAGATCTTGTGCTCTCTTCCTGCATCTTAAATGAAATGGCAGTGCTGTAAGTTTAATGGTGTTACAGGTGACAGAAAATCTACTTTCATGTACCAAATGATAATACCAAATTAAACTTAATATTTTATTAAATTGTTATCTTATTAGATAGATCTGTGCCAACTGGAATTGAAACAATCCCATCAGCTTTATGGAAAAAAATTGTTCCTCCAAGTGTTCGCCCAAAGCCTTCCAGATGTGCTGGTTCGGAGTCACCTTCCAAAGCATCCTACACTACAAGCAGCTGAAGAAAACTGCCTTTCACCTGTTCTGACTGCCATAGCTTCCCAGTGCTTCAAACTGGGAATCAGAAAGATGGTTGAGCTCATCACCCTTCCACCTTTTTACAGCAGAGCAGCTCTCGGATCACACCCATACTTGTGACAAGGCTGGCATCTCAAAAAGAACTAAGTTTAAGAAGAAGCCATCAGACAGCATTTATATTAGTGTTTTCTGCTTTAAAGAGTGCTTATCTGCTCTGTGCAAACAAAATGCAATGGAGTGATGGAAATGACACAGTTCTGTTGTAGGAAATAAAAGAAAAAAAGACAGGTACCTGTGAATATTTCATTCTGTGACCCAGGTAACACTAACTCCTTAGCAGATAGATGCAAAACAGATAAGGCCATTTCCCAAGAGCGCAGTGGGACAGTAACCTACATCAAATATTCTTTCCTGTGATGTCAGTACCTCTCCTGTCACCACTTATGCTGGATGCTGCAACCCTACCAAGATGTGTTCTACAGTTTCCAAAGAGCTTACCTTTATTTATTACTGTAATAATCAGTTCTTGGCTTGATAGCACTTCATCAGACATTGTAGCTGCCCTGGTTTCTCTGAATTAAGTCAAGTCTGCTCTAAATCAGGCAGGGGCTATCAGTAACTGCCTTTCTTCACTCTACTGCATTAATTTACCACTTCCAAAAAAACTCAACTACACTTAGACTTGTCACGAGTAATCCAGTGGTACTGCTAAAGCATGGGGAAGAAGTCTGCTTACACTGCCTTTGTAAATACAGAGCACTTGAGGGGACAACAACCTACACTCTAGGTCCTTTATCCCAAGAACAGGCATCTGAAAGATGTTTTTATTTAGTTATTCTTTTCATGTCTTTCACTGATGATCAGCTTTCCTGACAGAAGTGCAGCACCACAATACTAAGCCCTGGTGTTATACTGAGTCAGAGTAGCTGTGGTGGTGGTGTGGTCCCACAAAGCCAGGTGAAGACAGATAAGCAACAAAACCAAAACCATCAGATTGTTATTTTAGCTAGTGGGATTCAAAGTAGAACAACTGAAGCCCATTCTCTTTCAGCCACCCACAGACAAAACATCTGTTACTTATTTTAGAAGTTGCTAATGACAGAGAACAGTTTTCAGCTCCTACTGAAAATATATAAAATACAACCACACTAGGAAAGCCTCTGACAGAAAATACTAGAGCCTTCTTTACAAACATATGCTGCCACACATTTACACTGAATATTAAAAAAAAGCTTTTATCTTCTTACTTTTTTTTATCCACTCTTCCTATTATATTATTTATGAGTGTACTTTTTTTCCCTGCAGATTTCTAATATCCTGACATTCTTTGCAACGCCTTACACTTCATAAAGTTACTTTAAAAGCTAATTCAGGCAAATAAATTCTCCCACTGTTCAAAGTAAACACAGCCACCACTGTTCCTTATTTTTTTCCTAAGGAACAACATGTCTAAGGCATCACAAATTGTTAATCATAGAATCATAGAATGGTTTGGGTTGGAATGGACCTTAAAGATCATCTAGTTTCAACCTTCCTGCCATGGGCAGGGACATCTTTCTCAGAGCCTCAGCAAGCCTAGCCTTGGATGTCTCCAGGGTCCACCTCTCTGGGCAACCTCTTTCAGTGTCTCACCACCCTCATGATGAACACTCAGGTCCTTCCATTTTTCCCCCCAATTTGCTTCTAGGCAGGTTCCACATACCCCTCTTTTCTCCTGCCTCTGCCCCTCACCAACCATTTTCCAGCCTATTTTCCCCCAAATCCCACACACCTGGGCTCCACTGGAGACTTCTCCCCTTCCCAGCTGTTCCAAATCAGTACCCTTCACCCACTGTCCTATTTAACACCAGTGGGGAAGGGCAGCTGCCACTGTTTGTCTCCCTGGGTGGTGCTCCTCCTAGTGTCTCAGCTGCAGGGCATGCTACTGGTGAGCTGCAATTTTCAAGGGGACATGGTGGGAGGAGAAAGGCTGGGGGGCTTGCTGGCCCCCCCACCTGGTTAGGCAGGAGGAGAGATGGCAGGGCTTATGATTGCTTATGTACAAAATAATTTTGCTCTGTTGTCATTAGGGACTCTGGCTTATCAAAGGAGTCTGTCAAATTCATTCCATTGAAGTCTGCAATGTAGTCATTCTGCTAGACAAATATCAGGGCTAGTATTTTCTCTTTTGCAAGAAAGTATATTTGTAACTGTACAGTAGGTAAGAATCAGTCTTTAGAAAAAACACAGAGGCTACTCAAAAGCCTGTTATGAGGTGCCTAGTAAGAACATAAAGGAGAATCAGTTTAAGCAGACCAACATAGTTGCATACTTGCTTCTATTATCCTTTGCAGAAGTTCTCCCCCTTGCAATGTCACAGCGGTGATATGACAAAATCCTCCTCCTGAGAAGATTTAAGGTTACTGCTAATACTGAAGATAAATTTCAGGCTCACTTCATAGAAGCATATGTAGATGCTAAATCTTGGTTGTTCTGGCTAAGAAAACATACCCCATAAAACCTAAAAATCTTTATGTACAATGGCTTCAGCTCACATTTGCCTAGGAACATGAAGCCAGCTGATCAGGAAGAAAGAAAAGTACTGTGCAGTGCTTTCTATGCAATTCAATGCCCTTATTTACATGGAAAATCATAAATAAGAGTAACAAAAATAATAGTAATATTCTCATTACTGTGCTGGCTACAAAAATGAGCTTGAACTACTCCTACTATCTCAGTTGAATTATTGTAAAAATGTGACGCTGAAGACATGCAGTTTAGTGTCATGTTTACTGGCATGTGGATTGTTCTCCTGCTTAGGTTGGCTATCTTTATAGTTAAAGAAAAATCTAATTTTAAATGAAAACTCATTTGCTGGGAAAGGAGAGTGATGGCTGGGGTTTCTGTAGAAGTACATTCTTCGTTATGCTCCCATTATGTTAGCCATCTAAGTCTCCAGAAGATCTTCGGAGCCATACAACATGAAAAGCTATTTGACAGGGGCTGTCAAAAATTAAAACTATCAATGAGGCAATTGATAGTGCCAAAATTCCTTTCACAAAAGGTTAGTAGTTAGTAAAAATTAGCAATTTTGCTCTATAGAAGAGTTAACTATATCTGAAAAGACATAGATAGTGTTTGCTGTATCTTTGACTGCATTTATTCAAACAAAAACTATTTTGGCTGTAGGAACAATAACTTGTTGTTGCCATTTTTCCTTTTGATCTGCAACTCCTTATGAAGTTTATTTTCAGTGGATAGAAATGCTGCTTAATGATTAAATTAGTCATTAAAAGTGGATCCAAGCAGAATTCACCAGAATCTCCGTTCTTTATTTAAAAACTGCTTTTTAGAGATATGGAAATCCAGTGCACTTAACATTAAAGAGGCAAAGAGTGGATTTCTCAGAAAACTAATAACTTCATAGCCAATATCTGGCAGCTGAAGAACTGTGAAACAATCAAGATTCTGACAAAAAGCCAACAGAATAGGCTGCTGTAGACAGAAAAGTAATTTCCAGGGCTTACTAAAAATCTTAAGGTATGCCAATATATGCAGTAATGAATCATTCATTATATTTCATAATTCTGCCACTAAACAAGAAGACGCAGCAATAATGAATCTATAGAAAACATTTTTGAAAGCATTACTGAAATTTTAGGAAGAGCATCATTGGTTTGGCAGATTTCACTGGTAATTTGCAGGAAAAATGGAGACATCATCTTCAGGCATTAAAAATTATTTTGAAAATAGTGCTGAAGAGCTGAACATCACAGATGGTCAAGAACAGAAAACATCTTGAAAGTCAACAGAATAACAAAGAATGAAAAGATAGAGTAATGTTACATATACCAGGAAATAGATAATTGATCAGCATTTCTGGCACACAGTCTTGGATTAAGTGGGAAATAACTGAAGACAATACATGCTGGTGTTCCACAGCAATGACCAAAAGAATTTGGTGTATCAGTTAAACTGGAATCTCTTCACACAAAAAAGGAAGCACAAGCTCAAGTTTAGCTACATGTTCAAAACTCTGAGAAAGGAGATGATCACAGTGCTGCTAGATATCCATACCACATTTACCAGTTATTGAAAAAGGACTGAAGTTGACATACTCCTCTTCTATGAGAATGTCATGAGGTGTTCACATCACTAGTTATATGATCAGCCATGGTCTGACAGTAATGGAGCGTCACATTCAAAATTAGACCTCTGCCTACGTGAGGCTATCCTGGTGGACCATCATAGTGCATGCAAAAATGAAAACCTACAAACGCCTGGACCAGAAGCTGGACTCCAACTGCACATCCTCATACAGGGTTCACATTTACATGTCTGCAAGAGGTCCGTGGACCATAAAAACATTAAAATTTTTAATGTATGGTCCAGAAACAATTATTTGGCCTCTCTGTTCACTTCTGTAGGTGAAGCTTGACATCTGTATTCAGGAACATTTAAGGCTCTCCTGCTGTTTGCTTGCAGCCAGGAAAATTGACTTCAAAAGAACTGCTTACAGCCAGATCAGTTCAAAATGCAGTGCCTAGGAGATTATGGTCCTCAAAACAGAAAGAAAGACAAGGAGAGCAGAAATAAAGTGCACACACAGAAATAAAGTTTCTGAATTTGAATAAGTAACATTTTCCAGTCACACAATGGAAGAAGCCTAAGATTAACCAGTTTGAAGAAATGGATTTGTGTCAGGGTAATCTCCCAGCCACTCCACTTTCCTAACTATAAAAATTAAAACAAATAGACTTGTTTACATGACTCTAGCTGATCAATTGCACACGAGATTTGAAGAGGACAGAAGTGTAAACATGTTACTTGTACTACAGAATGCCCATCCAAGAAATACTCCATCTGAAAATGAATAAATGGTGTGCTCAAAATTCCATGTCAGATGCTGGGCAGCCCCTCTCTGGGATGCAGTTTTCTAATCTGTGAGCACCTCTTGCACACGTGAATAGAAAAACTGCCATCATTCAATCAATTGAGATTCCCTTCAGCTCTGACTCATTTCCATTTGTCTTCTGAAATCTTATGAAATACCATTGTCTGGGTTTACAGAGGTTTTTCACAGTTGTCTGACAACTGTAAAGTTGTTTTCGCACTCAGGACTAGGGAAATGAGGTCCATCCAGTGCTCCCTGTAGTTGCACAGTCAGCATTTGATCTCCAGAAAGCAGAAGAATACAAACCCCATTGCTAAAGAAAAAGGGCTAGTTGCCGCACACTTTAATATGTAAGTCAGTTTTCATGAACATAACTCAAACACAGGATGAGTTGGGAGAGTACACAGGAGTCTTCCTCCTAAGTTACTTGAACTCAATTTTCAAACAGGTATTTTTTCAGATAAAAAGGAATAACTACTTCACTTTTCCTTCTATTCTTTCCTCTTATGCATTGTCAGGATGAATAATGAAGGGTAAACATGCAGCTGGTTACATATTCAATATCAATCTGGTTTTCTCCAGGGAACAGAACATGTTACTTTCTGTAATACAATGGTGTAAAGTAAGGGAGGAAGAATAAGAAACCAACAAAAGATGATTCTTTCACTCCGCTGATTACATTTTTAGAATTTTTCCATTATGTAACAATAAGCAGCTTCAAATTCAGATGAAAATACACAGAATGGATTTCCTAATGATTTATGAACTCCTTGTCCAACGCCAAGAAAATGTAAGAAAATATTAACCTCTATTAGCAAATTTTCACACAGACAAGCTCTGTTTACAATAACATTACCTCTAGCAGAGCAAGCAAACAAGGAACTGTAATGCCAGATCCTTATGGAAAGAAATATATGAAGGAGTTCTGTGGTGTAATCCACTTCACCAGCACAGAATATGCTGTGATGGTTTGTTATAAAGCATCAGATAGACTCCAAGCAACCATTTACTGCCTGCCTTACAAAAGGGAGAAGCATTCTCAGGCTTTCACTGCAGGATGCACTATTTCTCCCAGCCATTCAAAGCTCATTAGCTGTCACGGCAGAGGCAACCAGCAACTGTGACATGAGCCGCTAAAAATACCTCTTATTGGCAACTGTTCTGTGGTATTTTGTGTTCATTGGAACCTTCAGTGGGTGTGTGAAATTTTCCAGCTGCTTACAATATATAGGACTCAGCCTTAAAAGACTCAGTTACAGACCTTGGGCTATAGAGTAGGGAAGGTTTAAAAGAGGTACAAATAAAAAAGGGTATCACATGCTAAAAGACTGTATATTACTTTACAACACTCAGAAGCTTGCTTGTAAATATCCATGGTTTTGCAAATTATGGTGAATATCTGTCTAAAAGCTGACTGATTCTACGATTTCCCAGAGTTTGCAAGGCATATATTGTGTCTTCACCCTGGGTCTCCTTGATTTCTTCCATGTACACGTCAGATTAGAAATGACTCCTTATTTTTGCTAGTAAAAATGCTAAGCATTTCTTTCAGAATGCTGTATGTGATAGCTTCATCTACATTTTTTACTCCTAATAAAGCAAACAAAGCCAAATAGAAGGAACTGGTCTTTTTGTTTTATTTCATAAGCTTAATCAAGTACCCGGGGAACACAAAATCAGAATAAGGAAGAAGCCTTCAAGCAGAATGCTGAACCAAGGCCATCTACTGTATGGAAGCCCAGCATACAGAGATGAGGAAAAAGACTGTAATGTGCCAAAGCTCAATTTGCAACTTCAGCACATTAAATGCCCTAATATTAGACAATGCAAACCACTAAGGCTAATTTAATGGCACAGGGTTGATATTGCATTGTGTAGCAATTCCCAAATATGAAGAAGTTTTCTGCCTTATTTGTTTCCTTGTAATACATGTTTAAAATACAGACATGCAAAAGAACAGAAGAGTTGTTCAATGTCCCTATGATTTCTCACAGGAAAAAAGACAGTTAAAAGAATCAAGAAGCTAACTAGCAATAACAATTTAATTAAACGCTGTGGGTCTTGTCAGCTATCTGAGCCGGTATTTGCAGTAGATATAACAACTGTCTGCAGCACATGGTTGGCCAAAACCTATAAAAGGCACAACGAACACAGGACTACTTGCACTCAGTTAAGGAAGTGTCATTATCTGGCATTAGTTATACTAAACAATAATAAAGCTGAAGGTGACTGGATGATGGAAGACAGGGAAAGAGCTCCTCCACAACCTGCAGTCAGTAAAAGAAGCCTCCTTGATTCAGAGAAAATCCACCCACGGTACCTCTTTCTAACTATTTAATGTGCACTCTGAAATGACTATACAATACAGCTGAGACAAGCAGAAAGTTTTCTGCTATAAAATTATTGCCAAAGATATTGGTTCTCAGTGTCTCCAGAGGGAAATTGAATAAGACTTTACTTTCATCAGCAGATCTAGTGAGAAAAGCATTAATCATATCTCTTTATGGAATATTTTGGCCTTGCTAAGCAATCACGTTTGTTTTCTAACTTATATGACAAGACACCATTTCTTGTGAGATGAATAATGAGGAACTACCACTTAGAGGAAGTCGGAACGTTCATTCATGAGGATGTTGATTCTAACTTGGTGGCACTCAACATGGATTCTCAATTAATTTCCAGCTACAGGGGTTAGTAGATTCACATAAGAGATATGAGTTGGTAAAAAAGCAGTGAGCATCACTATTGCTATGATTATCAGATGTCTTCGTCAGATTGTTTACTCAGAAGTGTTTTCCATTACAAGGAGATAATGAAAAGTAACTGTATTTGCATGCCGCTTAGAGTAACAAAAACAAAACTTACTGAGAAAGTAAAAGGATGCATTGAACCAACAAAATCACACGTTTCTGTGATCCGTAAAAGCACATCAGTGACTTTCAGGTAGTTTGATAGTATAAAATTGAGTAAGAGTTTGTCAGAGTGGGGGATGGACCCAGACTAATGACGCAACCTCAATATGAGTATGATCGTTCTCCTCTATTGCTAGTTTCACACAGTTTATATAGAGAGTATATAGCATAAACAACCCTATGATTGGATAACTGAGGCTAACAACACCTATCAAGCCAGCAGTTAATTGGTTAACTGGATCAGTCCACACTGGGCAGTACTTCCTCAGTTCCCAGATAAGGCACACTTTGTTCTCATAACTTTACTTTTTTACCATGCTGTTTTTAGGCTCAAAGAGACAGCAGGGTGACTCTAAAGCCTGCAGCTAAGAGCTACTTATGCTAACAGTGCTATACATTGGGTACTCAAAGTGCTGGGTTTCTCAGGATGTATCCTTTGCTTACCAGCCATCCTTCCACAAGAGTTAATGCTTCTGGAAACTAAAGCAGCTTTCAATGGCAACTACGAAACCTTCAGAATTCAACCAGACCAATTCCAATGCAGACCCTTCTGCAAAGGGAGTTATAACATAAAATGGTATCTGGTTTTCCTCTTTTGAAATACGCAGTATTAGATTATGATGAAGGAAATGTGATTCCAAAAGAATGCGGTCAAACACAGCAGATGCAGCAAGCAAGTGGAGTGGGAGACAAGAATTTGGCACTGCAGCTTTTATCCCCAGCCCACCCCTGACCCCCACAGAACTACGAAGAACACTGCCTGTGAACTCTAAGGAGTGCAGCGTGGCATTCGTGCCTGCCACCCCAGGACCAAATGTCCCCTTAACAACAGCACAGCAAAGTTAAAAGCATGCTGTGGGGCTGCCAGTCCTGCTTCTCTAAGCTCTTCCCTTTGCTGTTGCCAGGAAATGAGCCTGCTGCTTGGAGCAAAGAGCTCCCACTGAACTGCTGTGTAGTAGGACACTTTGGATATATGCTACTGGACAGCTGTACAGCACTCCTGCAGCCAAAAGGAGTGAGGCTCGTGGCCTGAGATAAAGATGCTGAGCGTGCCTGGCACTCATCCGCACAGGAGTTTTAGTCATCACCCCAGTTGCACTTTTTGACATTTATTTTACTTTTTACAAAACAGAATCAATCCTAAAAGAAAAGAAACAAAACTTTAAGAAGGTTTCTAAATTAACAGACAGAAGACAAAGAACAGAGAAAGAAGCAGTGACAAGACTAAATTGGGAATGAGTAAGCGAAGAAGGAGAGATAATGAGGCACAGAAGAAGGATAATGATAATGAAAAAAAAAATATGGAGAAGACAACAGGTGAGAATTCAGTTATAAGTGGGACAGGTGCAGAGAAGATGACAGAACTGATAGGAATTCACACTGTACATAAAACTGCATTGACATGATGAGAAAATTACTCATGGAAATACCAGCTTTTAATTCACAAGCTATTTATCTCATGGCCTTATTACAATCGCTCAGCAAATTATCTTATGAATTACACAGTACAAAATTTCAGTGACTTCGAATACTCTCATAAGGTTTGCTGAGTAGAGCTGTGCCACCTGAAAAAGTACTCTGCCTTCCAAAACTTGTCACCGCTGTATGAGAAGGATTTTTGGATCATTGTTCAAGATAAAATGAAAAACAACTTATGTCAATCAAACACTGAATAAAAGCAAAAGCAAAAACCAAAAAGTTGTAGCCATTTCCAATTCCATTCATAATAATACAGACCTACACATTTTAATGTCAGCATACCAATTTATTGATTCAACAAGAGATAGAGGGAATAGATCACTGCAAAATAATGCATCATAGTCTTCCTATATACTGAGATAATACTGTAACTTATAAAGAAGATATAAAATGGTATAGTAGGTGCCAAAATACATTTGATAAAATAAGAGTATATATTAAAATGATCTGTATGATTTTACAATATTACCGTGAAATGATAACCTAATTCTTGGCCAGTAAATAGGTTTCTTCCTCTAATTATAATTCTACTGGGAATCTATTCAGTGACACAGACAAAGTCATAAGGCTACAACTTTAATACTCAAAGAGAACCCAGTCTTTGAATTCAGGAAAGGGCATCATAACTAAAACTAGAAAGACAAACAGAAATAAGACTAATCTTTGGGAAACATGTGAAAAGTACAGACAGAAACGGTTATGCTTTACATGTTGCAGTATTTCCAATAAATCCTATCTTAAGTTCTTAAATATTTTAACCCTTTTGTTCTGATAATGTAAATTTAAATTGAGCTACACACATTGTAAATCCAAAAGAGAAGAAGAGAAGGAGCAATTAACTCTTTGTGTCCCACTTTAAAGCACACAGCTGGGTGCAAAATGCAGAATGGGAAAATATGTTTTATTGCAGAATTCTTCTTTATTCCTCAGATGTCATCCCCAGGAAGGACAGCTTAAATTTGATGCAGTGTAATCTTTTCTCAGAAAGCACGCATATCATACTTCATTACACTTTTTTAAATTAAAAAAAATCTAGATGAAAATAACCGGCCCTTAACTTTGCAATATGAGAAGAAATATATTCTCCTATCCAGGCCTGGGCCAGGAACACACAGCTACCCTGCTTTTTGAAAAACGTGGTGCTGGGTTATGAATTGCTCTTTAAATTAAAGGAGCCAGTGGAATTTGACAGCATTTTGCAAGAAGAATGTTTTGCCTGTGGGCTAAAACTGCTATGGGCAGCACAGTGTCACTTCAATGAACTCCAGCTTACCGGGGCATGTGTGAATGATCTCCTTATGCAAGGCCCTCACAGCCAACACACATCTGAAGGAAACACTCTGTTTTGAGAAATTCTAGTCTTAGTCTCCTCCTCAATCCCTCAGTCTTTAAAAATAAAAGTTCAGTCAGAAAATCTACTGGAGAAATAAAACTGCATCCAAACCAAATTTATTCACTCCCAAGCAAGTGTGTTTCCATTCTGAACTTACTGGCAGAGGATGAATTTGTGACTTAAGGGCAGAATCTGGAAAGTGGGAAAAGAGGTACTTTTATATAGTACAAATTTCACTTCTTTGGAAGGAGAACTTACAGACTGCTCTGTCTGGCATATCTTAATCTAAAAGTTCACTTGAGTTAGGAACTATTACTATATTTCTAAAACTGTGCATTTAAAAAATGACTGTAGAAACCAGGTACTTTTCTCAAAGACATGCATTGATTTTACCTGCTCTGAATCTTTGTTTAGGATATTTGATAAACATGTAAAACTATTATTTAAATTCCCTGGCAGAGGTGCAAAAGCTTTTTCATTATCCAGTCTGAACTGTACCAGTGTGAATATTCTCCTTTTTTTTCAAATTACTATGATACTTGAATTGCTTAAACAGAAATAATAAGCCCTTAAAAGGTGCAATATAAATACACGTACATATATGTAAACATAATAAATAATCATTAAGCACCACTTAAAAAAACACATGAGACAAACAACAGCAATTTAATTTCTCTCTTAATATGGAATGGAAAAAGCTTTTCATCTCCATGCATATGTCATCCACAATTAACTTCTTAAATAAGCTTCTAGCAAACAAGGAGAAAGGGATGTAGCTTATTTTGAAGCCTGTGACAACACAGAACATAAAACCCTAAAATGCACAAGATTTTTTTTTCCTTTGCATTGGATTTTGATAACATGAGAAAGTCACTTCTCTTTCTTTAAAATTTGTGACATATTAGCTGAATTTCCATTAAAATTTCTCAGCTATTCATGATATAATGTACCAGACATTCAAACAGAGTAACATCCAGATATTTTAAAATTATAATTGTCCTGATTTGAGCTAAAACAGAAACAAATTGAGTCTTTTCCACTAAATTGGTCTAGTTAGTCCCTGTTCAATGGTATATACAGTGTAGCACTGCTATTATCAATTAGTGCAGGTTGTGAGTTTATTGCAGCAGTAACTGGGGTCCAAATTACAGGAAAATAAAGGCCATACCTGCATGGTTAAATACACATTTTGGTCCACTCATGCTGTAATATATGCAATTACTTTGAGTTTTGGAGATTTAGGAGGTCCTAAAGAATATGTGTTTGGGTTTAACAAGATAATCAACCACTGGCTCAATTAGAGGGGATGGAGATAATTTGGCAGAAAAGTCTATGGGGTTTCCCGTGTGTAAAAAAAGAAGTTAGTAGATGATCTTAAATAGTATTATGGCTTTTTTTTCTTTCCTATGGTCTTGGGAAACAGTTTGCTGGAAGAATGATGATATACCATTGCTACTCATTCATGTATTTCCACCTGAAGAATTATTGCTGGTTTTAGGAAAATCATGCTAAGATGCAATAGGGATTTAAAAATTACTCTATGCTAAATGTTTCTTCTAATGTCACCATGTCACAATATAAGCAACAGAGCAACAGTCTTGTAATTTTTTTCTTTCTTTCATTGGTAAATTCATGGAAACAATTCTACTACTTCTGGTAGTAGAATTAAGTGAAGATAAACAATACACACCGTTACCCACTGAAGAAACAAGATAACTTCCTGAGGAGATTTACTTTAAATATACTGACATTTACTTCAGCAATTGATTTAGGTTAATTAATATAAAGCAGATACTAATATCTAATAATGATTTGCTTTCTTAGTGGCTGTTGCACATGTAAGTTCTTTTCCTTCTCATCTAAACTCCCATATAATTCAATACTAGGTACCAAATTCTAGATTAATTTTCTATCTCTTAATTGTATACTTGACATCAAGACAGGCATTCTAGCTTCTTCCTTTCTCATTAATTTAAGAACCAAAATGAGAAGTGGAAAGAGGTAAAAATTCAGAAACAAACCAGCTAACTTAGGTGACTCAAGGTAACTCTGAGTTGTCCAGACTAATGATTTATAAGTAATTTCTTAATATGATGAAAAGGATAATGATCTATTTCTACCACAAGAAATAACAAATAAACATAAAAAACACCAAAATAACACAACCCCCCTAGGAAACACAGGCACCAGTAATCCCATTTGCAATGCTCCTACCTTTTACTGCTCCAAAGCATCACACATAAATATCCTGAGCAGGCAGCAGACCATTGTTAACTTAATTCATCAGAATACTTAAGTGCATTAAATATGAAATTTTAAGGACTTGAACTGAAAGGCATATATATTACATCACCTTGAACAAAAGCAACAATGAAAAATTATAGGTCCAGCCTAAGGACACACAATAATATACACTGAGAAAACAAAGGGAACAGTGGACTTCTTTTTTTTAATCTTATGTAATAAAGAGAATCACTATTTTGCTGTTGTAAATGCTATTCTGTCATCAATATCAGGTGAGCGTATGCAGTTTAATTTACTTTTGATTTGTATGATTCAGTGCAGATCTTAAAAATCTATCATAAAATACAGCAGTCAGGAGAACAATGGTTGATAGGAAACCACTGACTCCTGCTGATTGAGTTTGATTAACATGGATGGCAACCACACATGCACAGCAAGAAAATAAAACCCTGCAAAAGAACTCAGGGCTCTGTATATCAAGGTGCTGGCGTAAGAACCCTTGGGATGTTTTTTCCCCAACCCATTTCCAGAATGAAATAAACCAAATTCATAATCATATTTCTTACCTCTCTCTACACTTTTCAAGAAATGTTACTTTAGTTCTGGCTTTGCTTGCGTGCAGTTGGATGGCTGGAATAACCAGAAAGTGGTTTTTAAAGACACTTGGTGAACTTTGCTTGCTTCGTCTTTTATCTAAGATCATTGGTACATTTACAATGGCAGTCTATGTTCAAAGACCAAATCAAGTAGGTGATACCCTATCAGTGCCAGTGAAGAACAGCCAGGGGCTTGCCACAAATGTCACTGCAGGCGTTAGCCAGTACCAGGGATCACCCTTGCCAGTGGGACTCAAATACATATAAAGACCAACAGATACATATCTGGGACAGTATAGGCCAGCTCTTCTACTCTGAAGTGCCAGCTGCTGCAACTGGAAGTTTCTATTTAGAGGGATTATTAGTGTCTGCTTCAAATGCTATTTCTTTGAACATTCTTCCTCTCCAACAGATACACGTTGCCACAACAGACTGTTATCTTCTCCATTTTTTGTTCTTTACTTTCTAAAAAAATGACATAATCCAGACATATTCAGGTGTGTTAAGCATGAAGTTTACTTGCATGCCACTCTCTGAATTTGGGGCATATGAATGCGAAAGACAAAAATAACTTACACCTAATCACATTAGCAATAATCTGTACAAGTGAGCCAAAGGAGACTGGCAGCAAAAGAGGAAATCTTCGTGGTCATCATGCTGGTCAGGCAGCGTAAGCAAACAGCAGCATATTTCTGCTAGTGCCATTCCAATTTCACAAGATGACAGGTCTGACTTAGATCCACTATGACATCTGAAACAGCGTAAACCTGTGTGTATGTTATTTTCCTAATGGATGTAACATTAACTCAAACACTGAACTATTTTTACTCTTAGATATCTAAAAAGGACAGAAAACACAAACAGCAGAAGATTACACTTACAGTTAGGCCAAATGCATAGTAAGGACTCAACTGAGTTGCCTAAATATTGGTACCTGCTGCCATTGGACACTTACTACTAGGATATCTGAGACAGATGTACTGGGCTGGAAGATGATGGTCAGGAGGAGTCCTGAATCCTCCAGAAGCCACAGCTGGTGGTGTGGAGAAGGTCCAAGAGCATCTCAAACAACATCAGGTTCCTGTGGCTAGACACTGAAATGAACCCTAAAAAGACACTACAGAAGAGTTTCTACAGGGCTCTCTCTTTAGGGAAGGTGTGCCTCTATTTAACAGCATTTCAGTGCCTGCTTGGTATTGTTGGTATTCTCTACACTAAGAGCGAGACTTGACACTAATCTTAAATGGGACCTTGCAATTATATATAACTTTTGATCTGAACTTGTGAAGAAATACTTAACTTCAGCAGTTTTTCAGGTAACTGCCAAAATATCAAAATATCCATAGCAATGTGCTGCTCCCCACATAAGCCCCAGAAATAGCCTGATATCACAGAAGATTTGTCTGTCCTTGTTTTTCAAATAACTTGTTATTCTATTAAGCTTCAGCAATGAGAAAAAATTTTATCTAATTCTGCTCTGAATCCTTGATTTCCCAAGCCTGCAGACGCCACTTTCAGTCTGTTGTCATAGAGATCACAGCAATATCTTTTAGTTTCTCACCATGCATATCAGACGGCTATAAGAAACAAAGTTTATTCTGAAGCTGATATAAAAATGCAAGATACCAAGGATTTCAAAAAGACTTTTAAAGGGCTTGAAGTTCTTGACATTGGGTAAAGTTTTACTAAAATTAAACTTGAAAGAGTTCTCTTTCTTTCTCCAGTCTTTCCACACCTGTGCCATAGCTATCCAAATGTAAACTTATTTCTCTTTGTAAATGAAGGCATTCATGGTGGACAGGCTAGATTTGTATACTGTTATTTGTACTGAAATATGATGCAGGGAATTTCCTCTTGGTTGTCCATCAAGACACATCAACTTGGGCTTGATTTTCCCCAGTGAAGAAAACATTCAAAAATTATAATGTATTCTCTCTCTCATCAATTGAATAAACCTAAAGCTCAGTCCACATGGAAATGTTTTAAATTAATTTAATTTTAATTCCAATGGCAGTACCTTGATAGTGTTCAGACAGGGCTGTAACCAATCAGGGAATATCACAGCAACAGTAGGGGCTCCTGTTTGCCTTCTAGCTTGTTGCCAGCATTCTCCATTTCTCTAGTCATTGCTTTGGGGACACGGACCTCAAAGTTTTTCTTGTCATCCATCTTTTATGATGAAGAAGATCTCTGTCCTTTAATCTTACTCAATGTCCATGGTACATTTTAGTCTCATATAGCATGACTGTGGCTAGCCAGAAGCTGGCCTCTGCCTTCCCCCAAAGAATTGTTTCTGCTCATCAGCGTCACTCTCACATCTCTCATTTCCATTCTCTTTTATACACCAGATTCCCTGGTCTCACAATAACTTCTGAGGGACTATGTTTTTGAAAACTAAGAACAAGAGATCAAAGGAAATGTATTGACTAGAGGACTACACCACAAATAAATTAATCTATAAATTCCATGAGATGATATAGCAGAGCAGCCAAGTTAAAAGATTGCAGCTTTCCTTGAGAAGGTTTTGGAAACTTTCATTTTTGTGGAAACAAAAAAACTTTCCAAAATAAAATAATATTTAATCAAAAATCCAGTTTTCTGTCAAAAAAGATTCAGCAGAAATGACAGTATTCACTTTAGTTAGTTTCTGTCTATTTTAAGGTCAGTCATATTGTCTAATGCTGTCTAGGGTCCCTGGAAATACCAAGATACAAATATCTTTTAGCATTGATTCCTCCAAAAATGTGAGAGCTGTTATGAGTGCGTAGTAGCTGCATTAGATGGATATAAGCTTTCCCCTCACTGCTCTTTGTTCCTCCCTCCATCACTAGCAGCTCACCATCACTACAGCCACACAGACACTGGTTTCTGCTGCTAGGCTGTGACAGAGTAAGGAAATCAATGACCTGGATGAAAAGTGTCTTGGTGTTTACAGCCACATTAAAAAAAAACAACACTCAAACCTCTCCTATCTGCAAAGAATAATTACTAAGCTAGGGATATGCTCCAATTTCTTTTCTTTTAAAAATAATACTGGTGATTTAAGTGAAACATTTCAGACATCCCTCCTCACCTAGCTGCATTAACTCCGGTTCAATAGAGTTTCAGCTGTCCCATGCATGGCTTTCTTTGTGGTGTGAGAAGGACAACCTGAGGCCTCTGAGAAAAACTGCCATAATTATCTGGCCTCATTCCCATTACAATCAAATTAGCAACTGCTCCTCTTCATTGTCCTAACTCTACAAGAACTGCTGCATGATCTTGTTTCCAGTTCCTCATGCCAGTAATAAAGAAAGGAAAAGGAGAAAGAGAGAGATACAAACAGGAAAATGTGAAGGGATGTCCTCTTACAGGTACTGTCTAAGTATTGAAAAGATGAAGATAAAACATTAACAGTCAGTATAAACATGGTCACTGGTTTTGTTTGATTTCCAAAGGATGACAAATGTTCGTGTCTATGATGCCTCCTTAATATTCTGTACTCTGATCCTCAGGCATTACTGACACAGATTAATGATGAGACCACAAGTCTGAGCAAGTACTGGATCTTTCTCTCTTAGGTATATATTGTAAGCTTGTGTTGTCAGCATACACTTGGCTGACTGGAGCTTATGATAAGAATAATCCATATAAAGCTAGTTTTCCTTTTGGTTCATCCTCTGACTTCCAATTTTCAAGTCAGCCTTCTGCACGTGATACCGCCAAGTACAGATTGGTCAGATGATGTTCTTCGAACATCTGTGATTTCCTAGAAGAGCTGATGACCTCACCAAAAGCACTTGCTACATTATTGTGCACCACTGAAAACTCTGAGTCTCATTTTGCTTAATTGGCAAATGTTCTTTAAGCAAACCACAACTCACAGGACCAAATTATCTACTGCTGAATGCTAATGGCTCATTTGGAAGTAACGCATGAGAAAATGTAACCCTGCATTGCCTCTTAATTTTAAATTTATTGTTCAAAGGAGAAGTTAGGTGCTTGTGCCGAAATGCAGGAAAACTGTCCTTTAAGTACTGATTGCAACAATTATTTTGATGAATAATGTCAAACATTTTGTATAAGAAGGTGAGTTTTTTTAGTTTTGACAGGGCCACGAGAAGGTATTTCCGATTAGATCAAAACTACAGAAGATTTCATCCATTTGAACAGAAACCTAGCTGTAAGCTAGGAAAAATAACATGACTTATGCAAAAAATTCTGAAAACTCTAGTTAGAACTACTCAAAACACACATATTTTAAGTGCGGAGATGAAATATCAAATGCTTTTAATATCCTAAAGGCTTGTAAGATACTAATTATGGCATTTCCTGAAGAAGACAACAGCAGATGAAAGAAACAGAGTATTCATAATGGGCCAAATCTTGTGGTCCATTACAACAGTGACAATCCAGCACTTATACTATGCCCATGAATGAAACCAATCTAAATTTAAACATATTTAAATTAAGTTATTTGATTTGAAAGGGTACACTGGCTTCACAGACAGTATGTAGCGTTCTTCAAAGTGATATCTCCTTCACGTCCTTAACTGCTACCTGTTGGTCAACACAAACACCTTGACTTGTGCTATTCTTCTCCAACTCATAAACTTTATTGCTATACTGCTCTTTAGAGGAGCCTCAAACAAATGCAGACAACAGATTCTGGATTGCTCTTAATGTTTGTATTAATCTCCTTAGCAGAAGGACATTTTGAGAAACACTTGAAATTTGCAAACTATTGAAAGAGAATATGACAAGAGATGAGCATGCGTGGGAGAAAAAAGAAAAATAGGTTCTTGAACCCATAATTGTGACTCCCACACTGTTTCTTTCAACTGTCTGTGGTGATAGTGTTTATAATACCTCATCCCTTCAAGGCCGACACATCCTCAGTGTGGTTAAGCATTAAGCTTATTTTCTACTGCCACAAAATTGTACACATTTTAGAGAATCTGGCTGTGTTCATAGATTCAGAAGTCAAGCAGTTCTTTTTAGGGAAATATAGCAGCAAAAGCAACAAAATGCTCATTTATGCCAACAGTCCTTTACAGTTCTACAGAAAAGCATGTGCACATTTTCAGTGACGTTAGTCTTTTGTCAGTGCAGTAACAGAAGAAGCAAACATGGATGCAAAATTACACAATTAATGTTGTACACTAATGTGTAATAGAAATTTGTACTGATTTGCTAATATTTAGCTGAAGCAGACTTTGAAGATATTTCTTCCCCAGATGATTAACTGATAGCATCAAGAAATGGACACTCATCTGACCCGGTTCAATGACTTCCATGAAACTATTCCTTGAATTATTCAAGTTCCCTACACTTCACTTTTTGGATCTACCAAACTATGAATCCAGATAAAATGTATGTAACTGCTCAACAATCTTTCAGCTACAAACCAAGCTAACTATCATTCTGTCAGTGTATGTAAAGAAACTACTTATTAGGAAACTAGCAATGGAGGAATAATAGTTTAATATATCTAACCAATGCAATCTCCAAAAATAGTACAATTTTCACATACAGCACATATTTATTATTAATTTAGTATTTGTATCTTAAACTATTTTCACCTTGCTAAGAAACCGAACTTTAATTAGTATCAACACTATCTTCAGAGAAGTGCATTACGGTATGCTACTTACATTCCTTCCCTTTAATTTTAAGCTAGTCTTTAAAGATGCTTTGGATAAATTCACATCTTCAATGAGTAATACAATCCTGAGGCAGCTTATTACACTTTTAAGAAATCAAACAAAATCCTTTTCAGAGCAGTAAATCTGACACAGTATTAAAACAAATTGAAATAATTAGTAACTGTCAGCAAAGTCTGTTGAGGACCTCTGTTTTGTGCCATTACTCATTTTGAGGAGTACAAAGAAAGACTCTGTTTCTGTCACACAGAAACACCTTTCTTCACCTTACCAAATACACCTGCTAAATACACAGGTGTGCTGACACGCACCCTGGACAAACATGTGGTGCAACAGCAAAACTGGAGGTGCTGAGGACTTCATATGAACCCCACTGGAATCTAGTGGTGTAACTGCAGCCTGAATCAAGTTTAGCCCTGGGAATTGAAAGCCAGCTCCTAGTCACTGTGCTACACCAGACACAAACACCTGGGACACATCTTTTCAGTTTCTTTCTCTCCAGAAAAAAACATTTAAGGTGCTACCACACTGTTGATGATGCAAAACAAAGAAGAACCAGTGGTGAAAACCAGGATGCTTACTTGAAAATATTCTAACTAAAATATTAATGTAGGCACACTTTAGGACACTTTGGACCATGCCAAAAGTATCACAGCAAAAGGAGATGAGACAGGGTGTCCCGAACGAGAACAGGCTATCGATGGCACCTGCAGATCTCAGGTGAAGCTGCTGTATGGTAAGAAGGAGGTGTAGCTCAGGGATGTGCAGGAGAACAGACTACAGCATGGGGGATTGGGCAGGCAGACATCAGAAAGGCTTTCTGTAGGTCGGCACAGCCCAATCCCCTGAGAGAATGAAACCAAAACTGCACTACCTGCTGAGGGGAAGAGCCCTCCCAAGAGAAACCACCTCAGCAAAACCCTAAAGCATCACCTCTGCAGGCAAAGAAAGGGGAGAAGGCACTAGTACTATCAAATGAGAAGAAAGAAATCTGATTTTCATGTGCTCATTCTTGTTCCTCATAAAAGCCTTCAGCCAGAGGACAGCATTGATTGATTCTTTATACCCTTGTTCTAGAATCAAAGCCCTCCTCAGGAATGCTGATGGAATGCATTCTACTTGGTAGAGTGTGAATATTACACGCTGTTGTGTTATTTCCTATCCATACTATGTTGGTCTGTCAGAGGTAACCTAAATTAAACAGATTTGAAACAGAAGGAAGAACACAGCTGGTGTCTTACCTGCATAATCAGAAAATATCTATTTTTATTCACTTTCTGTTGTGCAGTAATCAAACTACTATGGAAACCAATTACTGAACCTGGAGAGATTTTTCAAGTCCACAGAATACACAGAAGTATTTATATATAACAGATGTAAACATGCAGATATAGGGACCATTTAGCCTGTTTAATGGAAGAGGCTGTGTGCTCACAGTTTAACACTTAGGGGGATGATGTACTGATTAAAGACACTTCTGTGAGATTCTATTTTTGGAAGGGTGACACAAAATTTCAGCTACTGAGAAACACTGCATCTGTCTAATGTCTTGAATTTTACTCATTTTTCTACCAAAAATAAATAATGTGCAAAAAAAGATTCAGCATTTTGTAAAATCTGCACATAGTAGAAGGGATGGTGAAGAAAATAAAGTGCATTAAATTTTGAATGGTAAAGTTGAAAGGTTAAATGCAGCTTTGCTTTATTCACCTGCATGATGTGAGCAAGAGAGGTTTTCTGAGTACTATACTCAAGTCTTTGCTGAGGAGTGGATGAACTCCCACAGCAAATGCTGCCAGCTAAGATACAGAGCTGAAAAACTGCCTCCTGCTCCTCCCTGCTCTCTGGTGGAGCATCTGTACTGCTGAATTCAAATTTGCTTAAGCCAAAGATTAAAGATCTCTGGAGTTTGTATCAAACATAAGGTGAGGGACCTTGTTCCATTGCAGATCTACTTGCTCTTAACAAGGCCTCAAACAAAACTGGGGTGACAAACAAGGGATGAGATAAAGGACCTCAAAGTTAAATGATTTGTAAAAGAGTGAAAACCTAAATTAATATTTCACTTGTTTTCCAAATAATTTTTGCTGAAGAACAGAAGGTAAAAGATACCATGATTAATAGAAAATCACAAATGCATTCAGAAACTACCACATCTGATATGGAAGCAATTGCAAAACTTTGACACCTTTATTGTGGCATTGTGGCACTGAGAGAAATGTCACTTGAAATGAATATATAGTTGCATACAGACATTTAATAATGCCTGTCATGTCAAGGAAATGGTGGAGTTTATCCCTGTCTGAAAAGGCAGGAGTGGTGAACCTCAGCTGCAATAGAAGATTCCATTATTTTGAAAATATCCAGAATATATTTGTAAGGAACATATATGAATAAAATAAAGGATGAGGGAAATATATGAAAACTGTCTGAAATCAGGCAGATGAAATCAGACTAAATCCAGAGTTTCTTCTACATGCCTGAAAGCAGCAATTTCTCAAAGAGAGAAAACTGCCAATTCAGAATTATCCAACTGCTGAGCAGGAGCTAGCTAGGAGACCTAAAAGTCTACATCCTTTTAATAAGTCTGGCTTTATGCTGAGGCTATTCAACTGAAATAGCAGAGGATAAAAAAGAGGCATATGGGTGGGTCAGGAACAGCTAAAAACCATCAGTGTCAGGTTGCGGTGGAAAAAATGTTAAATATGATGTTGGGTTTTAATAGATGAAGTATTTCCAGTATAGATGGGGCAATATTAACAGCACTGTCTGGAAACTACATCCTGTATACCATGTGCAGTTTTGGACACTGTTCAAGAAAGAGAAACTCACTCAAACCAAGAGCAAAGGAGGGCAAATTATGCAAGAAAAATATGGAAATGTATTTGACACATGAAGAAATGGAAAGAGCTTGGCTTGTCTCAAAGTAGAGAAACACATCATGGGAGTAAGGGGTGAGAAAAACCTAACCAACTTTTCAGATGGAGTTCATAAACAAAAAAAGTTTCCAGTAATCATATATCATGGTTACCTGCAGGAGGTGATGATCATGTTCAACAACTCAGGGATAATACCAATGAAACGCACTTATGGAGTCAGTCAAATCAAAGAAAGACTAGAGGAAAAAGCAATTCTGGTAGACCACAAATGGAAATTCTGATAGAGTTTTGGGGTTTTTTTTCATTCTGTTGCTGAAATGAAGTAGGAAAACACCAAAAATTTTTATTATTTCAGTCAATAAAATGTTTCATTTTATTCCTGGCTTACTTAATAATTTCTCAAAAACTTAAAAATTTCTCAAAATTAAAATTTTGTTTGGATTCAAAATATGTTTTTTCCAAATGAAAAGTTAAACATTTGTTTTAGAAACTATTGAATGGCATGACTATTATTCTTGAAAGTGTCTACTCTTTTCAAAGGTATTTCAGCCAAATCTATTTCAGAACTCAACACAAATTTATAACTTGTTTCCAAGGGAGCACAATCAGCACAACAAAGAAAGTTAAAAATAATTTACACAAATCCAGTCTTCAAGGACTTTAAATAAGAATTCAGCTATGGTCAGAAGGATTTTTGAAGGATTTAAATATTTAAAAAGTGCCTCATTTTAATTCACATATAGGATCTTTATTTATATCCTGACAAGGATAGTGAATTGAAGAGCAACTTGTACATCCTTAAAAAGAAGTTTTTTAATATTAAACAAAAGCTGTCTGTGATACCCAAAAGAATTAGTTCCCACTGGGTCTTCATGTCTCATCACCAGCTGTTGAGGGCTATATTTGACTCATATGCTTGTGGAGTAGACATCTGCCTTACAGATTCATAAGGTATGTCCACTCACATAATGTGAAAAATTCTTTTTCTGGTTCACTTGCCAATATAACTTCAACCCAGCTTCTAAAACTGATGTTATACATAATTAAACACTAATATCTCTCCTTCTATGCTCACAGAAGTAGCTGAAGGATTATGGGTATGTGTATGACGAATTGTGGACTCTCAAGACTTGAGTGCAGAAGGGCATTTGATAAAGGTCTTGAAAATGTCACACAGAGAAGTCAGGACTATATATTCAGAGAAGTTCGCTACCTTTATCCCTCCTCTCCAAGACAGTAATGATTACTTCACATGCAGACTCGGTGAAGATCACATGATATGAGCATTTCAGTAATTTTAGCAGTCAAAATGTTTATTGGTAAAGAGGATAGAACACCCTGATACATAATTTTTTTCTATCAAATTGCATCACAAAATCTCATTCTTAAATAGCCCTAAGTATTTCAAGTAGACTTGGTGTTTTCCAAGTCCAGAATTAGTTGCTGCACAACAACTATGTCAAATGCTTTATAAATGTCAGAGAAACTAAACTGAACACAGATCCAGATTTCATACAATAACTATAGTTGAATGACCTCTTCAATCCAAAGTGTATTTAAAACAAATGTGAGTTGCTTTTTCTTTTTTTGTTTTCCTCCAGAAAGTAGTTCCCTTACATTAAAATTTCTTATATTTCAGACTGTGCCTCGGTGTATTTATTTCGGAACCAAAACTGGAGTTAAAATAAAAATGTAAGAATTTTTGTAGTAATTCTTGTTATTTTTCAGTTTTACTTCACTAAGAACTGTCAGTAATTGCCATTACACAAAATTCTACACCTCCAAAGAAAGGAAGTGTTTAAAAATCAAGAAGTAAATATGTTTCCCAGTCATTAATCTTGTGGGTTACATCTTTTGAAATCCATAGCAAACTAAATGGATTAACTAGTAAAGTGCTCTGTTTTTGAGAGAAATACACTTCTGTACTCCTAACAAATATATTAAAATAATTTTACATGTATGTATTTGCTGACATCCCTTTTGCAGAGTAATATAGATGATAATTTCAGCTGAGGAGTCCGTAAGTACATAATGCTTGTCCACACCAAAATAGATACTTTTTGTTTTCTGTAATGTTGAGAGGGGGTATTTTAGGATAAATGTTAGAAAATAATTACTATGGATATGGATAAGCATCTTTTAGTCTAGACAGGAGTCCAAAAACCCCAATAACCTTAAGCTGCAGATGTTCCATTTTAATAACATCTGCATTAACAGGAAAATTCCAGAAGTCTGGCAGGGAGGATTTAACTAAAAACAAAACAAAAATAGAAACAGTGTACACAGAAGGTGTTACTAACAATGCTAGAAAAATACTGGAAGATATGAATAAAGGGATTTCACCTGACAAAGAGAAGGATGGAATTTTAAAGAAAGATCAAATGTATCAAAACACAACATACTATTATCTTTTCTTATTCTCCCCCAAAATAGAGGGGGGTTTGATTACTCTGTCTAACCAGTAGCAAAGTATTACAGAGCTCTTCACCCTGCGCTGTACCTGTACGCCAAAGGCCACTGGACATTGGAGCTTGAAGGTCAGGTACTGCCCAAGATCTGCACTGCTGTGTTTAAACCACCTAAGGTGGGAGGTATTTCATGTGTTAACAAGTTTTTACCCCATCAGTTTTATCTCAGCAAATTACTGAATGGAAATACAGCATAGGCCATTCAGCCCAACAGATGTCCTACAAAAGAGCTGTTCTTCCTCTCTTAGGGTTCAAGTCTTGCTACCTTTGGCTTTCACACAATGGAAAAATACTAAGATCCCATTTTTGGCATTGTCCAAGTATTCCTTCAGGAGTAAGGTCAAGCATGTAGCTCTCACTTTGAGATGGGGCATAGCGAAGCAGAGGCTCTTCCGGAGTTGCACTATGTGGAAAAAGGCACATCAGGAAAAACATCTAGAAACTTCATCCACAAAAACCAGATGTAAGGAACAGCTCTCATTACAAAGAATGAGGAATCACAACAAGAAAACAAGAGGTAAAAAATTACTTTCAACTTCACGATGGCTTTCACAGTTCACCAGTTCTTCCTCAAAGACCTAATGTAAGTTAAGCCATTGGCAACACTGTGGGCTAACTATACATTTCAGTGGATAGAATCTGATGTAATTTGATTCAGGATTGCTTATGCTGCATCAGAGGACATACAGTTTTCCTGAAATGTGTGGAGGTTTAAGAGGTAGTGAAATAATAAGAAAAATTTCAGTTACTTCCACCTGCTATCTCAGTTATTTTTGTTAAGGACCATGATGCTTTTCCTTCACTCCTTGAAGATAGCCATCTGGGTCCAGAAAATGTTTTATGTTCTTTATTTAGTTTAAACAGCATAATACAGACTTGGTGTGCATGCATTCATTCTCCAGATAAAATATTAGGAACCTGAGGCACAGACACAGACATTCTAAACACTGTCTTTCCTCATTATCCCAAAAGCATATACAATTGTACTACCTCCTTCCTCAGTGGCTTGTGAATCATGTTTCTTCACTCCATCATTGCTGTGCTATGATTAAGCGTGACTCAGTGTCCTTCCTAAGGGTCAGCATGTAGTCAGCCTTGTGTTTCACCACATTATTGCAGTCCAGTTGTTTCTGGTTTTACATTAATCAGGATAAAATGTTATGCTATTTATTACCTGAGGTTTGGAAGGCCGTAGAGAAAGATAAAGTGGGTTTGTTCTTCAGTGCAGGGGAGACTGCTCTGTGTGCACTGTTGCAGCTCTGCAGGGGCCAGGTGAAGCACAGGGGAGTGGAACCACCATTCTTTTGATTCAGAATAAATACTACTTCTCTTCTGCTCCTTCTTAAGTTAGGTGTTATTTTAAGATCTAAGAAACAGACTAGCATTTCATTAATAAAAATTATCTGCTTGCTTTTTTAACCCAATCCCTCCTCCTGATGATTATCACACTTCCTAAACATTCTATTTTCTTGCTATTCCAGCAGCATAGACAGCTATATCAGTGATTTATATATTATTTGTACTACCATTTATTGCAGTAATTATTTATATTATGCATGTTGGTATTAGGTACAGCATTCCAAGGAAGAGTGTGATACACACAGAAGCCTTGCAGATACTTTGGCTACTGGCGTGGCACCAACAGAGTCAACTTCCAGTCCTGCAGAGCAGCTCTTTCCTTTGTCCTTACATATATCCAAACTGGTTTTAAAGCAGGTCAGAGAGTTCAAATGGGTAACCAAGCCATCCTCAAAAGCATATATTTTCCATACTTTTTTAGCAGAGAGCATTTACTCTGATATGCCTGATTATGTAACCAAAATGTCCAAGCAAATTTGTGGCCTAAAAAATCATCTCTCTTGTTGCTAATATTTATTTTTAATAAATCCTGAAAAATGGAGCAAGTTCCAGGGGACTGGGGGTAAGCCAGAGAGAACACAAATAAGCAATTACAGGGTTTTAAACTCACATTTCACTCTCCCCCCAGATCTGTGTGGGCAAATGATAATGCCAATAAATATGTCAAGAAAGTGGAGAAATCCATGTTACAATAATTTCTATGAAATTACAGCTACACCTACACGTTACGCTAATAAATTTATGTGCTTAGCTGGCAGAGAGAGCTCTAGTGATACATTCAGATTACATATATTAGCCTGTATGTTGCTCTAGAAACTCATGACTGTGTAACAAAAAATCTATGATGCAACAACCACAATAATCTAAATTAATTATCTGTCAGACTTGGTAACAAATTAGAGTCTAATCAGTCCTATCCTGAAGGAGCTGCTTGTTACCCTGGTGTTGCTCATTTTTTTCATCAAATGTTGTACATGGATATGTCATAATAAATGGATATACACCTTATCCTTGAGGTGGGATGTGCATGTGATACATTATTGAGGTTAAAAAAGAAATAACAGTGACTATTTTCTGCTGGATAGCTGAATGCAGCTTGATGTTTTTTATTGTTTTCAGGCAGATGATCTGAGAAAAATTAAAATCTGACTAGTAACTCAAGGTCTGAAATGCACAGGTTACATCATCCATCTTTAGTGGAAGTGCAAATCAAACAGCTTCTCAAAAGGCAGGTTTAGAGATCTGCAACAAGAATAACCTCTGATACCAGTCGGTTCTTCAGGGAGAAAGGTATAATAGGATCGTATGACTAGAAGGTGAAGAAAGAGGAATGAAAACCGGAGATGACCTGAAAATTCTTTTATCAGGAAGGCTGAAATAAAATATCACTCAGTATATGGCAAAAAGAAGGTTCTATTTCTGTCATGAGATATAGGGCTTAGTAATATTTTGAGGCCATGTGTCTATAGCCTGAATTATGAAAGATTTCATGACCCACTGTCCAGTTTTAGTGTCTTTGAAACAGCGATGAGAATGCACTCACAATTCTAGCTCTGAGAAAAAAAAATAAAAAAATCACAATGTGAACTTTTTTTTGGTGACTCAATTAATATGACAACTGCAGAACCTTGCAGGTGTGCAGATATATTTGTGGAAACTTGCTTAGACATGGTGTCTGAAAGGTTAAGATTATTTCAACTGTGGTGTTAACTTTATCATATAAATTGACGACTTAACTAAATACTACTATACACCATTTCAAATTATCAGAGCCACTTCCTTTTCTAGAAGAGACTAATCTTAAAATATTCAACTCTGAACTGCACAATTAATTTAACAATTGGAATATCACATCTAGATCTCTTTGTAGTGAGGGAGGTGGTGCTAGTTTCTTTTTCTAAGTGAGGTTTTTACTCATACCCAAGCTGCTAACTTGTAAGAAGCTCAGTACTCAATATTTTGAGCCCATTATTTCAAAATATACTCATCAGTCATCAAATATAGGAAAGGCATTTTTCATAATCACAAGAATTTATGGTTGGTGGATTCTCTTGTTCCCTACAAACAGCCAAGTGCTCAAACACTGATCAATTAGAAATGAAAACATCTGGCTCATTGCAGAGTTTGTATTGCACTGATAAAATCCCAGCAGTTCCATATTACATTGATTGAATGACAGAGTCTGCATTTTCAGAAAGTCCTGTAGCTGCTTAATAACTCTTGAGAAGTAAGCCATTATCTGTATTTATATTTAAAGACACTAGACATATAAACTCCAGTTCAGGTTTCCAATTGTTCTTGGCAGAACATTTAAAGCAAAAATTGTAAAAGAAGTTAAAGAAACATCAGAAACTGATTTTGCCTCCTTCCTGACCTCAGTTGATAGTTTACTCATGTACCTAGAAAAAAAAAATTCCTCTAAGTTTATCTAAGCTCCAATATATCATCTGTAAATTGTTTAAGAGGTTATCCTTATGATATCTAGCCCTAATACCACTTTTTTTTTATGGACTCAAGTGTCCAAGTAGTCACATACTCATGCTTTTGGCACTGGGCATCTAAATATAGAAGACATATGGAACTCTAGAGGTCAGAAGTAACATGAGGATAACAGACCAGTTCCTGAATACAGATAAACTTGTGGAAAGAAACACAAAAAGCACATAAAGCAGTGCAGCAGACAGACAAAATGGATGGAAAAGCTAGTCAGAATTCTTCACCATTTGTAAAGTCAGTGAAAATACACACCTATTCCACCAGACAGTAGAAATGCTTGCTTCCTTGCAAGCAACAATGCACTGACTGGTTACTAAAAGATATTATTTATGCCATAACTTAACAAGGAATTTTTCTGGCTCTATCAAGAAATAAAAAGTGGGCAGCATTTGGCTTGACATTAACATAAATGTATTTTAGGGTCAATGTTGCAGTATAATCCCATTCAAAGCTGCCTGTTGAATAAGAAATGCAAACGTGATTAAATACTCTTCCACGTAAACAGTCTTACAGCTCTTCTTCTATCCCATTTTAAGTTCAAGAGAGTGGTCATCTTAGTCTCCTGTCCAACACATTCAACACTGGAAAATCATGATTCAAAGTTGATCAGAATAAATGTATCTTCTTTGGGATATTTTTTGCAAAAGGTGAAGATCTAACATATCCCCCAAATAAAGACATACACAGATAAAAGTATGTTATCACAAATGATGAATGCTGTCAAGTGTACAGTAAGTGAATAAACTTAGCTTGACTTTGTCCATATGATAATATTTTCCAATCCAGATTCACCTAAAACTAATCTCAGGTAGCTGGTTGCCTGGTAAGGGGGGCACAGTTGCACTACATTCCCTGTTACAGTTGGCAGAAACAAAGAGAAACATCCCAAAGAAATTCGGTCCTGCTGAGATCTGCATTGCCTGCTGAAACTGCCTATTTGTCTTGGTAAGCTATAGACACAATCTTGGCAGATGGTCAAGTACTCCCAAATTAGCCTTCTTCGTTATGTACCTAAAATTAGGTGGGATCTAGCTAGCCAAATATCATTGCCCTGTAACATCCCCCATAACAGACTGACAGATTATTTACTATTTATTTACATGCATGTATGAATCAAATTTTACTCTCTTCTTCTTGCCTTTTGTACCAGAGCAAAGTTTCTAATAGGAAATGTGACTGATAAGCAAATTTGCTCTAAATCTCAGCATAATTATTTTCAGGTGAGACATTCCAAAGCCAGTCCATTAATGAAAACTCCCAGCTGAAAGTGGGAACATACATATTCTGCATTTTGCTCATATGCAACAGTTTGAAAAGTCTGTTTGAATCTGTCTAGCTAATTTACAAGCCAGTTTGATGATGGCAGCCCTCAGTTCCATTTTCACCCTCATTTCAGATTTTAGGTCTCAGTATTCTGTTGAATAGAGTAATGGAGAAGATAGATGAGGAAGATTATATACTGTTTCCACTTCAGCCTGATTATTTGTGCATATGAATCTGAAGAAGCATGCAAGCAAACTTCTCAGTACTTCCCTCTCTATCTGCTAATTTGCCACTAAATCATTTGCCTGTTCCTGATTGCTCCCTGATACCACCAATTTAGCCTGTGATTTCATTAAAATAATCATTACCAGGGTAAGTACTGCCTAAATGAGTGTGCAGCTGGTGAAACACAGCATCTAGAATGCAAGACAGTCTGTTTCAGTTCCACCTCTTTGTACATGCTTATATAAAGAATAATGAATATGTACAAAAACCTGCAATACAATAGAACTGGAACATTTTACTTACTGTTTTATAATACTAATGGGACAGTTTCCAGCAAGATGAAAAGAAATAGTTCTGCCTTTCAAGATTTTCTTTGTCACATTCTTTGGATCTAAAATGGCAATATTCATTCTAATCTCAGACGACAGGAGCACAGTAATCATTTTCACATCTACTGCAGACAGAATACGTATTGACTTGAAAATAATATTTAAAAAAAATGCACTTCTGAAGAGTTCAACACACTGCCATGTAATTCCTACCCAGCTGTTGCTGCTGAGATTCTATAATCCATATAGCTCCAAAATTGGACCTGGACTCTTCCAGACCCTGCAAAAGGCAGCAGTCTGCCTTTTCCTCTCTTTAGCATTTCACATCTTTCTTCACATGAGTTCAGATGTTTCCAGGATCTTAACTGATACAAGAATTACTTAAAGCATGTACTTTCAAATCCATTTCTGGTATTTTCATGGTATTAATTTCTCCATTCTTTCATGATACAGAATGAGATAGATATAGTAGGTAATGCTTTAACACAGAATACTTCTTGGTGGTACAACTAATAAAATATATAAGCAGATTTATGCATAGCAAAGATGTACTTAAAAGCTTACAACACTAATACACGTTTCCCAATACATGAATCTGTGAATTTATGCTAGAAAGTGAGTCTTATGTGGCATTAATCAAAATTAATATCCTATTTACAAAAAGATCAGGTTACATCAATGGCATAAAGAGAGATTTATGACAGAAACTTCAAGCTCCAGTCTTTAAGCTATACATCGCATATTTAATTTGTTCAAGCACCAAAACAACATAACCACTATTTGTATAGACAGTGCATTTCCTTCTGTCATCAATCCTTGCTTGTCAAAATGTAGCTATATTTCTGAGATTTTAACTGATCAGCTAGTTTTCTGTATTTAAAAAATACAATCCTTCAGGGAGCTCAAATGATCAAAGTTAGTATGGTGATCTATCTCAGCAATAAAAAATGAACTACAACATTCCCATCAATAAATGTGAAGAAAAACGAAATAAGACAAAGCTGCAAGTGCTACTCAAGAGATGAAACTTTAATCCACCTCTTATTTAATGGCCCATCAAATAACAGTGACAACTATGTTCTTGTTAAGCTATTAAAGGCTTGCTAAATTATCATTCAACATGGCAATTATCACAGACTAAACAGAGAGCTAAATTTTCCCCAGGATCTGCAAATTAGTATGAATTCTTTCACGTGTTCATATCTAACAGAAGTATCGCCTTAAAATGAATTTATCCAGAATGGGCAAATATTTCATTCACATATCTTGTCTTTTCATTCATTTGAAAGAACATTTCCTGGGTACACAATTGTCAAATTTGAATATGCAAAGAATGGAGACATTTTAAAACACCAACTTTAGCATATTTCTCAGACATTTCTGCTGAGCAGCATGCTACTTAAACAGCAGTACATGTTTGATGTTTCCTAACACAGGGCAAAATACAATCTGCTAGAATGAGTACTATTTCCCCGCCTCACAGGGACTCAGTACAGCAAAGTTACCCTCTAGGTAAGACTCACTGCTCAATTAGATTTGGTGTGAGACTAAATTATATTAATACTTGAATTATATATTAATACTGAAAGGCAGGGATAGGACTTTTTAATAGGATATGTGATGGAAGGACTAGGAATAACGGATGTAAATTGGAAGAGGTAGATTTAGGCTGGATATAAGAAAGAAGTTCTTTGCTGTGAGGGTGGTGAGACACTGGAACAGAATGCCCAGAGAAGCTGTGGATGACCCCTCTCTGGAGGTGTTTAAGGCCAGGCTGGATGAGAAATTGAGCAGCCTGGTCTAGTGGGAGGTGACCCTCCCCATTGAAAGGGGGTTGAAACTAGATGATCTTTAAGGTCCCTTCCAACTCAAGCCATTCTATGATTCTCTATATTAGCTTTCAGACTATATATAAAAAGACATAGAAGCAGAAGTAAACATTCTAGAATAACAAAGGCTACAGGAGTGGACTTCGCTATCTTACATAGCAATATATTAGAAGATAGGACCAGAATCAAAAATAATAAGTTGGATGGGGCTTTGTGTCATCTGATCTAGTGGGAGGTGTCCCTGCACAGGGCAGAGTGCTGAAACTCGAAGATCTTTACAGTCCCTTCCAACCCCAAACCGTTCTATGATTCTGTGATTCAAGGAATAGAAAATAAAACCAAAAATCTTCCTTTACTCCAATAATACCTAAAAGTCATCAGGGAGCTGAAGGCAATCCATGCAGATGTTGTTCAACATCCAAACATATGTGTGAACCTGATAGTAATTTTTTATTTTGTTTCTTTAATATAAATGAAGGCTTTTATATGGAAAACTTCAGTTTTATCAACTTACTCTCCTACAAAGAAACATTATTTGAAAAATCTCACCTATAGATTTCCCTTATTTTGTTTATGAACCTGCTATTCTACTTAAGCCTAGACTCATACATTTCTAATGCAATTTGCTAACTTACATTCCAACTCTTAAATCCAGTAGCACACGCTGTAAGCTATAAACACAAATATTCATTTAGTTTACTTCAGTGCTGATGGCATATTTTAATATATGATAGAACAATTCAGTGTCAGATAAAGAGCATTCTTGTACCCAGACATTATTAAAATTCTCAATGTCTGTAAATGAAGAGTTCATAGAAGCCTTCTGTTATCTAAAAGTGGGAAATGGGCTATGTGAACAGACTAATATTCAAAAAACTTTGAATTTGTATAATTTCTGTACTAGAAAATGTATGTTCCAGTAACTTTAAAGAATAAAAATCACAGTCTCTAAAAATTATTTGATCTAGTAAAACATGTCCAAAAATTTTTACTCCAAAACACAAAGAGGCAGCAGTGGTTATTTATCAATAATCATAAAAATATGATAGCAACTATGGCAAAGACGTGGGATATTGTGAACTAAGCTGGATGCAGGTTCAAAAGTGAGAATTGAAGGGCTATGACATTTCATACTGTAATTAGGAATTAATGATTCTGTTTGACCCCAGGGGCTTGAGTTTCATTTTGTTCCTGTATCCAAGAAGTTTCTACTACTTCTTTTTAAGAGTCTTTTTATTATGCCATTATTATTAAGCTTTATCTTGTCAGTCATTAGCGATGAAACTGACAAGTTTATAGGTGCCATTATTGTCTGGGTCTTTGGTGACTTCCTCTGTTCCAGTTCTAGAAAGCAGGCTATTGGATCAAAAATTAATGGGATTAAGTGATGTGGAATGTTCAGTCCCTTTCTGTTTGAGAGATGCAGGTCTTTTGTAAGAATTCGTGTCGGGCTGTGGGGGAAGTCCGGATAGAAGAAATACTACAACATGGAAGACAGAAGGTCCGACATACTAGAACATGGAAGGTCCACTCCTGTTACTTTGCAACTTTACCTGAAGATTACCAAAACAGATACATCTAATGGATAGAAAACTTCAGCAGAGCACATTTATGTCTAGGTAGCAATTTTTAGACTGAAGTGCGTTATAAAGAATAAGAAAAAGCAATAATGATTTTTAAATGTAACAAATAGAACCAATAAGCTACCCACAATGTATTGATAGAACACCTCAAATAATAGTGTACAAGCCTGCTACAATGGTTTTGGCTTGATCCACTTTAAAGCTGGAACAAGATAGTTTAAATACTAATGACATTTCAGTTGCATTATAGGCTATTTTGGAGAAATAAATAGGGCAGAGCACAGTGAGAATACATAGTGGCAAGTGGTATGAATAATAGGAAAATCTGGAAATACAAAACAAACTGAAAAATTTAATGCTAGTGTACCTTGCAAAACAACAACTGCATCTGATTGTTCCTTAGGAAAGTACATTAGTTTCTTGGTGATGTAAAATTATTTTAAACTAGCAGTACCAATTCTTTCCAATCTGCATTAAAATGAGACAAAACCACTCAAGTTTTATAATCTGTAGTTTTACATTTAAATCTTTGTATAATCATTCCAGCAGCAATGGATGAGATTGGTAACCTAGAGTTTGGACTAATAGTTCCTACTCCTCTGTACTTTTCTATAGTTTCCTAGTGGCAAAGCTGACTTTTAACAGTGTGTGAGATGCCAGGGATTGCATTAGGTAAGTCTGTCCAGCTAGGAAAAGAGATGATTGCAGATGCACAGAATCAGAACTTTCCTTAAATTTGCTAGAGCTGATCTATTCCTGATCTCTGTCTTTCATGCTGGTACACAGAGACTACAAGATTGAAAAGCAAAACAAAAAGGGACTGCTCTGATGTTAAAATGTTATTGTATGCTGTATGCCAGTTTCCATAATATACATTTCCCAGCTGATGAGCTTGACAGCTACATTAAACGTGTTTGCTTTGGAGTTTCTAAACATAGAAAATATTTCACCAGGGAACGTACAGTCTCCTCTCTCACAATGGTCATAAGTCACAGAAGGAAGAAGGAGATTTTAAATATTCACCTAATACTAAACATATGTGGCACACATAATCCTGATCGCCTCAAAAAGATGAGCATTCAAAAAAAAACCACAATGTCTGATGTCTAACTTGTTCCGCTGTTTCTTTGTAAGTTAAAAGATGGTTTTCCTTCACATAGATCCCATGTGTAGATCTTTCAAAGAAATAAGGATAATACCAATTCACTAAAATGTCACTTCCACTTCTCACTTAATAAGGTGAGTATCTTAATAATAAGGTGAGTATCTACCTTTTACTCACCTTATTATTTCAACAGCATTTATTTTCAAATTGGGCAAACTCTGAAAGGAAAAAGTTTATTATTACAGTAATATCTTCATCTTCTCTGAGAGCTATCATTACCAGTCTCTGAACTAACGCAAACCCTTCCCATAATTACTCGCTAATTCATCACTGGCAACTAAAACACTGACATGCCTAATGTGCTAAATAAGCCATTCTAAATTAAAACATGCAAGAGAAAATGGGGTTTTCCCCCATACTTCCGTCTTCTTTGCAGAAGGTGGTTAAGAGTTGTACAGATAGAAACTCAAAGAGTAAATAAAAAGTGGGGAAGAGCATGAAAATAATGTAAATTTGTATTTTATGCTGAATTCAAAATAAACCCCAATATTGTAAAATGTTAAAGGTTCTGCTGACAAAATATATCCATTGTGTGAGAAAAAAAAGCAAAACCAAAACTTGGGAATAAACCTTCAGTTCCCAAAATCATGTTAATATGAACTGAGTGGCTATTTTTAGGTCTGAAAAATTAAGTCCCCAATAACAAATTGCATGTACACAACACAGGCATCATTAGACTTTGTCAGAAACCAGCCTGAGAAAGTCTGGTTAGTAGGCTGGAAGACTGTTAAGTAGCCTGGAAGGATACTGTGCTTACAAGAATTTAAAATCTGTTTTTTATCTTGCTTTTCTGCTGCAATAAAACCATCATTTACAAAAGAGTCACCTGCCTGCTGAGGTTCAAATGGAAAGGGACAATTCATTTCTTGCAGAGGGTAACACACAGCCAGGAACAGTATGTTTGGAAGGAATATGCCTACTGGCCAGATGCACCTGACAGTTAACAACCTCAGAAGATCTAATAGTCTTTTGAACATACCAGAAGCTGAACTAATTCAATCTTTCAAGGCAGGATTTCTTCAGACTGGAATGTAACATCTGTTTTAAATACTCAGTAACTTCTGAATCAGAGAAATAAGAAGCCACAGCAAAGGAGAAGACTTTGGCTATTCAACAGACACACCAGACTGGTGCCTTATTTTCTAGTATTTTATATTTTCTACTCTTTAGCACCTGTGGCAGTGCTCCAAAAATATACATATGCATCCACATCCTCTCACCAACTGTAACTGCTCTAAGGCCTCAGAAGCCACAAACAGGAAACAACCAACGGATCCTCAGAACAAAAATGAAACACCATTTTTGTTCCATTTTTCAAAAAGATGTAAAAACTTCAAATTTTCTGGAAGATGATCAGAAAGGAAGTAACATCAAAATTCAGATTTTACCAATTCAGGAATAATGATTACTTTTTACCTGCTGGTAAAAAGTCATAAGATAAATCACCATCTGATGCACCCTACAGCATCCTTAAGTAGGTAAATCAATTAAGTTACATCACTGGGACCTTGCAGACTGGGAATAACTTTGGTTAGTAGGCATGTCAAAATTCAATACTATTTTGTCTGGATGCAGAAACATGTCCAGTCCAACCTCTACTTCACAAATACGCAAATTAAGTATCAAAATTAGATTTCACCATAAACCTTTTTAGTTTCTACTACTTCTTTTTGCTTTCATCCCCTTCCTTTCCCAGACATCTTTAGAGATATAAATCTCTGCAGGATTCCCCTTCTCTTCACAATTAAAAAAAAAAAAGAATCTTCCATAGCTGGTTCTACAAATTGCATGTCCATGATCAGCAGATACAGAGCAGAGCCACCTTTCAGCCAAAACAGAAAGGCACACCTGAGCCCCGAAGTAGCTACAGATATCTCCTCTGGTCTATAATCTCTTCAGCTATTCTCAAGAACATATAGCCCTTTCCATAAAGGATCAACAGGCCCCAACTTGTTTTTTCTCCATCTTCCTCTTCTTCCTCATAGACATGATCAGTGTTGATGCAGCCTTAGTGTAGGTTTGGGTTTCCTTCTCAGCCTTTGCTGAGCCACTGGTAACAGCATTTCAAGCAGGAAAATGAACACTCCTGCACAAGTGAGCCTACATTACTGTACAGTTTCGTCAATAACATTCCTACCTTAGAAAAAATATCATCCAACAAATAGGTTGATCCCCAAACAATACAGTGAGAATTTTTTCACCATGCAGAATGTAATGTTCATATTTAGGATGGCAAATCTCAGGTGGGCTTGTTACTGAAATTGTATGAATTAAAAGGAATTGGATATCCTAGAAAAAAGAATCAAAGAATTAAAATTTATGATAAATTGTATCAGATCTTTTTTCCTCTGTAGTGAATAGTTTTGAAAAAATGTCAAATTTCATGCAAAGTTTTAAATGCACATGTATGTTGTAGGATTTTTTTAAGTGCCCTGGCACATGACTTTGTAAAGTACAAATTAAAACAAGAGGAAATATCTGCTTATTCCTATTACTTGCCAATAGTATGCAGAAATAGATTCTGTAAGTTTGAGAAGCTCCAGAATAGAATTTAAATATGAGGGGTCTACAACATGAGAGAAGCGCATTGCATTGAAAGTAGAAAGTAAACTGGGAAAATTAGCAATCCTCTTTTTTTTGAGGGGAAAAATAACCATATGACATGAACTATTGTCATAACATGGAAGATGCAAACCAAAACCAGAAAACTCACATGTGATATCATATATCTCCAGTGCTTTAGTGAACAAAAAAGATGCAAAAATGATGGCAAAAGAACACCAATAGTAAGGAGAACTTTTCAAATCCACAGAAACAATCTTTGGTGGTATGACTGAGGGGAAACACAATTCCCCTTATGAACTCCATTTTAATAACCAAACTATTTCAAATTACATTAAAATATAAAGTGGTGATTACATATGCTGTTTGGAGATTTTTAGGGAGGTATTCCAGCCCACATAATTGGAAGTCATTTTAAAGCCCAAACAGTTATTTGGCACTAGCTCTGATCCCTAGAGGTGGCATACACGCAAAGAACAAAAAGCAAATGGGATGTACTACAAATAAGCTGTAAGATTTTCAGGAGTATTGACTTCAGTCAAGTTTGTTTCCTTTGATGTTCACTACAAACATTTACATACCGGGCAACAGTGACTGAGTGAGCAGCACCTACAGTAGGTTTTATGTATGAAAGTGAAATAATGAGTGGTAGAAAGGCTTGTTGCCACTATTAGTCTGGGGGAATAACATCACGCCTCTCACATCTGATTAGCCACAGTGGTTCAGCACACATCAGTACAAACGCTTCCCCACAGTGTTTTGAATAAATCCAAAGAGTTAAAAGTCAGTTGCAAACCACACAAACTAATTTGGATAAACTGTCAAGTGAGAAAATAACAATGTAACCACAGTAAGTCCATAGATATGAAAAAAAAGCTAATGTAATAAAACACATGGTTTGTAAAATGCAAGTTCTATTTGTTCTACTTTATTTCTAATCCTCTTACACTTTAGATCAATTATGTATATTTTGAAAAATTCTTGCAGATCCACCTGCAGGAGAGACAGGGCTGCTGGGAATTCTCTTCCTGCTCTTCCCTGAATTCACTCAACCAAACAGTGGGGATTTGAGACACCCACTGCTACCAAAGCATGGAAAATTATGTTTTAGGTATAAGGGGTAAGCAAATAAGTAAAAAGAATCTGTACAAAGACACCGTGGTGCTACTACATTAATATCAATGTCTGTTTGTATTTATATTACCACAGCTCAGCAGTTATTGCTATTGTGCTAAGCCCTTACAGAGCTTCAAGCTGCTGAACGCTCAAGGTAAAGAAGGTGACAACCTTAGCCTGCCTACCATGGCTTTCAGCAGTCAAAAGGCAGGAACTTTCCTTCATCTCACCAGAGGCAAATTAATTCCCACACAGTTGGCCAGGTAACTAGAGGAAATCAGAGCATTTCCTAGTTCACACATACACTGAGCTATTCCAACATCAACAGCACGTATTTAACAAATATTAAATGAACAGACAAGATCTCCTTGTTAAAACTAAACTGTAAGAAAACCTAACCATCATTTTCTATTCCCTTTCAAATTAAATCATAGAATCATAGAATAGTTTGGGTTGGAAGGGAGCTTAAAGACCATCTAGTTCCAACCCCCCTGCCATAGGCAGGGACACTTCCCACTAGATCAGGTTGTTCAGTGCCTTGTCCAGCCTGGCCTCAAACAACTCCAGGGAGGGAGCATTCACAACCTCTCTGGGCAACCTATTCCAGTGGTGAAACACCCTCACCATAAAGAATATCTTTCTTATATCCAGTCTGACAATGGAGCAAAACAGAATTACCAAGTAAGACCTGGTTTTGCAGGTTTAGATAAGGAGACAATGTGTGAAGCAGAATTTTGTAATTTATTTTATAATGAAAATATTCTTCTTGAAAACAGGGAAAAAAATCAGAGCAAGTACCAGAAAAAAAAAAAGAGAAGGAACAAAGAATAATATGATCAACATATTGGGGAATAGTATTCTAACATTTTCATTAGAAGGAAACTCAAAGGGAATTGAAGTTGTAAAGGACATGAAACAAAACTGTCCTTGGTAGTACAAAATGGCATAATAAGGGATGATGACCTCATATTGCAACTTGGATGTTTCCTGATGGACACACTCTCAGAAGGCTAATGCAGACTAAACAAATTGCAAAAAAAGGTGGTGGAACATCAGCCATGAATATTTCCATGACCTGACTAGTCAAATTCATGGCCAACATGCTCCTGTGTTGGAGATATGTTCTGGTTTAATAAGGAGTAAGGGGTGGAAGGTCCTGGCTTTAGATAAATTAGAGCAAATTTTCTAGTTTGTAACTTCACTTTTCAGCCAGGCTTCTTCCGTCTGACTAAACTTAACTGCACATTGTTCAGAAACTGTTCGCTCTCAGGATGGTAAGACCTGATTACACCAAGGAATGGGATGCAAGGGGCTCTTATTTTCATTTATCACTACAGTAATCAAAGTTAGCAGATTTGTCATTTGTCCCCCTAGGGGCTGGAAGCAGAAAGCCATAGAGGGGTCCCATTTGCAAGGAGGAGTGGACAGGGCCCATGACCCAAAATTGACCAATAGGAGTATTCCATCCCATCTGCTCCATGTTCAGTATAAAAGCTGAGGGATCAGAGGATCAGCTCTCTTTCTTCAATGGCTGACATCTAGGAAAGACTCTGTCTGTTCATCTGCCTTTGATCCTGATCTGAGCTTTCCTGACTCCAGATCTGGCATCCAGCTCCTGACTGAACTGATCCCAGTCTGGGACCATCCCTCTGTCTGCTGGAGACACTATCGTCATCCTGGGATCTTGATATGGTTTTGTATTCATTGTATACCTTTTTATTGTTTTCCTTTTCATATTATTTATTATTTAATTATCTATTGAAGTAGCTTAGAATTTTTCTGAACTCATAAATCTTTTTATACCTTCCTCCTCTCTCTTTTGAGAGGTGGAGGGGCCATTTGTTATTCAGAGTGGCCTATTTGGCCTAACCTAGGACAGGATACCTGTGCTTTGAGTGGGTTGCTGGTCTGGATGACCTCCAGAACTTTCTTCTAGCTATCATTTCTGCAATTCTGTTATTTCAGTACCATTTTGCCAAGCCACTCTTTTTATGTGTTGATTTTTTGTTTGGTTGTAGGGTTTCTTTTATTCCTTGAAATTAAAGGTTCTTTCCTCCTCTGCTCTACACCTATATTGCTATCAGAAGAGGCTTTAATTCAAAGAGATAACTTGTGACTCATAACTGAAAACTTGGAACTCAAATGACACTTTTTTTCTATTTATTTATCAGTATATATTCATCAAAGAACTCAACCACTGCATATTAGAAACAGCTTGATGAACTATGTTCAGACTGTTCAAAAACAGCTTTACAAGTGAAGGCAAGCATTTAAATTTAATGCTACAGAGACACAGGAGCCTGTGGAGTGATTCATGGACACAGAGTGAGACTGCCAAATAGTCTGGCTGGACAGGTCATTGTGTCATCCTTATTTTACATGGCTAGCATCTAGACAGAACTGCATCCATCAAGGCAAGAGAAAATAATTTTTCAGTAATCACAATGCATGATAGCGAGAATGCAAATAAGGGATTTACATTTGTAGATGAAAGGGAGAGAAAGGTTTCTTGGAGATCACATAGAGAGGTGACCTGCAAGATG
This sequence comes from Turnix velox, assembly GCA_013400935.1. Taxonomy (NCBI): domain Eukaryota; kingdom Metazoa; phylum Chordata; class Aves; order Charadriiformes; family Turnicidae; genus Turnix; species Turnix velox. The sequence continues at coordinate 349,043 of VZTY01030633.1, read as the reverse complement.
TTCTGCAGTCTGGCAATGAGCTGCTATGAAGAAGACTGAGTCAAAGACGCCACTCAGGCCAGTAGCCAACATGCTAGTTTATTAAGTTTTCTATATACATCAAGAAAGGAGGTAACAGACAGCATTTTAATTGGGGGGGGCAAGGGAAAAATCAACTCAAATTTCAATTAGAGACATCTGGGCACAAAGAGGTGATAGCAAATAGATCCTAGGTAGGAGAAAGTAGGTCTGTGAGTTATCAGCATAAAGATGATGCCTGAGTCTGTGTTCGAGAAGATAATCCACTGATGTGGCAGAAGCAACAATTTAGGGAGACTTGAAAAGTAGACACTTTTGGCACCTTCACACAAAAGTGAACCAAGGAGGAAATGACAGAAACAATCAGAAAAACATATGACTGTGGAGCTAGTTAACCCAAGGGAGGTAACAACTACTTGGATAATTCTTCTATTGCTACAAGTGTCCCAGAAAAGGTCAGTGGGAAAATTAGAAAGCTGATGGCTAGATTTGATGAAAAAGAATTAATCAGAATTCCAGAATTATAATTCTAATTATTATAACTTCTCTCTATCCCATTTCTTGCTTCCGACAGCTTTCTGACAGCTTTCTGACTGCCCTCATGCCCTTATGCATATCCAGAGGTGGAATTTGGCATCCACAGATCAAAGTTAAGTAGGAATCCTAGGTTTGGACTTCAAGTTGGCATGGTATGAAAGGGAGATGCAACAAAACCAGCCACGTAGACTAGAAGGCTGCATTTTTCTATTTTATTGTGATATCTGTAAGTGTAACCAGGTCTTTGAAGAAATCCAGACAAAAAATTTGAGTATCACTCAAAAAGAGAATGAGTGTTCTTAAAGTGGTTTGCCTTCAACTGAGGCCGGTTGGGGGCACCAAATACTTTTAATTTCTTTGTTACTGAGATTTCTTTTCTGTCTTTTGGTAACCATGATATTCAAGCCCCCTGAGAAACACAAAAGCATACAAGGCAACTGTGTGGGAATAGGTTAAGAGCCATAACTGAAACTAACTTACCAGTGAGACTGCACTGTTACCTCAGATTAACAAGCTTGGATGTAACAGGCTCAGTTTTTATCATATTTGCACTTGTATGACTAAAAGTGACAGGAGTAATGAGAAAGTCTACACCATTGTTACCACTTGCTGATACCTAAGTAGATATACAATTAAAATTATCAAATGTATGGTCTCTGCCTTGTTTCTGAACTCTCAACTATAAGCATTACTTATAAGCAGATGTAAACTATCTTGTGTATGAAAATAGGCATTTGCATCACAAACAAGAAGTACCTTATAAATGCATGTACATGATCTCATTATTAGAAGTGAAACTAAAACTCAGCTAAATAGATCTGTAAGGGAAGTACATGTTAGGAATAAAATAATTATTATTTATTATTAATTATTATTAATATTAGTTTTGAAAATATGATAATGATAAGGTCTAAATAAAAGCCACTAATAATTGACTGGTTTATAAAGTAATTTTTCTCCAGTATATCAGAAAATTTCTCATGGTCAACTGATGCTTAAGGCAACAATACTAAGCACAAAGTAAAATGTTTTTATTGCCAATCTAAAATTCAAGTCAACACTGCTTTCAAATAAATGCGTGAATAGCTAGGAACATGTAACACTTCCTTGTTAGATAAATGGATGCATTTCCATGAGAAGAAGATTAATGTGCATTTGAAGTAGAATAATAGGTACAAATAGAAATTAAAGTGGTCTATTAAGATACAAGACTCTAAACACAATATTCTTAATCTAATCTCAGAGAATGAATAATTGCTGGACCTTTGCATTCCTCTTAATGAATCTATTTACACATAATTAAAACTATTCATCCTCCTTGAAGTCTAACATTTCTTGGATAACATATTAGCAAGTTAAAGTCTTTGATTTGCAATTTGTTTTCATGAAAACCATTGTGTGGGGAAAGAGTAACATTCCTTTCAGTTTCACTGAACACAAGATCTTTTATTTGCAAATTAACATAGGAGAAATACAAAGCACAGATCACAGATATTGTCTTTTTGGGAGTAATCAATAAAACATATATTGTCATTTTTGCAATACATTTTACGAGTTACTAATAAAAAGACGGCACTCACTAAAATTGGTGTTCTACCTGCATTTCTGTCTGTACTATTTACACGTATCTTCCAGATAAGATGAATGTCCACACTAAACCTGGTCCTCAGTCTGCAGCTTATTAACAGCAAATGTGAAAAAATTGCACTGCACTAGAAAAAAGGCATTCATTATAGTAATTCGTTGATCAGCATGAGATGCAAAATAAAATCCATGAAAATTGATACAAGTAGAATTTATTCCACTGGTATTTTGGATAACTGAGAAACTCCTGCTTGCAGGACCCTAGCCAAGGACCTAAAAGTATCTTTGATGTATCCTCAAAAGCTGCAATGATAGATTATAGAAAGGGACCTTCAAAGGTCATCTAGTTCAAACCCCTCAGGCAGTGAGCAGAGACATCCTGCACTAGATCAAGTTGCTCAGAGCTTCAGCAAGCCTGGCTTTGAATGTCTCCAGGGATGGTCCTCCACCATTTCTCTAGGCAACCTGTTCCACTACCTCACCACTCTCACCGTGAAGAACTTCCTAGTGAGTGACTACAATGTACATGCATCCTTGCAGCAAATTTTGGGGGGTCTTTGAAGAACAATTATATTTCTTCTGTTACTTATCTGCATGATTCTTCTGCTATTTGTCATGCAAAATTAAGATCAATATAAAAGAACTAAAAAGAAAAATTCTAAAAAAGGAGTACAGATACATGGCATAAATTGAGAGAGAATGTAATTACAGCTCTTTCTCCATGAGACTGATGGAGTCCAGACTTCAAAATCTACTTCATAAACTAATTTCCTTGAGAAATTCAGCTTGAAAAACAAGAAGTGATTCAGATCCATGGTCTGTTTACATGTTTGCACATGTATTTATTTTGTTTATTAACTGGAAGTCATTTGGAATTATAGAACTGCCATTCAAAACACACAAATTTGTGAAAACACTGTAAAATATCTTACTGCACAATCCAAGCAACACATTCATCTCTTTAATGCAGCAGCTGATGATTTAAACACAGTTAAGTCTAGGAAGAGAGTAGACCAAAAAGAATGATGCCTGCCTTTAAGCACAAATTTTCGAGGGAGAATAAATCACCAGTAAAGGAGAAATTAACAGTTGCCTCAAGAAGTACAGCTTTCTGTACTGGCTACACCCTCCCACAGGGCAGACCAATGCAATTAGCATCCCTCTTAAGACCATTTATATACTGTAGAAGCAGTAAGGACAGCCAGTATCTTCAGTAAGACAGATTACTATAAGGATGAAATCATTTATGTGAGGTAAAAGAATTAAGCACAGTTATCTATTTTCCTTCTCACTTGTTAAAAATACAGGGCTCAGAATGGGCGGTGAAGGCCTCTTGACAGCTGTTCTGGTCACATCTTCGGTGAGCCAGAAGCAAAGGGGCCACATCTGGATGTTGCATAGCTACCGCAATTTATCCTGGCAGGGCTTCTTTTCTCATCTTCTCAGTGTACTATTGCTGCTCTCTGAGTGCTGAGCATTACACACTGCATAGAGTAACTTCAGACATACTTAAAAAAGAAGGCAAAGTTGTCTTCCAAGAATCCCTGAAGAGAATTTCAGAAAGGCAGATACCAGAGGCAGAAATGGAGGAGTAGGAACTTAGGTACATCAACAGGGAGGCTCTGAATAATGCAGTAACCACAGTTCACAGGAGGAAGCTGTAACATTTTTGTCCCTTTCTCAGCCCCACTGGGCTGCCAGAGTCAGAGCAGGTTCCAATGCTCAGAGACACCATGCTACTGACAAAAAAGAGAAAAAAATGTGTCATTTGAGTCACAAGTTACCTCTTTGAATTAAAGCCTCTTCTGATAACAATATAGGTGTAAAACAGAAGAGGAAAAAACCTGAAATTTCTCCCTGTGTAGTGAGTTATGCATACATGTTCCAGTTTAAGGTAAAACAGAACCAACTTTATGTTCAGTAATTTTACTTTTCACTTAGGCTTCTCCTAACTCTGACATTAACATGTGATGTCAGCTTTCAGAGTAGTAATACCTGATTATTTATATCAAGGGATGATATGCAAAAGGGACTCCGGCTCATACTCATTGCTGTAACAACCAAGGCCAGCTCACTTTGTTATTCACCCCATTGGGTTGGAAGTGGAAAGGCACAGATTGGTCACATCTTCAGGGAGGAGCAAACAGGACAGGTGGTGCCAAACTGGCCATTAGAGTATTCTATCCCATCTGCCGCATGCTCAGTACAAAACCTCAGATCAGAGTCAGATCTTTCTTCAGTGACCAGTGTCCAAGGACTCTGACTGTTCATCTGCTCTGTATTCCTAAATCCACATCCAGAATCCATTTCCCATGCCTCTCTAAGTCCATTTTGCTCTGTCCATTAGTGGCAATCATCATCCTGGGAGCTTGATATGGTTTTGCATATATATATATATGTATGTATCATTATTTTAATTTTTATTTAATACTTCATTAAAGTAGTTCAGTATCTTTTAAACTTGTTGATCCCTGCCCATGCCAGGGGGGTTGGACATAGATGATCTTTAAGGTCCCCTCCAACCCAAACCATTCAATGTTTCTATCTTCTCCTTACTCTCCCTAAAGGAAGAGGTTCTCTTTCCTTTGAAGAGAGAGAAGTCAGAGAGCATCTGTTGCTCATTTCAGTGGCCAGTTCAGCCTAAAACACAACACAACCTAATAGGGATGTGGCTAAAATGTCTCCAGGATAGGATCTATAAAGAGATGTGGCGTGAAAATACTGAATACTATGAAAATACTGTAGCTTAGCTTGGATGCTTGGTGCTACTCATAATGTAAATCTTCTTTCCTACTTTCTCAGGTGCACTCCCAGAGAAGAACAATTCAGAAGCCTTTAAACAGATTTGTAGAACAGAAAAGACAACATTGCATATTGCATTTAGACACAGAAAGAGCAAATATACTGAACTGACCAGAGGGGGGACCACTGCCAAGCTAAAGCAAAAACAGTTGCTAACAGTGTGTTTGCAGGTTTTAAATGAAACTCTGAAATTAGAGGTACTGCATTTCTAAACATTTAATATATTATATTATTTTTAACTGTGTTACTAACAGAGAAAATTAGAAAATAGTTAGTAACTACCTATTCTCCAAAACTCAAAGCATTTTATGAAAAAGCTTTTAATGGCATTGAAGAAGAGATTTTACCACGTCCTCTCAGTAAGCATATGTGAGTGCGAGGCTCTCATGAGGATTTTCCCTCCTGGGGAGAAGCCTTTAGAAAAGTTTTTAGAAGTTTTCAGAAAAGTTTCACACTCACTAGCAGCATTCATCTAAATCAGTACTTCAGTTTAAGAAAACAGGTCATGAGACAGAGAAAAACTGAGAGAATGATTTACCTCATACAACAAAGGAAAACAATCTGAATGTAGATGAATGAGAATAAAATTATTTTTAGAATAAGCCTTTCTGATGTAAAAATCTAATGTCTAAGGATAGTTCATGGAAAAAACCTACAGAAACAAAACTATTTTTAAGATTTTGAGTTCTCACTCAATTCCTTCTTTATATTTAAAGAAACCAATGGTGGAGAAAGAAGCCTGAGTTAATGAAAAAGTGAATTTAAAGTCTAGGGAAAATCTTCAATTCTGTCCTTTCAAAAAAATTCCTTTATGAATGTTTCTCAAAAAATTTAATTTAAGTGACAATGCAATGGCATTACCAGTTGCTACAGCCAATGCTGTTTCTTCATGAAACTTAAGCCATTCTAAACCCAGGTAAACCCTCCTTTTTTATTCACTTCACTTTCTTATTGACATTAACTTTAGAAACACGGCACTACCTGGCTCCTGGAAAATGAATAGTCTTGTCCATGTACAGTACATGTATAGTTCTTACAGTCCAGATTATAAAAATACACAGATCTTACACAGAGAAAACAACCTTTTCCAAATTCTTTTCAGTTAAAATAAACTGTTTTACAGTCTGCTGGACATGCATAAGTATGTAAGTCAGTGTGGTAATAAAAGCAACAACACATGCCAGAGAAAGCATTTTCTCTCCATACATATATACATATAAATTTTTACTTAAGATGTTCCCTCAGAATAGTTTCTACTGTTTAGCTTACCAAGTTGCTAAGCTACCAGCATATGTAATTAAGGTTTGGTTCTAGTAAGTTTCCCAATTTCATTTATGTGAGTGATACAGAACATAAAACAGGATACATACTACTGGCAAACAACTGAGCAGAAAAATTAATGAAACCTTAATTGATGCACAGTGCTGTAACAAAGCTTGCATAGAAGTTTTAGTGAAAACAGATAAGATGTTGAATTGCTAGAAACTGTAGCTATATAACTGATGATGACTAAATTCTCCTTAAGATAAATATATAATCAACATGAGCATTTCCAAGCAATTTCTCTAAAGTTTACTTAAAAGGTAACTAGGACTTTACAATATGAAGGGCCACATAAATGATCAAAGGGATGAAGATAGGCTAAGACGGTTGAGGTTGTTCAGCCTGGAGGCTTTGGAGGGACCTTAGTGTGCCTGACAGAATGAAGGGAGCCTGCGTGAAAGATGGTGAAGGACTTGTCATCAGGGCTTGTTGTGATAGGACAACAGGTAGTAGTTTTAAACTAAAAAGTCACTAGATATAAGGAAAAAATTTTTTTACTATGAGTGATGTGAAACACTGACAGAAGTTGCCTAAAAAGGTAGTAGATGCCCCATTCCTGGAAACATTCAAGGTCAGGTTGGATGGGGCTCTGAGTAGCCTGATCTAGTTGAACGTCTCTGCTCATTTCATGATTCTGTGACTCCATAATAAACTTTCTCATAACATTTCCCTTATTTGCTTTCATACAGCAGTACCAAAACAAGCCATAAAAAGATTAACAAGGCAAATCTTCATGATTCTGTGGGGCTTTGGAAGTTCACTTCTATTTGTCTTTGTTTCATAATTACTGTGAGTCTAGTGTAGTGCAGATACTGTGATTATTGAAATCTGGAAAACATCAATATTATGATTTTCTGTATAAATGTAGAAAGAATGTTTACTGGGAACATTCTTATGATCTTCTTATTCACAAAACTTAGTATTTCTAGGAGCATAGAGGATTTAATCTCAAACTGCATTTATGAACATCCCAGTTATGAGAGATATTACTCACAACAAGGGTAAAATGGGCTTACTGCTACTCTAGTCAAAGCCTCAAAGCCAAGCCACTTCCCACATAGCACTATGAGAAAAGATTTCTTCAATAATAACCCCCAAAACTCAGACCTTTTTGCTTCAAATAATCAAATAATCCTTAGTATGAAAAACATGTTCTTGTATTTTGAATTATTTTCATTGTTACTTGTTTTAAAAATTAAAATCCACCTGGACAACTAATATGCAAATGCTGTAGTGCAATCATTACTGCTAGCCAATAGCAAATATATTGTAACTGCCAAAAAAGTTTTGAAATTTTATTAACAAATTAAAAACTGAACAATCATAACTTTATCAATGGAATTTTAAAACCACTTAAATTACAAAAAAATCCAACAACTTTTACTGCAAGAACAGATCATCAATTCCTGTCAATATGTTACTTAAAATTCTAGATTTTTGTTATTATTTTCACTCAATTCACCTATACTCTGCTTTAATAGCTAGCTACTGAAATAGCTGGTTTTGTATAGTGTATATTAATATCTGTATTAAATGCAAAAAAACCAAGAGTTAAGTGGAATGGAAATAACACACTAAATCTTTTGTTCCTAATGTGCATGAGGGCTACAATACTCAAAACCACCACTTGACATAACACAGTTAATCTCACAAATTAATTTTTGGATTAACCATTTGTATTCTGAACTGGATGCCATGAAGCAGCTGAATGTAACTTAACATAAGCTCACTTCCAGAAATACTAAAATGATGTCAACATTCTTCACACATATGGAACTCGGTATCACAGTCAGATGTAGTCAAATGAAAAATATGAACAACTCAGTCTCAATCATCCACTGGCAAACTATTGGGTAGTTTGCACTTGGGTGCTGCTTTTCTTCAGAAGTGCAAGGTCTGAGTTCCTCAGTTCCTCATGCTCTAGCAATGAATGATGCAGATATCCAACCAGACCCTTATCTACCTTCTCAAACTGCTTCAGCAGTCTGCAGCAATCTGCACAGGTGAATGCTGCAAATGTGTTCTGGTATCTCAACTACAGGAAAATATGGTTAACACAAATCAGACTGAAAGGAAATGTTTCAAGATAGCTTGAAACAATTTAGGAACTCACAAAAGTCCAAAAATCTGAGCCCCCATCTTTGAGATGTGTGCCTATATTACCCTTGCAGACAGGGGGAACTATATTTGTTTTGAAATGCCCTCAGATGCCGGTTTTGTTGACACTACCTGAGTCAGGAAGTCTGTGCCTCTGCATGGTAGTCAAGCAGATTATGTCACAGGTTGTTTATGAGTGTTGGGGTCTCCCACTATACCAGCTTGGGCAAAAGACTGAAATCCACTTCAAATCAGAGCTGATAGCATCTTCATAAGCCTAGGCCCAGCACTTTGTTTCACTGCTTTTACACCTTTGAAAACTGGGATGTAGGTAACTCATCAAGCAAGCTTCCAAGTGCAGTGACCCATGGGTGGCCTCCCATGACAGCCACTCTTCAAGCAACTGTCAATCTGGCTTCCATCTGGTCTTCCTCATCTCTCTGTGTTCTTCCTCTGATCCCTCCTCTCCTGACTGGACTGTGTGAGGTGGAATGGCCTGATTTTAAAGAATAAAACCTTGACAGCAAATATAAAGTACATATGGTGAAAATATAGTCATTTTAACAGAAAAATCCTACCAACACAGGCCATCTGCTTTTGACTGATAGGTTTGGTAAACTGTTAGAATATCATGTAAACTGTTACAAATCTCATTTAATGAGTATCTCAAAACCATACATAGCTCACATTACTGGCAAGCTTTTAATGAAAATTTATATCAAAGAATCAAACATGGGAAATCTGAATTCTAATTACTCAATAAGATAAAGAACAAAGGCTGAAGAAAAATGGCGAGAGCTCCATCTATCCCTTCTGAGATGAATCAAAACCCCAAAACCGCCTAAAAGCCATGGTTATCAGCTTCTTAAGAATTTTAATTCCTCCCCTGATAATTCCTTTGTTATTATAAAGCATTTAAAAATAATTCTATAGAGACCAAAAAGCCAACTAAAAAGAAAATACAAAGTCAGCCTCCTGTGAATACTTGCAGAAATTCTGTCCAAAAGACAGGCATCCTTCCCATCCCTCTTCATTATCTGAAATTTTTCATATTTCCCATTACTATCTCATTAACATCCCCCAAAATGTTATGACATCTTGTAAGCCCTAGTTAAGGATTCCTCTGGTGTCTAACAATGCACTTTCTGTATTGCTCCTCTGCACAAACTCATGGCCTCTGAAGAACTGGGACCACTGTTGTGTGCTTAATAGTTTCTCTCTTCATTGTAAAAGTTTGTCCAAAAGTTAAAGGCATGTATTTCTCTGAGGAGAAATAAGTTTTGCTTTGAATCCACACACATTTACCAAGAGAACCTTGGGAATACTCAACTGACATCAGAAATAAACCCTAATTTTCCTGAACATTAAAACTACACTGTCATGAAAATGTTAGACTCCAGACATGTTTCACTGTGATGGGATATTATATACTCATAAAGAAAAAAAACCCTGCTTTTTCCATCATAGCATGTTAGGTCTGATGCACCACAGGCTCCAATCCTTTTCCAAACAGCTTTTTCCCTGACCAATGCAGTTTCTCTACTCCACTCTGGTATGGCATCTGCCCACACAGGTTGCCTTCATGGAAATCCCTAGAAGTAGCTTAAAACTCTAAGAATCTGGTTCTGTAAAAAAGCAGATGATAAAAAAAATGAATGCCATGTAGCCTCAGTGTTTTATCTACAAATGTCAGTCTTAAACTCTCCAACATTTCCACTGAATGGTGTGATAACCCCATACATATACTAATAATGACTTACAGTGAATGGAGTAGGTGCAGGCAGCTGTCAGATTCTATATAATAACTGAAAAAATGCAAACTATTACTTGTCACATCCAAAAACTTCAATGCTTCTTTCATAGTTCCTTCCCTCCAAGTTCTCTATGATGGCAAACAATCTCCTGAAGGAGGAGAAAATGTTGCTGCTCCCTCTGATTGCTGAAGCTGCATTTTGTAGACTGATAGAGACAGCCATGGTCTCTCCTCATACTTCTTTGAGTGTACAAATCCTTTACTACGTTCACCATTAGATAAATAAATCTGTGTTATCCTGCTACTAAACTACTACCATAACATAAAATTCAGCTTTAGTTTTATTTCCCTGGGTAGGGATAGACTCCAGAATGTTCCCTGATATATTTTATGGATGGTATTTTTACACCCATTTTAAATTGCTTTGCTAGTCCAAGCTATATTTCTGTTTTCAGTTTCTATACATTGTATGTTTAGATTTTGAAACACTTTTTTTCTTTTTATCAAATAGTACTTTTTAGAAATTTCTTTCTAGCTATGTGTATTTTTATTAAAACAGTAACATAGGCAGCAGAAACTCAGAATACTCTAGCTTTGCTAAATGACTATTTGACAGCCTATAATTTCTTTGTCATTAAAATACATATTCTAGCACTGAGTTCATGTTGGAAGAATGTTACCCTAAGGAACAGTGTTTTGTTATAGTTTGTAATTTATGCTTACTTAGTACACTGTGCATTAAAACAAAAAGTGGTAAGTTCCAAAATTTGATAAAATCACCATTTAAAACAGTGGGAAGTACAGCTCCTTCTCATAAAAGAATCCCAGAACACCCTTCACTGAAAGGATCTGATTAGTTATGGACAAGCATCTTTTCTTTGGTATTGTTACTATGAGATAAAATAATTGTTTGCCTTAAACAATAAATGGCAAATACATTTGGGATTCCGGAAGGCCATGCAGTAAGTCCCCTGTACAAACTAACTAGCAGGAGGACTATCCTTAAAACATATACACAATGAGGATCTGACCAAATGCCTGAAGTTGAATTGAACAGCCTTTAATATGACTTTTTCCAATAATATTCTTATCTAGGAAAATTAATTTTTAAAACCTCTTCTGTTCTCCTACAAACAGTGCAACAGCAATGAGTTTCCTCATCTGCTATTCCTTACAAAAAGGCTAGCTACCAATTATCCAGTCCCAGAAATACCCACTACTGATTTGAGACAACTACAGGAAAATTTAAGAGTCCAAAGAGCTCCTAACAGACATGAAAATACATTTAAATCTGGAGAGGAGACACACAGCAGATATTCTCTTTAATGTAATTTTCTGAATGAAAACATGCATAGAGGCAGCAAACAGCAGAAACTATTTGCTCCTGAGCAAGTTATTTTTCTATCTTGTGTAAGATATAAAACACCACTGCCTTCCACATGCCCAGCTTCGTATTTCCCATAGCCCCTCAGTGCTCCCCACCCCACCCCAATGCAGGTACAGAACGCAGAGACCATAAGCGCTGACACTTGTATTCCATTCATAGCAGGTATCAATCAAGAAAAACGTTTTAAACAATTAGCATTTCATTTAACATGTGTTGAGAGCATCTTCAGTTATTAACATGTGAATTTAAAGAAATAATTGCCATTGCATTTTCAAAATAGCCAAAAGAGTAAGTAATATTCCCCTCAGTGCCTTTATCTGTTTTACTACAGTTACTGAGGCACTTGACTCTTTTGCTCCTATTTGGGGTACTTTGCTTTAAATTTTACAGTGGAACGACTAAGTGGTAAAAAACACAGTACTGTACCATTGCTACAAAGGCCAGACTGATGGGTGTGTGGCTTCTCTTACTCAGCTAACATGGTCATGCATCAGACCTACAAGAAAAAATTCACTATCAATGAATGCTCTGCACTAAAAAAAATTTGCTAATTAATTAATACTCCCAGCCACTAGTTCATCATTAATATTTCCTATAGCATTTCTAGATGCCTCCGCTTCTCAAGGGAGTAATACCTAACTAATTTGCAGGGACCTGATGACAGGACAAGTAGCTGTGAGCTATGCAATACGGCTTTCTCACAGATATTCTTGTTATGCTACAGAAGTACTGGAAACAAAGGTAACACATAGAGAATCACACAGTACTCTTGTAGAAGTTAAGTCACTGAAACATGAGGATTATGCAAATCTCTTTATGGCATTATTTAGATAGTTACTGGGAAAGGAAAAATTATTTGGCAGAGGGAATTAAATTTACATTGAAGCAGCCTTCAGCCTCATAGCCTTGTTTCCTGACTCAAATCAGAACTTCTTCAGTCAGCAAACTCTAAACCAGTAATAATAATAAACCCATTTTTTTTACAAAATAATTGTAATATGAAGAGTCCAGAACAACACAGTGATGCCCTCCTAGATTGGCAAATGATTCATATGTTGCAAAGGTTACCATGGTAATTTTCAGTCCAATTTTATTAAAGCAACAGATAATACATATAGGTATGATCTGCTGTCACTGCAGGCCTAGAAGTTGTCAGAAGCTGGGAAAACAGAAGCATGTACAGAAGTTTCTTAATAAAGCAGGTTCTGAAATCAGAAGATCATGTCGAATTTTACAGCACAATTTCAGCATCATGCTTTAAAATTTTACAGTAATTTATGAGAGCCTTGTCCACTGGCTTTTATGCTAGCATCTTCCTATTTTGCTCAACACCAGCAGAGTGTATAAAACTTGCTTTGCCCACCATGTCTCTACCACCAGTGGAGTATGCCAAGGAGAGCTGGCTGGATCTTAGCAGGGTAAGAAAAAACTGTGCTGACTGAGCAAGAGATGGTGGCTGACACCTACCTGTGTCTGGTGGCACCAAAGCCTTTCAAGTCACCTCAGCAGCTCCAGCCCTGCCAGTCCCCCTACCTGTCTAAGGGGCCTGCACCCAGCCAAGTTGTCTCCCACTCTGCTGTATATTTTCATCAGGTTTATCAATCAGCATTTTTGGCTATGATCTCTCTTCATGGCGCATACAAGTTCAATGACAGCAAGTTCCTCAATATGCCCTGAAACTCTACATTTCTCACCTTTTCAGCTAACAAAATATACTACCTGTACAAAGAGTTTTCCACCTAACCTACCCAGAGAAAGTTAGAAGTCATGGTAAACTATTACATACAATAATTTACCCAAATACTTTCTCAATAACCAGGTTTCAGAACACAAAATTCCAATTATGTCTATTTCCAGAGGCCATCAACACCTTCCTAATGGGATGAACCTCTGGTCCTAGAAACTGTGCATTTAAAAAGATGAGTGAAACAGGCAAAGACCCTGACAAGGAAATAGGAATTAAAACACTTGGAACAAGATATAGGAAAAAAAGCACATTTCCGGTCAGAATCTCTGTGCTGGAAGACATCTATCACTCAGACTGTAATTTTCATTGCTTGGATGTTTAAAGAAATGGAGCATCTCCAATTCTAGAGCCCACAGAAGTCAACAGGAAGCTTTGCGGTATTGAATTATGTCAAAAACTGTTCAATCAGACCAGCTGCTGTGCCATTCCATATACCAGTCCTCTCAGCAGCAAGAGTTGAGCCTTACTGAGCAGTAGATTTAGTAATTGCAGTGTGATTCTCTCTTTCAGCTATTACTGAACAGAAATGAGCAAGGAAGGTGCTACCACCTCCCTACAACAGACCACCACCCTTCTATAGACATAAGACAAAGCTGGTAACCATTATAATTTAAATTACTTTTAACAGTGGAAAGATTATCCTTTGTTGGAAGACAACTAGAAATTCAGAAAAGTTATTACCAACTTCAAAGACTAAATTAAATCAACTAAAGTTATTTGGTTGATTAAGCAGAAGCTTAAAGAGAAGAGAAATTATTGGCTCAGCTGCCTAACCCTTCTGACACAGTGATCCATGGAGTAATAAAGGACCTGGAGAAGAAGCTACGAAAGGTTTCTTTCATCACTACAATAACTGAAAATATCTACATCAAAAAGAATACAGGAAAAGAAACATTACATAAAAAGAATACTAGTTTTACAGTTTTTCTTACATGTTACAAGTATTTTTTTGCACCAACACTATGTAGACTTATTGAAGTCTTTAGTAAGAGGTCATGGTGGACAACCTGAGAATTGTTTTCAGCTTATGTGTCAGACAGAAGGAAATTATCAAAGGAAAAGAAATACTGCTCATAGGTGTATGTGGATTATACTACATTCCATAAAAAAACAAAAATTTGAAAAAATGGGACTGACTAGTTTTCTTCTCATAACTACTGACTTATTTATTTCCTTATCACAATTCTAACAGATTTTAATTATGCATTATGGAAATTGAGAAAATATTAAAGTATCAATTATCTAATTACAGGTGTTGAGAATGACAGAATATGGCAAGATGCAATATTAAAGCAACAGGCCACACAGAGACATATTTACTAGCAGAAATATACAGCAATAGCCTTTTATTTCAACAATTAGTAACTTGATAGGACAATAAAAAGCATCAAGTAACCCTGTTACAATCATATAAAATGAGGGTGGAAAGATAGCATGTGTTTTTCTAAACAGATTGTATTTTATTATTCATTATCCTCCTGCCAAAGAACACAGAATCAATTAAATACTTTCATGGTTCTGCTTTTTGGCATGCTGAATCATATCTTGCATAGACAAAGCATTCCAATCTATGGAAACTGATGGATAATTGGGGAAAAAAATTTTAAAAAATGAGTATTACTTCTAATTATCTAAAATCACAAAGACATATTCAGAAATTTCTCACCATTATAATTACAAAGCCACATAGATAAGCCCCAGTATCATGTCTTTCTTCTGAGGTATCTATGGGACAGACTGGGAAAGGTCACTGATTCTCAAATATGACTATTAGTACACACACATACAATAGAATTATAATGAAGGTATAAGCAATTTTTCATCTAAATAAGGATTCTAAATGCTACGTTCAGCATTTCTGATTTTTGGAAAATGCACTTTCCTAAAAGGGAAATGTGACAGTTCAGCTAGAAATAGCTAGCAATATGTGCTCACAGCCCAGAAGGTCGACCATATCCCGGGCTATGTCAAGAAGCCATGGCCAGCAGACTCTGCCCCTTTACTCTATTCTCATGAGACCCGACCTGGAGTACGGTGTCCATCTCTGGAGCCTTCAGCACAGGAAAGACACAGACTTGTTTGATAGGGTCCAGAGGACGGCCACAAGGATATCAGAGGGCTGGAGCACCTCTCCTGAGACCAGGCTGAGAGAGTAGGGTTGTTCAGCCTGGGGAAGAGAAGACTCCAGGGGACTACTAATATTCACTGGAGAGAATCCTTGAGGTAAGTATTCGTGTGTGAATATTTAACCAATCAAAAGTATGAATTTTTGTACTGTAATAAATCTGAATTTTTGTTGTTCCCGAACTCTAAACTACTAATCTACAAGCAACGTTCATTGAAAAAAATACCATGTATTGCGCTTTTAGCGATGTAAGTGCTGACAAGAAGTAGCATCAAGCTGAAAAAAATCTAATGCTGGAGGAGATGTGAATGCCCAGTACAAAGAACTTTGAAGTAAAATAAAGAGTATTTGTTAATGTAGTTCCCCACTGAAGTATATTAACATGCAGGACATCACCTCTTCAATACCAGTGTACCCTGGCAATCATAGGTTATGTTATCTTTGGCCTGACCAGCATGGCCTTGTGTATGTCCTTATACATGGAAAAATTAACAGCCTGAGCAGCATGCCCCACAGAGACAGAGAAGTAAACTGCAAGAGGCATAGGTGAGAAGCTTGACTGGAATACAAAGGTGAAATCTACTCCATCTTTCAAAAAAAAAATAATTGAGAACCTTTCACATGAGGAGGACAAGAAAGAAGAGCTGTATTTGCATGGCAAAAACAAGCCACAGAGAATATGATCCATACGCCATTGGAAGCAGTTAAGGACAAAAGACAAGTGACAACGGAAGATGTTTGACAGAAAAACAAATGCTGATAAACTAGCAACACAGACAATTGAGGGTCAAATTAAATGTCTGTTTCTAACCACAAAAATAGCTGGGTTAGGAAAGATCCTTGGGCAAGGTGTCAGCTAGTTCAGCCAGAAGATTACTTCAATCATCATGCATGGCCAATGCTAAGTGTACAAGAGGACTAGAAAAAAGAAGTTAAAAGAATGGAAAACTAGAATTACAAATAGCAATGACTTTAATATATAGTGAATAAGAAAGTCTACATAGGCATATTTCATTGATACTATCAAGATATTGGACTATTTGGCATTTGTTTCCACTAGTCATCTTCACTGTATTCAACTACAATAGCTATCTAATATTTCAGTTCATTATAAACCTGCTGACAACTGTAAGAAATCAAGATCCCTCCATGAGATCAACAGACATTTGATATAAGTTTACAGCTAGAGAAATTTTTTCCTTAGATCATTATTTTAGAAAGATCAAAATGAAAATTCCAGAAAAACATTAAACATTTTAAATGTGAAACTGGAGGAAACCCTTTGATACTGAAAGCATTCTATATTTACTATTCTATATTACTGTTGTGTAATCTAAACTACAGTGACAAAACTACTTTGTTGGTACTGCAAAAACTGGTCAAGGATTCTGGCTGATTGCTACAATTTCATTTCCTCTCATCTTCTAAATTTTATTTCAGCATCCCAAACAGTATCATTACTCTCATTACTGAGGGTGACAGAACACTGGGACAGACTGCCCAGAGAGGTTGTGGAGTCTCCTTCTCTGGAGACATTCAAAACCCATCTGGATGTGTCTAGGTGTTCCTGCTCCAGCAGGGGGATTGGACCAGATAATCTCTTGAGGTCCCTTCCAATCCCTGATACTCTGTGATTCCGTAATAAGTTCTAGAATCCTGGGTGAATTATCAGTTTTTACTGGCATGTGTTCAGTGTGTTTTTTAGGCATAAGTACCGACATTGAAGTATCATTCCCCGAATTTCTATGGAAAGCCTGCTGTGCAAAATTCTACTCAGAAATCAGAAAGAGTCAAACCCAGATTTTGCCTGGTTTCTTCTGGCAGTAACTTCCATAGTGGAGGCTGTGCTTCTGAGGATGGTTTGCACAGGAAACAAGCCAGGAGTCTCTTCCACTGTTCTACGCGGTACATGGCAAAGAATGGAGGGTTTGGCTTTTTTTAAAGGCAGACATTTCCAATCAGATGGTTTTATACGTAGAGAATTTTAACTTGGGTCTGATAAGCACAAGCTGAAGTTCATAGAGAAAAACTGTATAGGCATTTGGCCACTCCACAAAAAGCTCTGCTGGTGACTTCAGAGAAATCACAGAAACCCACAGTTGAGAGTGCTCAAGTATATCCTTAAGTTAATTCTTAGTATATTTTTAGTCATGTAAAGTCACTTTTCTCATCTGAGATATAGTAAATGCATTTTATAAAATTACAGACCTACAAAGAACAGTGCTTACCTGGTGTCAGGTTCCCTAGACTATGCTTTAAGCAACACCACCAATACCATGAACATGCTGAAGGCTGGACCCTTACTCCACAGCCCAAGTAATCCCCCAAGACAAAGCATAATATTAGAGGGCCTATAATAAACACTAAAGGCACGTTTGGAATTAGTAGACTTCTTCCTGCTACCTTTTTTGACTTCAGGTGGGGAGTCTCAGTCTATAGCAAACGCTGAAGTATCCAACTGTAGGTCCAAGCTCTATGATATATGGTGTGACTCTTCTTTATTGCCTCCAGAGTGGAACATGTTTATAATTTAAATAGCTCATGGAAAATGAGAGCAACAATTTGCTTGTTATCTTGCTGTCAACCTGCAGAAACCTTTCTCCTCACAGACCCATGACAGCATTGACAGCCTTTGCAGAGAGTATTGAAGAGATCTCCAATGTAAATATAAGCTCCAGCATAAATGTAGTCTAAGCCATTTTAGTCTTTGTGGTCTCCAGTTAGTAAAAAAAAATTGCATTTGTTTTCCTTGGCAAAACCAGCAGTGGATTGGCTGTTTCTGCTATGCTGATCTAGCAACTGCATCTACTTAGAGTTGTAAGATACTGATAATTTAATAGAACTTTGTAAAGATAAGCTGCTTTGCATAGTCGGTAGTTAAACCACTCCAACATTTGTTATAGTCATATCCTTAAGTGCATGCACAGGGCATCAAAGAAAAAGTTTTTCAGAGATGAGTGTTTTTCTGAGTATAACATGAGGGCACAGCTCCTATGCAGACATAAATATACCAGAATTGCTATGCTTGGATCAAAATTGTTTTCAAAAGAAATTATTTTACTCAACGTTATGTACCTTGAGAACAAACTGACAAGTAAGGTACTGGATCTTCCTGAAAACCAGCCACAGCAGCAAACAGATTTATAAGGAACAGTCTTGACTACTCAGCCCACTGAGTAACTTGCAGAGGTCCACACCACAACTTTCGCTGTATTTCTTAGAGCAAAATCATAAGAAACAGAATATCTGAAAACAACATCTATGTATGCAACTGCATATGGTGTAACTCTTGGTTCTTGGGAAATAACTCTGCTTTAACTATAAGAAACAAAGAGATTGCACCTTTTGATATTAGATTATATGGGTGACATGTTTTCATCTTCTTTACTCAAATATGACATCATGTGATGCGAAGTTGGGATGATACTGTTCCCTATTTTGAAGGATTCCTTTGGCAGCTTTTTTGGGGGGAACAGGAACTATGGCTGCTTTTACATTTGAATCAAATTAAAGCATAATCAATTCTTTCCATTGCATAGTGTTAGATACAGAGAGGATTTTGTCCAATTTTGCTGAGAAATTCTGTACTCCAACAGTAAGTCAGCAGTAGCTGAGCCTCACAACCACAAGCACACAATATTCAACTTCTTGCAATCTCAGTAACCATCATTCCTCTGCAAAATTCAAAACAATTACTGCATGTGAAATATTCCACCTCCCCACCTCTCACTTCCACAGCTCCATATATTATCCAGGCAGATGCAAAAGTGCAGACACTGCTCAACAGAACAGCAAGACCGGGAGAATGAAGTGCCTGGCTGCAGAGCAGCTCATGCAACCTGTGTACCAGTGCAAGAGAGATGCAATAATCCTTTCTGAATTCTCCATCCCTAATAATATCAGATTTTCTCCCTCGATATTTCACATTCATCCAACTTCCTTCTCTACAATTTAGCTCTTTATTTAGCTCACAGAGTAGGCATTATCCTAAGTAGGTAGAGTATTCATCTTTTGGCGTCAGTGCCAGTTACCCCTGGCAACCAACCTCTGAAGGAAAACCTTATTTTCATCTGGTAACTCAAAATAGGACTGAAGGGTCAAGTGCAAAGCAAATGCAAGGAGGCAGCCCTTAAGCTTGAATAAAGGCCTTAAGCCCAATAAAGGCAAGCTTTCATTTGCAGGCTTCAAATACCGAAGACAGATTAGTTTTTTTTTAAAGAATTACTATGTCACATGGCAAGGGGAAAACCCCCCTAAAAAGTGACATGCTGGTGCTCACTTGAATAACAGATGCAACAGTGTTGCATTTCAAGAAGCCCATCCACTTGGAAGAAGCCTTAAGTATGCAGAAGATACTGACTTAAATAAGAAAAAAAACACACAGTCTAAATTACAAAAACTAAAAAGAATGACACAAGTTTTAAATGTATTGTGTGTTTGAGACACATTACTGCACATAGACACAGACACACAGTGTATTTCACCCTTCTCCTCAGCTGAGATCAACGTGAGTGCTAGACTTACTGACTTCACACAAAGTAATCCTGTGACCAAGCAATATAAATACTGCCCTACAGCAGAATGGTAAAACAATTGATCTGAGACTCAGCCTGTTGACCTGGGGAGCTGGGGTACCTCCTGCAACCACAGGTGACAATGGGTTTGATACAATTAATTTTGCCATCTGTGAGGCACCCAGTGGCCCTGAAAGTGTTCCCAAGGCAGAATGAGCCCATAACAGGGCAGTGGTAGAAGCAACTCTACATGAATGCAGCATACAGCTTGAGATTCATCTGACAAAAGACAGATGCTGCCCAAACATGGCACTTGACCCCTAAAATCAGTGTAGAAAAACTCATATTTTTAGGAGGTGGCTCACCACATCCAAAGCAGACCAGACAAACCAAACCCTAATGCCTACTTGTCTCCACTGGCTACTAAAGGAGCATAGGATGACCCCCAACAATCCATCCACAGCCCAGAAGAGTCTCTCATGCTAAGGGACATAATGCCCACTTCCAAAGCTAGAGTAAGCACTGGTTCACAACAGGAAACACAAAGCCAGCTCCCTCTTCTCAAATTCTCATTAAATATCTCCTAAATATTCTTTAATTGGATTATACCTTCCTAATTCTTTATAAATTCTTTATAAATGGAAGTGAAATGATATGGTATTTCAAAACCAGGCTACCCCAGAAACACCAGATACATTCATTTTTGCTTTTCAATATTTCAGGTATGCTTAATTATGGCTAACTACTAAAGTAAAACTGCCACACCTATCATTTTATCTTGGCTTAGATATGTTTTTGGAGGCGCAGTTAAATTGAAAGATGAGACCTATTTATTTATACTTACTGAAAGTACATGGAAAAATTTAAAAACTTCTTTCCCTCGAGGAAATAGCTTTAGGCAGTAAGCAGCAATTGCTGAATAAGCATGTATAGGTCAATGTTGTTCAGCAAAAATATCAAATGCTATTTTTTATTTTAATTTGAATTTATAAAAATAGAACCAGGACATGCAGTTATTTGTTTCATAGTTGTTGGAAGAATGCACATGCGATATTTACCATTTGGGTAACCTGCTTCTGCCGAAGTTAATCAACTGACATTGATTTCAACGGAAAAAGGATCAGTTGTGTTTGCATTACCATCTACTGTGTATTATTGCTTCCACAAGCAAATAATGGAGAACATGTGATGCTTTTATTCTCAGTGCTTGGATTTCCTCCCTCTCAAGTGCATTAAGATAAAATTAGTAAGCTGTATTGCAGCCCACTTGAGATCAGCAATATATACATGCTCTTGTAGCCTAGTGCACTTTACCCTGGTGAAACCCCCACTTTTAAAAATTTAGATATAGGGATTCACATTTCTCCTTTTTGTGTAGGAAAAAAATCAAGGGAACATGGTACAATTGAGCTTGGATGATAACCAACTGTAGGTCTTTAGGGTGAATAAAAAGAACAAAAACAGACTAAAGGGAGGATACTACTTCTCATAGCACAAAAGTTAGAGACATACAGTAAAGTAAGTAGTGAAATATGCTTTAGGTCTAATGAGCACAAAAGAAAGAATTCAGTTTCCAATTCAGAAAGCCCTGATCCTTTCCTTATTAGAAATGGAGGTGCTTACTAGGAGAAGCATCGAGCAGGACCTCAACTCCTTCACTCTTTCTCTAAGTATCCTTTACTAGCCTGTACTGGGAGAGTGGAAACTAACACACATAAACCCCTACACTGATTCTATTGGCTATTTCATTAAAAGAATGACTGATGGGTTTTTTACTTACTAATTTTCTGTTGTCAGTTGAGAATGTGCTTCTAGAACACTATCCTTCCTAGTTTATTTTTCCAATGGACTTTTGGTGAATTCTCAGTTATCTTATTCCAAATTATAAATGACATCTACATGAACAGACAGATCCCATGTACATGTGACAGGAAAATGTATGCAACAGATAAATATATTTACATAAATTTGCCTGAAAATTTCTAACAGGACCCCAAATTCACACTTATAGCATTATATACTATATAAAACTATATCTCATAATCCTTAAGAAACTCTCAGGGTAGCCAGGACACAATTTCTGCTACAGGTGTCAAAGCACTGTAAAAACACAGGTGTGATGGTCAACATCTTCATATTATATCTCTGCAGTGCCAAAGAATTGCTAAAATCTGAGTGGACGGAAATCAATTCACTCAGTTGGTGTCCAGAAAGGGAAACAGACTGATTCTAGATGACCACAGAATCAGCACCAGAGATGCAGAGAATGCTCACTAGTATGAACAGGTAAGTGTAAGACCAGCATTTGCACATGTGAACTGCTGGATTGAAAATGTGGACTGCTTATTCTGACTTTATCAAGGTATATTCAATTTCCATTAGACAGATGGTTCTTTTTTATGCAAATATTTGTGGCTTTGACCTGCTTTTTTTTTGAAAGTTTGTTTTTGATTACTGAACAACTTCCTTCTTGTTGTTCCTTATAAACTTAATTTATCTATGGGCACTACTCCTTAAACACTGACCTGCTACAAAAGCAAACATTCGTTGGAAAATAGCCTAGATTTGACACAATATTGTCTCTCTTTCATGAAATAGTAACTCATATCCATGAACACAAACCAATCTGTGTAAAAAAAAGAGGAAATAATCTGTTCTCTCTCTTTTCAGGGATGTCTCAGCCAGACTGCACTGGAGACAAAGAAAGTACTTTTGTTTTTTTTTTGGGATTTACGTTCTGTCAAAGAGTCTAATGCTGAATGTCAATTTTATCAAAGGTGTCTAATGCTCAGAGTCAATGAAAAAGCTTTCTGAGAGCTGAACTTATGCAAAAGCAAAATCGATTTTACTTGAGATAATTATGAAACAATTACTTATCAGAAACGTCAATTATAGAAGATTTTCAACACCCTATCTAAAGGTCTTACTTTTAACCTGAATGTTTTCCTTACATATTAAAATGAAATCAGTAAAGGTAATACAGCACTTATGCGTCAATTAAAGCATGGAGTTTAATCGCTGCAAAGAGCAGAAAGGGCCTGATTTTGCATTAATAGGAAACTTTTGTTTAAATTTATTTAAATATTTTCTTGAATATTTGCTTTTTCATTTCTTGATGAAAGATCTATTTTCCTGATTGTTACCTGCTAAAACCTGCCTGTTTCAAATTAATCTTGGCACTACTTGTGTCTAATCAGAAGGTTAGACAGATTATATGTATGTTTTCATAAACGCAGAAATTATCTATAAATGAAACAACTTTGCATCAAAAAAATCTATTAATTTGCTAACATCTTTCATTTTAATTTATGAAACAGTGAAATACTGTATTTTTAGTGATTCCTGTCAAACTGCATTCAGATGGAAACTACAATCATAAAATGTTCTAAAAATAACAACATTTTACATTTATCAGACTTCTGGATTTAAGCAAACAACACACTCTTTCCCCAACCCCCAAGATTATTAAAACACAGTTTAGGAAAATTATTTACAAATCAAAAGGAAGTTGTATTTTCAGTTAAATTAATTGAAACTCCCAATGATTACATCCTTAATAAATTTAAAAGATATGTATTTTTAGATATAAAATTGGAAAGAATGGAACTGCATTTCAATTGCAAGTGAATCTCTTTAGTTATTGAACTAAAGCTCATGACACTTTCTTCATGCACAGAAGGGACTACTACAGAGAGATCAAACCAGAAATTTTCACATTTGGTGGCATCAAACATGCAAACTCTAAAATCTGTAGCACTTAGAACATTTTTAAAATAAAATCAATAGTATATAGTATTAAATATTGGCTGATATGTCACTATTTCAAACAGGAAGAAAAATTTCTGTAAAGTAGGCAAAACCAATTGGTAGACATCACAACAAACATACACACATGATATCCACCCTCCTGAAAAAGACGAGTGCGTGGTGTGAATCCTGCTTCCAGCTTTCCATCTCTGTGCCCATTAGTATATTAGAAAATATAGAAAAATATTAGAAAAAAATCCCACAATAATTTCACTGTAGTCTCTGCTTTCATGAACAGCCTAATTTTTTTTAAAAGCCCTAAACTAAAAGTGGGAAAGTGGAATCACAACAGGCAAACACTGTGTCAGAGGGCAACTTCCATCCTCCCCCGACAAACCAGATACTGAATATACTGAGTATATCTCATTTTGTAATTCAGCATCTTCTTTTGGCCCCAGCAACAGAGCTGTTTCAAGGGAGAACACCTCCCTGGATTCTGAGAGTCTAGAATTCCAGCACCAAATGCACAGTCAGGATCAACCACAGAAAAAAATTTGGTCCCTCATGAAACCCATGTGGTCTCAAAAAAGTTTAAGAGATCAAATCAATCAGTCTGGGCATAAGGAAACTGTACCATATAGAGAAAAAAATCTTCCTGACTAGACAATAAACTGAGCTCTTTTCTTCATGAAAATGCAAATTTTTGCTTTAAAGTTTGTTTAAATGTTAAAACATTCCAATTTCAGAGTAAATTTAAGCTGACTGCAAACTGCAATTAGCTGAAGACTGTTTCTTGATACAGATTATCTTTCTGTTAGTGGTTACCTCCAATAATGGATTGATACTATGTTAAGAAGCTTCCAGACATCGAGGATAAAGCTCATTTTTATGAGTCTATCATCTACTCCTGAAAAAATATTTGGGCAAACTATATTCCTCATGCAGTGTCATGTCCAGCTTTGTGCATGCCATTGTATTTTCTCCTATCTAATTTTGTATTTCTGAGACTATTTTCAGTTTACAACACCTCACTTCTGCAACCATAGACAAACATTAAAAAAATTTAAATTATATCAACTATAATAATATCCCGATAGACTTTCTTCCAGGATGGGGAGTCCTCATTTCTGACATGACATACTATGTCCATTCACTTGGAAACTACTACAAAGGAACAACAACCCTATTGTGAAACAATAATGATGGCTGAAGCACTCAGTTTCCAAAATGATACTTCATCCTACTGTGGAACAGTATATAGAAAGAGTTAAATTTTTAATCGTGTGCAGGCAATCTGAGGATCTGCACAGGGCCACTTGCATCTTCAACCCAGCGAGCACCAGCTCCCTGTGCTGACTGAAGGTCTCAAGAGGTCTGTCTGCTTGTGTCTCTCTAGCCAAGAAACTATTCCTATTTTTTTGCTTCACATATTCTAACTGTAATCTCACAAAATGTCTTTTTTCCATAAACAAAGCCAAAAATAACTTCTTGGTCGTTTGATTGGGAGCAGAATAGCCTTTTATCAAAGCACTTTAGCACTGCTGACAGATATGGCAGTAATTATCACCCTCCCCAAATATGTAACCTAGAAGGACATATAGTCCTTATCAGGGTGATAAAAATCCAGCTGAGGGGAGCCATTCTGCTTGCTCAGTTCTTGACAAGTTTTATAAATCTGTAATAAGGCTGTTCTGATACAATTAGAACAATTATATTTAGATAATCAGTCTAATGAGTCTAGACTAGGAAAACCATACAGATATGGGACGAACCTCACAACACTCCACCCAAAGACGTGAGGATTTGGGGTTATGTTGATTTTTTTAGTGCCAACATGTTGAAGCAGAATGTGGAGCAGACATATCAAACAGTAAATAACCCCTCAGAAGCCAAAAGCTGGCAGCAATAACACCCCCGCAGCACCTGCAGAAAGGGCAACTAATCCCCAGTCTTCTGGGCCAGACTTCAAAGTAAAACCGCTCCTAAACAACTCCCAACTATTTAACAGTGACAGTCAGACTTACCTCAAGTCTCATGCTGATGGTAAAGTGCTGGTTACGTGAGTCTGCTGCGTACACACAGAAAAACTGCTGCATTTAACAAAAGACCTCAAGTTCAATAAGAGTGATTTGAGACCAGCATAGCTGTCAACCTTGCTGGGAAATGGGAGGAAGTGAAATACTACCATATTTTCTATTATTATAGGCACATATCACACAGAGCAGCAGGACCTAATCACAGCTCATGCAATATTAGTATGACATTAATGATAGCTGAATCTAGGGAGGCATATTTCATAAATGGCTTCAGTTTCACTCTCTGGTTTCAGTCAATGACTATCTCTTGAGGGGTCAACTGGAAAAAATCTTTTTGGCTCTTTGCTCTAAGGCAGACAAACAACATTTTAAGCTATTTCCAAGCCAAAAACTAAAATCATGCCAACAATTCCTGTTTCTGTAAAAAAAAATACCTGGGACAATATAAGTAGATTTATCAAATGAAGATGGAACAGTAATAGCTTCTCACCTGTGTAATAGTTCTGTGGACAAACCTCTCAGGAAAGTTAATGAGTGTTAAATTTCAGCTTCCCTAAAGTCAGGATGAATGCCCTAGCAGTCAGCAAAGGCAATAGAATCAGCTGGAGCAGCTCCATATTACACAAAATATTCTGAAAATTACTGACAAACAGATCAATGGATCTACTCAGGAGGCAGTACATGAAAGTTTCCATGAAGGATAATAATTTATACAAAATCCAAAGGAGCACAGAAGAAACAAGAGATCCACCCCCAAAATGCTTTGAAAACTTGCAGCTTGACATTTCACTCCAGGAAAACAGAGGATAGAGTGCAATTAAGCAGAGATCACAACCATTTATTCCTGATGACTTTGCAAATCTAAACCAAACCAACCTGTTTGATGCAACAATTTTGGGACATATTCGCAAATAGTTACACGATCATGTTGTTTTCATGTCCAATCGCCCAAAACCAATAACAGAAGGACAAGATTTAGAATGCTATGGTTAAGAGACCTACAAAAAACCTGACTCTACTTTCAACTTTCTGAAATATCACAGGTTGTGCATTTAATAAATAAGATAATCACTTTGGTTGGAAGGGACCTTTCAGATTGTCAAGGTCAATCATCACAATGCAACTCTGACAAGTCTTGTGCCCTTGACCCTCAGACTGGGAGACTGATGCTCACCCAGCTGTGCTACACACCCAGGTAAATATGCAGACGCTTAATGGAAACTTTACATAAACAACCTGAAAACCAAATACATTACAAGTATGTAGATATTTTAATTAATCTAGAAAATTTAAAAAATAAAATTAAAAAAATCAACATTTAATCAGTGATAATACTATCTTTAAGCCATTGCTTAAAATATGGGGAAAATTCTGTTTGCTGTCATACTACTCTAAGCTAAGATAGTGCTTTAAAAAGTAGTTCTTGAAGCCTCAAGTCTACGGTATGTGACTGCTTATGTATGCATCTTCAGCATGACCTTTATCTAGAAGTTTTCTTTGACTATGTGACAGCAGTTCCTTAAAATAAGTAAAATCAAATATTATTATCAAAACACAGTTTTAGTTACTTCACTGGCTGTAGTGCATTCATTATTTTTTCCCCTTTTTCCTCCTCATCTGGACAAGGAAGAGAGAAAAGAGAACAAAAAAGTGAAAAAGAACATATTCTCGCTGCTTGTTTAGAGAGAAATGCAAACGCCAGATTGAACAGTGGACTCAGAATTGTTTTGCTTCTAATGCCTAATTCATTAGTAATGGAAAAACTTCGCATCATAGTAAAGGAATAATCTGGTGAATTTTTCAACTTGTAGGACATTGTTTTTGATAATTTGCCAAATGGAGTGGGAGATTTATTACACAGAATATGCCAAAATGGTGAAAGGCTTCTCACGCTGTAAAGCTACAACACAATCATTTTATGGGATTGAATTTACTGATTCTTATGCTTTATGGCTATATTGCTGTCAGAAAGAAAGCATAAGTCTGCTGTAGGTCCTGTGTCACATCTCCCAGGCTGCAAAACTGCCTGGGAAGTTTTGCTTGTTTCCTTCCTTTTCACTGAAAGGATGTCTCCACGCTTTTGTCAACCTGATGGCCACAGGATCATCATGCACTTAGGCTACTGCTGTTTCCTTAATTTTCTACAAGCAAAAATAAAAATATTTCTCCTAGAAGAAAAATTAGTACAAATGTGACATCAATGTTTACTTACATACAAAATTTATTTTCTAATTAAGACAACTGATAAAGAAATACAAGCATTTGTCATAGAAAACAGTCTTTTTAAATTTAACTTCAAATTTCTCTTTGTAATTGCACATTAAAAACTCTCCCTATCTGTGTTTTTGCCTCACAATCCTTACATACATTTAGACTATTTTGTTGGTCATAAGATTCATAGAATTGAGGAAAAAAATTCAGTTCTGAAATATATTCGATACAACACCTAATGGTGTCAAGAAAATTTTGTAGTTTGTCATTTTGTAGTTAGTCAGTGGGATACAACACTAAGAATAACAAATAGTTCTGACTCTAGAAAAACCCACCCCAAAGTAACCTGATAGATAAGCATAAGAATATACTTACAGTGCAACATCTCTAGTCTCACTTGTAACTTAACAAAGGGATAGTTATTTTTCCTAGTGCTTGTACAGTAGTCCCTCACATCCCTTTTTTCACTTAAGGAAAAAAAATACGCATGCTCCAATGCAGCAAGTGAACATGTAGCCCAGACTGTTGTCATGGTTACTCTGAGGTGTCCTGCTACATGAAGTGTCTTACAGTTAATTTTTGATTTTGTTCTTCGAATTATTAATTTGTTTACAAAGTGAGAATTCTTCACTACTGTTACGCTTAGGTGTTAATACATCCATAATTTAGTGGCAACTGTTTTTCCAAGTAATTTAGTTTTAATGGCCTCTGCGTAGTGGAAAATGTGGTATCACAAGGGTTTCCAGAGCAGTTACAAGCAATATTCAGCTAAATGTTTTTTCTGATAAAGTGGAAAACCCAGCTATAGCATACCACCTTCCAAATATGTGGCTTCCCAGATGAACTACATATTTATTTTACTCCGGTGCTGTAGCTAAAAGCTGCATTATTTATTTATTCTGGAGACCCTTCCTTATGCTATTGTAGTTAAGCACTTGCCAGCAATTTTATTTTTAGACTGTGCACTTTGCTGGTAAAAAGTGAGAAACTGCAAAATTTCATTCTGAAATCTTGATTTGCATTGTTCAAAACTGACATGTATGTTTTCTGAAAACATGTAGTCTTCAAACACATTTAAAACCTTGAAGATGTGCAATAAAAGGAAGCAACACTCGGGTCATATTTCATGTGTGCATAAGAAAAACACAATTTGCATGTGTAAACGGGAGTTGGTAAAAGATTTTCATAAAATTCCCAGTGGCATGTGGAGTTGTTTATTTATAATAATGTTTGTGTGCTCCAGCTCAGCAACTGATGCAAAGCAATACAACTTCTTACAAACACTGTTAACCTCAAATTTTACAAGTATGCTAATGGTCTGGCAGTTCAAGTATGTTATTGAAAATGTGAGCCGACTGCAAGCATCGCATCTCTTTGGGTTGGCTTTGTTCAGCTAATTCTTGGCTAATTTTAACAGAGGATCCTAATTTTGGCATGCTTAAAATTTACACTGCACATGTCTAAAGGTCTTGAAACTAGCCACAGAAGTAGAGAATGATGTTATTTAGGAGTTAGGTTTCCGTGTAATCAGCAGCAACACGGGAGGAGAACCCTAGGAGATGCTTTTGGAGGAGGAAAGCTCCTGGAGCATACCTCCAAGTACCACCTGAACCCAGCTGATTTCTCTGGACAATGTCAAAGTTCACTCATGTATCCACAACAGGCCGAATCAAATATTCATTTAAGAAGCACTTTTCTGAAGGTTGAGGGAAGGAAAAAACTGAAAATAAAAGAAGGACTAATATGAAAATTAAGGGGAAGTAAGATTAGAGTCAATAGGCAGCTGGAAATGAGCCCATTACAATTAATTCCTACCCAATGCCCTCTCTCTGGAGGTGTTTAAGGCCAGGCCAGATGAGGCACTGAGCAACCTGGTCCGGCGGGAGGTGTCCCTGCCTGTGGCAGGTAGGTTGGAACTAGATGATCATTAAGGTCCCTTCCAACCCAAACCATTCTATGATTCTATGAAACACAGCCATTGTGACCTAAATTGCTCCAACTCTGTAGTGTCATCCCCTCACTTTGATAAGAGTAAATGGCAAAATTAGGAAAATTATGAAAACGGAGACATATTAAAACAAATGAACATGTCTCCCTCTCCCTTAACACAGTAAGGATAAAAGCAAGTATACCTCACCACACTTTCTATGTTTATTTTATACAAGCTAGAAAGGCAGAAAACTGGCTTATCACCTTGTTCAGAAGCAGGTGGTCTTCCTCACATCATCTGTATAACCAAGCAGACACAGAATCATTTAAAATAAAATTTAACATTAATAATGATAATATTTAAGATGTGCCTTTGCCAAAACTCCGTAACACCTCCATGGCACGAAATAGTGTATCGTTTTTAGCAGTCACTGATTATGCCTCTGTATCTGTCACCAAATTAGCATTTCCACACAGGGCTGAAGATCAACTTGCCCAGCCAAAGAGGTGGCAAGGCCCCTCCTGCCAGTGACAAAGTAGTTATTTTTTAGCCTCTAGTCAGGTCAGAAGAAGCCTCCTCATTGCTATTACCCTGTTCTGAGGACAAACAGAAATTAGTCAGCTTGAGCAGGGTCAGTTAGAGTGGATGGAAAAGCGACACAAACCTGGGAGCATCCAAGTTTTACCAGGGAGAGTAAAACCTTACTCAGCCTAATTCCTGTAAATAAAGAGAAAAGCCAATTTATCTTATTTAGGGCACTGTCTAATTTAGATGGGAACTAAGTATGCACAATGTATGCTCATTGTTTTTAAATTATTTGTTTAAATCACTCAATGACTGAAAGTATTTTGTTACATTAAATTTGTTTCACAAGGGTCAGAATCATGCATCACACACATCAAGGTGAGGAAAGGCAGAGGCTCAATTAAATTTAAAATTCAATTAAATACCTTAGCCTGGATCCTGCTACAGATGCCAGATTTCAAGGAAATGAAACATCTCACCCTAAGAACTGTGAAGGAAAAAGCTCTCATGCCAGAGGAAGTTCAGGAAATAGAAAGAAATCCAGCCAACTTCATAGCATCACTGCACTATTAATTAAGAAACCAAGCCAAGATGGATGTGTGTAAATGCCATTTGGATCACATTTTTGCTAACACAGTACAAAGGTCCATGGTAAGCCCCTTTTTCTTGGTTATCTCCTGATGTATCAAAAAAAAAAGTTTCCTCTGAGAAATTTCCTCTGGTGATTCATTATAGTGAAAGAACTCCAGGTGTGAACATTCCACAGCTACTTCCTAGCTGCAAAGCAAATGTCCAGAAGCAAACTGTGAACAAGCTCTAGGCTACAGAAAGGCACTAGTACCTTCACAAAAAAGGGGGTGAGGGAAGAAACACTTTGCTCACACATCCCATTTGGCTCCTTTCCCAGCAAGCCCTGATGTACATGTCCAAATCCTGACAAGCACCTGGTCTTCTGTGGAAGCTGGCATCCAGCCACCACAGCAAAATAACCAGGGGCTTGGTCCCAGCTCCCTGCACACCTCACACATCCAGAAAGCCACTTTCATCTCTAGGTGGCACATTTCAGAGTCACCTGCGAATTTCTAACTTGTTTTTCAGAGCCTTTGAATGTAACAAAAGCCAGCAGATATTCACAGGGCCCAGCCCAAAGACTGGCCTCAACTCCAACTGTGAACCTCTGCTCTAAAGCTACCCTGACTACTTGTTGGTTGACTTCCTGGTTTCATTTCTTTCATTTCTTTCTGGTAGCCAGATGTAAATGAAAGCATCTGTGTTACCTTCTCTTTATTTTTAAGTATGCTGGAATGTTTTAAATCCTATTTTTCAAAATAATTCAGATGAAAGGAAACATGGTGAGAGAAACATCACAGCTAGTACAGACATCTAAAAAATATCGTTGAGACATGGATGAAAAACATCAGTCAAATTGGGTAATGACACCAACTCACCACCTAGTTAGGGGCTGCATTACAACCGAGACATTTGTACAACAAAAGACAAAGCAATTAATTGCTTCTGAATCCAAAAACAGACAGTGAAGTGTTCTGGACTGCTGGCACATTATCACAATTCACAGACATCTCCAGTCCTGACAGCATGTATGTCTCCCCCAGCTCCATATATCCATCAGTAAAAGGACAGAACAAACATAAATAACTCTAAAGGAAAGTGCATAAACTATACAGTGACATTAAGCATACTTCTCATAAGTTTGCTGCATCATATATATGAGAACCCTTTCTTTCCTTCCAAAAACAAAACAAAAATCGCAGCCCACTCAGCTTTTCCCAATTTTTTTCTAGTGCATCACACAGAAACCCCAAGCTTTCAAGTCATCTTCCAAAGCTCTCAGCCCATCTTTCAGCAAAGCTTTCCAAGAGGCACTGCAATTACAGATGCTCTGTAAGACATCAAAGATTTACCCTTTTTTAATGATCTGTTTGAATACTACTCTACTTTTAAGAACCCCTGCCTGTTTGCTTTCACTAAGACACCAAATATTAATCTTCCTCCTAAAAATAATTCCCACAAAGTCTTAGAAATCTGAGCAAGCCAAAAATCCTAAATATATGAGTATTCATCAATAAGGAAGACAAAGAGGAATGTGAACTACAAAGAAATTGCAGTTCTTCAAGTAAACTTGAGCTACAGACTGCAAATGACTGCAGCTCAGTTCTGCGAAGCCAAACTCACAGGGGCATCATTACTCCTACACTATTCTCCGATCTGGGGTAAAACTTCTCATGTGAACTGGAGACTACAAGTTTTCAGCAATTAATGGTAAAAAGCCTTTTCTAACCAAGTATTTGATATGGGTTACATAGTGAAAAAAACATGATGTGGCTAACTAACTTTTCATTTGACACGAACTTTTCATTTGAGGGAGCTTTTTTAAAATCAGTAGACATCCCACCTCTGACAATTGACCATAGATTGAATAACATTTCTGTGCCAGCTCTTAGTATTTGTTGCTGTTTTTCAAGCCAGGTATGGACTGCTGCTGAAATAAACCTCCTCCCTGTGACTGCAGGATGTGATGTCCAAAGTTTGCCAATCAAAATGTTAAACAATATCCTGTATTCTCACTGGTCCTCCCATTGTGTCTTTTAGGCTCCAGATTCAATCTACAGAAACATGAGAGGACAGATGGTTAAACCTCTTTGGAACTTGCAGGCAGTAACATGTCAACTTCAACTCATCAATCCCAAATGAAAACGCCAGAGATGTGCCACATATCCTTGTCTCCAGTGTCAGGTTTATCTTTTTTTTTTTTAATTTTGAAATGTCATCTTCAAAATGCCTGAAGTCTGTACATATTTTCTGGCTACCTACCTCATGCTGCCTGTCACTTATGGAGATGTGGTAAAGCAAAACTTAGCCATGAGTCCTGTTTCCACAACTCTTGGAAGTTTCACTTGCAAATAAAGCACTTCCTCTCCAGCTGCAGATCTCACTGAGAATTTAAATGTCAGCACTCAGTTCTGATTTATTTTTAAATATCGAAAAGGGGAATAAGGGAAAAGAGCAGTGAAAGAAAGCAAAGTTTAATTTGGTCCTAACTTGGAATGTATGCAACAAGTGTAGAAGGACAGTTTCACCAAAAACCCAAAAGACCCCTAAAAGACACTGCAAATCTTTCTTCAGGCATTTCAGGAGCTCTTCTGTGAGTCTATGGAGAACAATTCACTCAGCAAGCTCCGCATGCTCACTAGACAACAGCTCGGCTCACAAATATGTGGGTAAGAGAGAAGTTAAACTACAGGAGAGGGAAAACAGCCCTGGGAGCTGAGAAGGCAGGTAGAGCGAGTCATTGGCCATAAAGCAGGACATTGGCACTCCTTGTATTTGGAACACAAACTGCAAGTTATCTGTTGGAAATCTGGTGGCATAGCTTGTTACTGACACCACAAATGAATTAGTGCTATGACAACTCAAGGACTGCTGCTTCCAGGGGAAATTATGGTCTTTTCTGAGGCTGCCAAGATGTTCAGAGTAGAATCACAGAATCATAGAATAGTTCGGGTTGGAAGGAACCTTAAAAGATTATCGAGTTCCAACCCCCCCTGCCACAGGCAGGGACACCTCCCACTAGATCAGGCTGCTCAGTGCCATGTCCAGCCTGGCCTTGAACACCTCCAGAGAGCCCCCTGTTCCAGTGTTTCACCACCCTCACTGTAAAGAATTGCTTTCTTATGTCAAGTCTAAATCTACACCCAAGCAATGCAAAAACGCATATATGGAGAACAACCTGCTACAGCAGGGAGATTTCACTACATAAGTTTTCAAGGTCTCTTCCAAACCCTAGCATGATTCTATGATTCTCTGATCATGTATCAAGACTAAGAAATTATCCTGATCAGAAGGAAAATGTCTGCATGTATATGACTATTCCACCTAAACCTCAGGCACATAAGCAAGCAGAAAGCAAACGACTCCATTTGGAGAAAGTTTAACTGCAAGACAGATATTTTAAGTCATTGTCTCTAGGTATTATTTTCATATTTGCAAACATTGTATATCATTGCTCCTTAAGAAACTGCACTGTACTTTATCAATCAATTTCTGCAAGGTTATGTAACACACATTGCCTTTTCCAAATAACCTAGAAAAAAACTGTGTTCTTCTGCCCTTTGTTTTAGCACAAACCTCAGACAAGGAATAGGGCAACCAGAACTACAGCAGAGGTGAAACTGCTATTACAAAGTATCTACCAGCTTTCTTTAAAAAAATTTTTAAAACTCCAGCTTTTCAAAGGAACAAGAAGATTGCTTCATACTCTACAACAATTCTTAAAAGTGCAGGGAACACACTAGCAGTTTCAAAAATCCTCACCAAAATCTGAACTAATACTTTTAGTATGTTTATCTTCCACCTACTGAAAAGTATAAACATGTTCATAATTTAGCTATGGTGAAGTCAAATAGAGAATGAAGGAAGAATGCATTTTTTCACCTATACGTTGATGGTACTGGAAACAAAGGCAACAAAATTCTCAATTAAAAGTATCTATCTTTATTTGCATTATATTAGTCTCACTGTGTCTTATGATTGAAAGCTATTTTCTAATGCAAGCTATTTTTCCAGCCTTACGATCAGTATTAATCATGGCAAGTACTTATGTGACATGTAACACTAATTTTTCATTAATGACAGTTCATAAGTTCTACTGAAATTTGAATGTGCTCTTTCATAGTCTTAATCACCTCATCATCCTGAAAACTGTGGCATGGGGTAAATGACACGATTAACATTTATATAGTTCAGCCCTCCTATTTCTTCCCAGGACATTAAACAAGTGTGTGCACTGCCATTTGTTCTACTATGTAAAGCATTTGTACAGAACTACATCATTTTCCATAATGTGATCTATATATATTTTCCAAATGGTGCTCAATATACAACTTAGGTGATGTGAGCATGCCGATTCTCTGGATGTTCCTTACAGTCACATTGAAAATACTGGAAATTTCTGGTTTTATCTTCCATGGCTTAAACGCATATTTCCAGTTCAAACTTGCATGGTGTGATCTGCTAGGACAAAGGGAAATAAATAAGTTCTCAGAGAGAATCAAGGTTTAGTTGTCCCAGACCAACACAAATACACTTTAAATAGACAGTGACAGTTTTTAGTAGTTCAGATCTTGGAAGTACATGAATGCTTCCTTGACAACTTGCTGACAACGTGCATTCAAGGTGGCTGAATAAATGTCCTGCCAGAGGTACAGGACTGATAGCCCCACTCAGAGTACCTCCAACATCTCCCTTACATCCGCAGTCACTGCTTCCAATTATTGTTAAACACCCAGTACCCTCAAGGAGCTAGGGAGAAGTGCAAACCCAATCATGCAGCATAAATGAAATGAGGGAGGACAACAACTGGTTGCCACAGTCTTTGAAAGTGACCATCTCTGTTTTCTTGTCAGTCTCTCTAAAGGCAGGAATCACTCTTACATCTTCTACAGCATACAAGCTATCATCTCTGACCCTTGGCTCCTTCAGAAGTGTCTTGCTGCCATGGAGGCTTCAAGGGATCCAACAGAGACTTATGTTCCAGGCATCACCAAACACCTTCCTCAATAATCTGCACAATGGGGCAACAAACTTGCAAAAAACCCCATAGTAAAGGTCCTCCATGCAGCACAGCTCCCAGCTCAGTAATGCACAGAAATTCATTCACTAATTACACTTTGTATTTCATTTTCAATGCGCATTGCAACTAAAATAAAATCACATGGTTCTAATTTCTCATTGCTTCCCTCCCTACAACACAACCAGAATGGAGTGGTTTTGTCCACAGTCTACACAAGGAATTGGAGCAAGCAAATACAACTGAGTTTAACAAAATGAGGCATACTTGTAAGATCATATTTTGGCATGTGAAGACAGAAATTCTCTTCATCTAGTTTCCCTTACATACTAGGTTTTTATTTCAAGAAAAAAAAATCTAAGAAATAAGTAACAGCTGCTCCACAATTCTTTGTATTTAGTTTCATATTAAATTGCTTTAGAAGTTCACAAACATTAAACAATATCTGGAAATTTCTGAGGCACAAGCATATAAAATGTTAACTGACAATAATTAAGTATCCAATTAAGCATTTTAAAATAAACAGGCTTATTCTTTACAGGTGTAGATAGAAATTAATTGCATTCATTCACAATATATTTTTTATGATTTTTCTTACCACATTTCATCAAGATAACCATTTTTATACATCACCTCTTTAACTTCTCATCTTCATGAAGAACCATTATTAGTTGCATTTTTTCTGGCACAAAAAGTGCATTTACTCTCTAACTTGTGGAAAAGTGGCTTCATTCCCATTTCTAATTTCAGCGTGGAACTGATTATGACTGGGTTATGAACCCATATCCTACAGAGAGCCAATAAAAACATAAATAGGAAAAAAGTTTTTATAAAGAACTTTATAATAATATTTTTAATAGGATTCTGTTGGCAATCTGCAATTTTGCTAGAATGTTTACAGCTCTACAAATCTTAGAAACCTAAAAGGGACACAGACTTTAACTTCTTGCACATTTGCTGCTGATAAAAGATACAGCATTTACTTAAGTTTTTCAGAGACTGCTCTCGTGCTTCAAAAATAACAAGTATCTAGCAAATAATTCTTGATGAAGCAATGGAAGCTGTGTCCTAAATTTATTTTCTTCATATAATCAAAATGCTACTAAATAGCTTGTTAAAATGCTAATATTCTCTTATAAAAATTGCAAGGAGAGTATATGTAGAGTAAGAAGGAATGTTAAACATTTGTTCTCAGTTGCTTGTTTTTCTTTATTTCAGGTATGCACTTAGCTTCTTTCTTTACTGAGGGGAAGAAAAAACAAGGACAAAAAAACTACCAAAACCAGTAAAAGCATCGAATTTACAAGAGCCTTCTTTCCATCCAAATCTTTCAATGACCTTTTCTTGGAGAAGATGGCATTTCAGCTTTCATATAACTTCAGTTCTTAACCTCTCCACCTAGAGTTTTTAGCCATCTACAAACTAGAGACAAATAAAGCAGATGGGTTTGTGATGCAGACACAAACCTATCAATAGATACCTTATTCTCCTGGCACACGCAATCTGTAGCCATTGAATAGGTGATATTCATTTTATTTCAAGTTGAAAAGCAACGTGCCTTACCATGCTTCTAGTTTCCACAGCATTCAGCACGTGTAGATGTGATGGCACTCCAACAGACAGGATGGGATGTAGCAAAAGAACTGCTGCTTTTTGAACTTCTGGTACGTAAATTAGGTCAACAAAACGTGATGTTTACGTTATTGGCCAAGTTTAGAACTGAATTAATAAATATACATACACACTGTCTACACTCACAGGCACTTAATCTCTCCATTCCTGCTAAGAAGCTCAACTGATTCAGTGCATTGTTTCTAAGGCATTAGGTCATTCCGGATTATTGATGAGTGCCTCTCAATTCAGACTAGTAATTTTGATCCCATCAATTGCTTTTATACATAGTTTACTAAAGCCATCAATAACCCAGATCAAGGGTTTAGATTTAAATCTGCTGGAGCTAAAGCAGAGAAAAAAAAGAAAAAAAGAAAAAACACAACAAAGTCCATAAGAAAAAAAATATTTCTCAGCTACAGATCAGCAGTAGAAAACAGAAGACCTAAAAATCATCATTCTCCTGAAAGCCATGAAATGAAAAACAAAGCTGCTTTAGTTGGAACCTTTTTTTGCCACCAATATGTGATTTTCTTTGACACCTACATTGTGAATGACACTGTAATAATCAACAACAATGTGCACAGCCTTGATGAATATTTAATTGAGAGATGTGATACACATTATTTTGCTGAAGCAGGATATTGCATTCTCTGTGTAGCACAGATCAGTAAAGTCACTCTAAACCATTTGATATTAAAACATGATGATTTAAAACTAAAATAATTTACTCCAAAACAAATTTATTCAGCAGAGTTCAAATATTAACAGTTATTCTACAGAACAGCTACCTAGGGGAAAGTTTCCATTTGAGATTAATAAAGCCCCTTTGTTCCAAAGCAAGGAAAAAAGTCACTATTCAGTAATAAAAATTAGGATGCTTATGCTTTTGCTAT
This sequence comes from Turnix velox, assembly GCA_013400935.1. NCBI lineage: Eukaryota > Metazoa > Chordata > Aves > Charadriiformes > Turnicidae > Turnix > Turnix velox. Next base: position 310,613 of record VZTY01030633.1, on the reverse strand, counting down.
GAATGACAAGAGAATACTAAAGAAAAACTTGCAAAAGTTCTTTTACTGTACAGAGTACTGTGAATATGTAGTGTTAATTCTGTTTTCCACACAAGCATTTGTCCACTCTATTTTCATATACTTTGCACAGCAGGACTGTATCAGCTCCCAAGGGCATTTCTGGAAGCTTTTGAAGTGCAAACCCCTTTCTCCCATGGCTTTATCTAACCCACACATTTGTCCTGGTCCAAGCAATGCCCTGCACTCTGCTTTCTTGGCAATCCCATGACAGTAAGTTTATTCACTCCTCGCAGCCCAGTGGACACACAGTTTATTTAGAGTTTTCCTTGGATAACACTTCTAACAGCTGGCAACTATGCAGAAAGCACTACTGTTGCTTAACATCAACACCTCTCTGGGCTGGTAAAAGAAAAGGGGTGTGATATATCTCATTTTCATATTCATCATCTCTTTCGTCCATGGGGATTAGGCAACAGGCATGGGGATACCCAATGTTCATCTTTCCAGGAAAACTCTCATTCACAGTGGAAAGATCTTGGGTGAAAACTGACTGACAAGCTAATTTGAATATGCTGTGATTTGCATTTAATTCAGGTTAACCTTAGAGAGAGGACTAGTCTTTTCCTTGCAAAGCACAATGCATGCTTATGGCACAAGAACGTAGGTGTTAGTACTATGACTCATTGAAGTCAGCTGCCCCTGGACAAACTAAGTGCCAAAGTATTTTTTCTCAAATAAAATACCATGTAGTCTTTAATTGTTGCTGTATGCTTTTGGCAATACAGTCAGTCTATATCTCTTCAGTGAGAGATGGACTAGCATCTCTTGGGACTGGAGATGGATTTTTAAGGAGAAAAGTCTTCTGCAACACTTTTCTTTAGCCTCCCCTCAATCCAAACCAACTTTGTAGCAGATTTTGATCAGAGTTGACAGGGGAGAACTCACCAAAACATTAACTTCTTCAATATTTAATGAAAACAAATAGCCTGGCAGAGCAAAGAAACACAGTTCTCAATAGACATTGGACGTGCACAGGAGAGAAACCTGCAACATGCCACAGCTGAAGAAACAGCATCAGACTCAGAGTCCAACAGCACCAAACCAGGAAGTAAATCCCAAAATATAATGCTCCATTCTATTTCTTCTGCTGATTATGGGGTGTAACTGGTACAGTTACAGCAGCACCTGGCAGAAAAAAATGAACACATTTAAGGGCCCATTCTCGCATGAATACTTCTTTCTATCAAGAGTGTAGCCTTCAAAAAGCTCCTTCATGCTCAAAAATGTGACTACTTTAAATGAACCATAAAAGTTAGTGGCTGTTGCACTGGTTTCTCAAGCTGCTGTTCTACTTTAAGCCAAATTTAAAAGAAGCAGCAGCAGAGTGTAACATCAGCTTGTCTTCACTTGGTCGCTTGCCTCATTTGCATTCTCTCAGAAAGTAGTTGTGAAATGTTAAACAACCTGAAGAGTATTTCTAACTTGTAACAGCAACTTTGCTTTGAATTATCCTCTGATTAGTCACATTTTCAAAAAGAGGCTTTTTTATCTTAAAACTATTTCAGATAAAAATTAATAGATTAAAAATATTTCATCATACTACCAAACACAAAAATGCTACTACTCATTATAAGTCCAAACATTTCTTACATTCATAGGAAGTCCACAAGTGCTTCATTTGGTATTTGAAATACTCACTTTGATTAAAGGTCTAAAAAAAAAATATCAAGATATATCAAGGAAGAAAAATGAGAAATTAAATATGTATGAAGAAATATATATGAAGAGAGTCACCTTTTTTTTAATGTGTGTGAATGGATACAATACACTTCTGAAACATTATTTACAAACACAGAGGTTTAGGTTAAAGAAAGCAAATACATGGGCTGCCCAGACAGGTGGTAGATGCCCCATCCTTGGACACATTCAAGATCAGGTTCAATAGGGCTCTGAGCAATGTGATCTAGTAGATGTTCCTATTCATTGCAGGGGAGTTCTACTAGATGACCTTTAAAGCTCCCTTCCAACATGAACTGTTCTATGAATTTACATCTATATGGAAGACTAACATTTTACTGTAGTTTGATCCTTCTGGGTCATCTGCATTTCTAGTGGGATGAAAGGTGGAATCTGGAAGTGCTAGCATAACGACACTTCACCTATTTGCAACTATTTATTATTCCACCCTATGGATCTATGTTTTCAGCAATGAGGGATGAGACCTGGGCCCTTGATATCAGTAAAGCAAACATCAGCTGTCTTTGGGGTGTGCATGGTGCAAGCGTGGTTCTATGGTGCAGCTAGCTCTGCTGCAAATCGCTAGTGCACAGTCCTTGGCTCCCCTACAGCAGAAGCCTCAGAAACCACTAAGATGAAAACTGAAAGTATTACTCAGAACACAGAAATCTGAGTCTAAAAAAAAGGGTGAAATACAACACATACAACTCTTGCTGTTTTTAAGCAGAGCACTCTTGCTCATCAAGCTCCGGAAACCAGCCCAGACAAACTCACCAACCTTTTCACATAATTTTGACTTTCCGGAGGGGCAGAAGTAGATGACTAGAGGTTAAACCAAATTTGCCAAATTGTTTTAACAGCTTCTATTGCTTTTAACTAGTACTCAGCAGGACCTCCATCTTCTCTCTCTCCACCCTTCCTTCAGCTCCCCAGCTCTACTTTTTACTTTTAACACTGAACTTTGCTTGTCACAGCACCAACCACACTGAAAAACCTCATCTCTTAGAGTATCAGACCCCTCTCCTTTTGAAAAACAGCAAGAAATCTCTAGAGGGAATCTGACTGTCTTTCTATGTCTTGGTCATCTGCAAAGAAAAGAGGGGAAATGGAAAAACAAAAATTGATGATTGGGAATTTTTAACAAAACTTTATCTTGGGAGGAAAAAAAAACCCTGAACCAATTCACATGCATCCAAATTCTCATAAAAGAAAATTACTGACTCACAGCAACATTGAAGAGTTTGTTAAACATTTTGATTTCCAGTGAAAAAGCCTTCTTAGCAAAGGCATTTAAGCTCAAGTCATTTAAGAGAAGGTGCAGAGTGACTGACACTGAAACACACAATCTACCTAAGACATATTTTGACATTTGATTTGGGAAACAGTGAAAGCAAACACTTCACTGCAATTCTGGGTGAAATTTTTTAAACCCTGAATTTTCATATGACAAAGAACACTGTCCACCACCTTGGACTGACAGTCATCCCTATGGCCCAAGTATCACCAGGTATGCCTATATGGCTAAAGAGAAGCTGGCCAGGAGGTCCTGGCCATTACACCCCTGAACACTTCAGCTCTTTGGCCCCCTGCTCTCATAGAAATGGCACATCTATCCAGTGTATGACTGTTAGGTCAAAAGAAAGAAATATCAAAGAAAGGAAAGGTTAAGTCACAGAAGGGCTACATTCCAAAAGCTACACAACAAGAGATAAATGTTCATTTACAAGAATATTATTTTAAAACATCACTACGTATGGGTTTTAGAATGAGGACATTAGCTCTCAAATGATAAAACAGTGACAAACCTAAAAAGATAAATCTAAAGAAAGACTATAAGTCAATCCTGCATTTCTTTATAAAAGTACCTAACAAGTGGAATTTCTTCCCTATGGCTTTAAATTCTACCTGCTTTTCTTAGCAGGCACTATTTTCAGTACTTGGAGGTGTGCAGTTTTGTGCCACAAGTATCAATATATTTCCTGTGTTTTGAAGAAACCAATGTACGGCTCTATTTAATTGCTCCCAGGTGTGTCCCCATTACCGCTTATAAGGATCTCTCTCCATTATTTACACACAAGCAATTAAGACAAGTAATCATGTTTGGTGCGGTTAACACATACCTGTTCAACAGAATCTTTGTCTTCAAATACAAAGAAACATTTCTTGGGTAATTTTCCTTTCTCTGTAAGACAATTACACCCCAACTGTTTCCTTCTTCTACTAACAGATTCAAACTCAATTGTAAGGAGACAAAAATTATCAGCAGTGAATAATTCATCCATCCCCTGGAACACAAGCTGCCGTTTTCAGTCCTGTTTTCAATCTGCTCCATGCACCCAAATGCAGTACAACTAATTACACTTCTTAGCAGGCTGGTCGTGCAAACCAGACTGCACAAACTACAGAAACAAAACTCAACAGCAACTCCAAGGGACAAGGCTACAGGAAACAGAAAACTGTGGAATTTAATGACAGTGCAGGTTCTTTATAGCCTGAGGTTATACAGGACACCTAGAATATCACAGGACACAAGGATGTCCATCCAGCGTGTTTCACAGGTATCAAAATTCAAACTATTGAAAGAAAAACAAAAAGAAAAACAAAACAAATCAGTAGAATTTAATTTCTTCATTACCAAGGCAAGTGCAATCATCAGAACAAGTGCAATCATCAAAGTCAGATGGCATTATTTTTCTTCCAAACGATTTTTAAACCATGCCCTGAATTTCTGCAATTCTTGTGCCTGGAAAGTTGCACAAAACGTGTTGCTTCAGGGCTGCACCTAATTATATTTGGCATCCAAATAGGTGTATCTGACTCAGAATTTCTGCATGCTTTGCCAACCAATCAAACCATAAGAAATGCAACCTATGGTTAAATTAAGCAATAAACCACCACAAGCTACAAGTTGTAACTTATCAGCCTACACTACACTGCAAGGAAGAAGTTCACAACAGGAAACAGTTTTAGAGAGTAGTTGTCCCCAGTTCCACCAAGATTAACATCACAGTGGTTACTTTATGTAATTTCAGTCAGAGGACCAACTCATCTGAACTGAACACTACAAAACAGAACTAAACACCAAGTTTTGATTAGTGCACTAAAGCATTGATAACTTTGATTGCCAACAGTTTACTGCCACCTTTTTAAACCTTTATAAATGCAAACTGTTTTGCTTAATAATCATCCTGCTCTGCAGACAGAATCTTCCAGGCAGAAGACCTTTAATGTCTCTGAAAAAGTTCAGAACTAGTACAAATCTAGCCTTAACCAGTAACTCATGATGAGACTTTGTCATTAACCTTAAACTAAAAAGGTAAGCTCCAGTGGTAAGTGCTGTACTTTGTAAGTGGTCCAGGAGAAGTGGGCAATTGACTAGATGACCCCAAAAAACACTACACTCATCAAGCCTCTTCACTCTGAAACATATCTATGATGGAGGGCCCAGTCCCACCATTTCAATTTACTTTTTTTTGTTTGTTGACTGTTTTAATTTACTCTTTTTCACAACAATAATTAAGTAAATTATGTAAATAAATCAGACCAAATCTGGTCCCAGAGTTTTCAAAAGAAAATGCATTTCTTCAGGAGAATCATAGGATATTTGCTTTCAAGCCCCAAGGGTAGTCATTAATAATTAGCAACTTGAACAAAGTTGCTAGACAAAGCACAAAACAAAACAGTAGATTAGTCCTCATGTATTTTTAGGAAAGTTGAAAAATATTAGCAGTAAGAGAACAGGGCTGAGAAATATAAAGCTATTGCAGTAATTGATAACTGTTATCTACACAGACAATGATGACAGGAATTGGGATGACAGGAATTGGAATGGAATGGAACCATTCCAGTTGTAAGGGATCTACAATGACGAGCTCAATTGACAGAAGAGAAGAAACCATTAAAGGAGAAAATAGTAAATGATACATGCCACTATTGAGGACTCTCCATTAATATCTGCTGTTCTACAGAACGATTTTAATCTTGTTAATCCAGGCATGTGACTAACCTGAAAGGACATTCACTGAACGGGAAGTGTAAGCCTAGAGTTTGAGTTACAAGTTCTTTTACTCGGCAGCTATGTGTCAAGCAATGTAGCAATGAATTTCAAGCAATGTGACAATGTAACAACAACTGTGTTACATGAATACATGGATTTTTTAGATTGATAATATGAATGATCTTCACCTATATTCATTATGCAGCAAAATCTGCTATTAAACACAGCTTCACACAAAGGCTGCAAATGTAATATACAATCAGCTAACACACCAAAATATATTTAAGAGTTATTTCAACAACTGAAGTACTTCCTATTGATTTTAGATTAGGAACATATCCAAATTTCCAACAGAACAATCATTTTCAGAAACGAACAAAACTGCATGTAACAAAATATGTTATTTTGTACTGCATCATTTTGCAAACTCTGTCGTTACTCTTGCAGCAGTATTTCAATGGTTACTTTTTGAGGGAAAGTGTTTTACCACTTAAAATCTGTTACTCATTGCAAATGTCTACAGCATAGTGTGATCCATTGCAGCTGCAGCCGATTTACCACAAAACATGCCACAGGTCAAGCCCTCATCCATGAGACTGCACAAGCCAGTCAAGACACAGGGCTGAGAGAATCCTTAAGTAGATTTTTTTTTTTTAATTACAAATCGCTTGAAGATGATTCATGAATATGAAGCATCCTATTACTTCACTAGTATTTTTTTTTTGAGTAAGAGCTTCTGGATTGAGCCTGGAATTAATGGCTAGTTCACAGCTTTAGAATTTGGCCAGTCATTAGTACCTGCTAAAGACTTCTCTATCTAAAAGCACTAGCGTTTGACTAAACAGAACATAAATCATGTTATCTGCTTTTACTAATAGTCAGAGCAATGTATGTCAGCATTTTTAGACATATATATCTCTATAAACACCAGCATTATCAAATGCTTTAGAGATTTTTCTGAATGCTCCAAACAGTGCAAGCTGAGTGCCAGGATGGTGCTGAAATTTCAAAGGAAATAAACCACTGTGATAAAAGCTGTGCTCTTTTCACCCCTAAGCAATGTCCACAGGGTCCTCTTACAAGGGTGACCATTAGCGAGACCTTAGGTTCCAGTTCCATGGTTCTCCCACGGATTACTTGAGTTAATCAGAGAGCACAGAGGTGGGAAAAGATCATTAGTCCCTGAGGAAACTAAAAGAAGAAAAAATCGACTAGCAGAGTAGCTCAAAAGGCACTCCAAGTGAAGTCTAATGTCTTTGTTTTAAACAGCTTTTTAGAAAACACCTGAAATATAAGATGAAAAATATTTTCTTCACCTTTCTATTGAAAAAGGAATGTAGAAAGACTTCAGGCTCAAAAGTTTCCCATGACATTCCACATTAAAAAAAAAAATTTTTTTTCCTGCATTTTGGGTTGGTTTTTTTGGGGGGATAAAAGTGTTTACAATCCTCTTTTTTGACTTTGGGGAAAACAAAGGTGTCCACATGAACAAGGGTGAGGTTTGAGGAAAATGCATTCTCTTTGGCTTGCAATGGTTGCATAACCAGAAAGGCCATACATTTCGAGCTATCACAGTATGTTCTCTGAGGCACTAAAAAGGCAAACACAAAAAACAAACAGAAGAATTCACCCTGTGTGTAGGTGCAACAAATTCTAGAATCTATTTTAATAAACTTTAGTGCTCATTAAGAAAGATGAATGATGCAAGAAAGAATCAAAAAAGCAGACTCAGAGGACTTGGCTTATCTAGACACAATATAAACATCAATTTTAAGTATCTGTCATCTAGAGATCAGTTGGTAAGATAGAAAAACTACCTTATTTAACTGCAAACATCTGAATTACTGTTCTATCCCCATTACAAGCAAAAATAATCTTTTTTACACCTATTTTTGAAGAATTTGTTCCAAATTTATACAAGGCTTGAAATTCGGTAATGTGTCCCAAAAGACATGGTGAACATGTCACAGTAGTGTGATCAGTTGACATTAATACAATTAGCTAGAAGCTAAATCCATCCTTATTCCACATTACAGATTGCAAACACATGCAGATCCAGACGACTGTTTTGAGGGAAGCAGCTCCATAAAAACATACCTGAAAATGAACACATTACTCCAATACATGTCTACCTTTCTCAAAGTCTGTCAGGCTCCAGGATTTTGACAATCTCTTTCAAAGAACCCTCGAGACTGATATCAATCGGTTCTCCAGGGGCATCCCACTTGCTATTTTTCCCACATTCTTACTGGTCTTTGTCAACCACTCAATAGCTGCTGGGTTTCTTGACTCCAAATTTCAGAAAGTAAGACTAGGTGTACCTTTATCACCATTATTTCATCTGCATCCTGCTATCCCTGCGTTTTGCTGGGAGGCTGTGTTGCCATTCTGCTTGTTCTTCCAGAAGTCATCTATTTCTCTAACTTGGTATCTTCAGACAAAGCCAAACAACGCAAGAAGAAGATTTTCATTGATCAGGTGATCTGTCACGTTCATAAAAGCACTGCACCGTGGAATTCCCAGTTCACTATTTGCCAAGCTAAGTGTCATTTTCAAAAAGTGACTGGGAAAAAAAAAAAAAAAAACAAGCAACGACAAATAAACGAAAAACCCCCAAACCACAACTGTTTCAATTGTGGGTTAACTGAAGTGGGGTTGAGTTCCAGTAAGTTGGAAATTCACCCATGTACATCTTCTGCTCTCAGTAGTTCATTGCTGAATGTATGCTGCTGAGGTTTCATTTATTCTTTTTTTTCCACTTAATGAATCATGCAAAGTTGACTTTCTATTTTCATTATTTGCTTTCAAATGTAACTTTAAAAATGAACTACTCATGAGGTTTTTTTACAGCTGTTGAAAGTTAAGAGAAGGGGGTAACTGTGAGTGGAAGGATAGGAGTAACACACATAGGTGAGTGTTCTGAGCATGCTGCTGAGTTCAGACAGAAGGAGGCTTCAAGAGACTGGAAGAACCAAATTATTGAGTTTAAGTGATAGTTTGAGGTATGGCAACAGACAGCACATACCTTTGAGGTATTAGGTGGACAGAAGCTATATTAGGTGTGATAAAGGTCCATCTCTACCATGATGCTTGGGCTGCAATCCTGAATTAAAGACAGTGACACTATTGTCTGTGGCAGTTTAGAAAAGGGTAGGAGGAGAACTGACACACTTTTGTGTATGATGCTGACCAATGCTACTGTGATGCTATTCCATATTATTCCAAAAGAAAAAGGCAAATTACTTCTGTGAAGACTTTTCACTGTTTGCAGAGCATCTGTAGGATAGGTAGATAGGTAACTAGAACAGCCAAGGACAAAACTGATATAAATAGTTGGTATTGTTTAATCTTCTCCTGCATTTGTTAAATGAAAGAAGCTTGCCGATCAGCTCCTGCAGAGCTGCAGCTGTGTGTGCCACCATTATCACAAGGTATTCAGACAATTTTCCAGTATTCTGCATTAATTACCATTTTTAAGCAAACTGAAAATGTGAGTAATGTTTCAGGATGCATAACGAGCAACTCCCAGGCAAGATACCAGTTCTGCCCTCCTGCCAGGAAAGCATGTGAACTCTAGGTCCAGTGATTCGTTGCCGTCACCTGCACACCCTCTAGAGGTTGGCAGGGCAGCCATCGGTTTGACACGAATCCACAGATCCACTCCTGGAGTGGCATAACCTACCAATGTCATGTACTCACTGCAGCACGCCTAATGTTTAAAGATGAGGCTGAAAGACAGAACTTCATCACGGAGCCATCTCAACATGCTGGATACAGCAGATACCCACTGTTTTCATAAGACACAATGGACTGTGATGAAGGCAAACCCTGGTTTATTGAAAGATGCTAAATGTCAGTACTATGGGATGAAAGGACCTCCCCAATATACTCATCCCAAAATCAAAACACACTTCAGATCTCTCGGCTGACTCTTCTCTTAATGACTTCAAAATCTTTACACCTGTCACATTCTCATTTGGGATCACTTTCATTTTAGCCTTATTTCTGAGAAATTTGCTTCTTTTGCATTCTAGTCAGAGCAGAATACAATTTTGCAAGTATTTAATAAATCTGACAAACACAATCAAAATGACTGTAATGACCTTTTATCGTGGAGATGTAATTTACAGATATGGGCAGGTGGAAAAATACTGGTGACCAAAATGATTCAAGGGATTTTTCTGAGTAAATACTTGTCTTCTGACACTTACTGGTGGGATACTGCACTTCAATTTTGTACAGTTGCTTCAGCTCCCACTTTCCCATTGCTGAACAGCAGCAATAACAACATTTAATCTAATATTATTGTATTTTTAGATGTCTTTGATATTTTATGGTTGTCATTAACTCAGCTATGGTTTCAAGGAGAAATTCCCTAGGCAGGATTGAGAGTGACTGAATTCCTTCCTGTAGAAAAGATCCCTGAGGATGAATTTCTCACCAAGCAAAAAAGGTATTCAGAACTACTGAAATATCAGATGCAACTGCCCAGGTTTTCCCACAGAGTAGATATTGGAGGTCAGAGACCAGGCTGCACTGTGCTGACCCAGCCACATCCCTTCCCATCAAATGACCCAGAAGAGCAGATAAAACGTTGCCATAACTCCAAGCAGAGACTCAACCCAGACAAGAATAAACCATCTGAGGCTCACTCTCAGAAAAGAGATTTACACAAACATTTACCACAGGAAAAATGATAGAACCACAATCAAGTAGTGAATAAAATTCTCATGTTGTTATATAAATACTACTGGTTATTACCTCAGATTTGCAAACAGGATCAAGACCTCAGTGAAAGGAAAATTTAAAGATCAATACCATGCTTATAAATCAATTCACACTGGTACTTCAGCTCTCCCTCTACAGAAAGCTGATAATAAAAGGGCAAAATAACATATTATTAACCACAGATAAACACATTTCTAATATTCACCAACAGTCAAGTAAGTGTTCAATAAATGCTTCACCTCAGTGATTTTGTTCCCACCTTCTCCCACCTCAGTAATTTCACAAATGGCCTCACCATAACTCTTTCTACATGTTATCTCCAAGCAGCAAAATCTCTTACAGAGTGCCTGCACATACATAATGCAATAAGCTTCCAAGATTTCAGGATAGGCCTTCCGCTCTCTACAGAAGAATCTCTTGAACATAACTTCAGAAGCTTTATAAAACACATCTCTAATTCAGATGGGGTTTCACCATCATCCCTGATGGAAGGATAGAACTTTAATCAATGCTCAGTTTGACAGTTTCTACTAACTACTACATAAGTGCCTAACACTATTAATAACACCACAAAAAATATGTCTACAATCATTTTTGGAATGAAAATCAAGTTCCTTCCAAAGATTATTAATAATTCAGGATCACCACCTGCCTCATCACTGCCTACAATTACCTCTCAGTTCCAGTATTCCAGCAAACAGACTATTTACAGAAGACAAATCATGAGTTTAGTCAGCAGTCAGTGTGACCTTTGAGGAAGGCTAACTTCTTTCCAGACAGTATGTCCAACCACCAAATGACATCTATTGTTTCTAAGCTTAAGGGCAAAGAAATAACGTCAGTTTGAACAATCTGCTTTATTATATAAAAAATTACGACACCCACAGATGTTAGCAAAGCCATTCCTCTTTTTTGCTAAAGTCTGCTTCAACTACAGTCTACAAATGCAGTTGGGCCTTCTCAAAGAGAAACATCCACAGATTAAATGACTAGCAGTTGTATAAATCACTTGAGAGCATGGAGACTTACTGCAGCCAGCTGTAGTTGCACAGGAAGTGTACTGGACCCTCCATGAAAAAAAATCAGTATTTAATTAACATTTCTAGTATAAGCAAGTAGGTGGGACTAAAGGTATGAGAAAAGGAGGTCAAAAGGAAGTTATACTAAGGTGACTGCCGATCTGTTTTCCCTGGTAACAAGCACTAGGAATAAGAGGAAACAGTGTCAAGTTGCACCAGAGAAGGTTTAGATTGGATATTAGGAAATGTTTCTTTGCCAAAAGGGTTGTCTAGCATTGGAACAGGCTGCCCCAAGGAGTAATTGAGTCACCATCCTTGGAGGTACTTAAAAGAAAGGTAGATGGGGTACTGAGGGACATGATTCAGTGTGGTCTTGGCAGTGTTAAGTCAATGGTTAGACTTGATGATCTTAAAATCTAAATGATTCAGTGATGTCCTTCCTCTAAACTGCATGAGAGAAGGGTCTTAGGGACAGCTCTTGGAAAAACCCTCCAGCTGCCAGGACAGGCTCCTTTTACTCCCTGTTGCACAGATAGCTGCAAGCAGCCCATTTGCACCCGGCTGTACATTTCCTACCACCTACATGCATCCTTTCGCAGAGAGCAGCAAAGAGCAAGACTATGCCCTTTCCTGTTCATCTGAAATGTGTGAAAATACCTGTCTCTACAGTAAAACATCAACTGCACAAAGACCAGAACAGAAAGTGATATTTCTTTCCTCACAGTGACTTCAGAGACTACTTCTAAACTCAGGCAGCATAACTTTCTTGGATACAAAATAGTTCGCTCACTGCGTGATCTTCTGGCAACACAGCAACGCCTCTTCTCTGGTGCTTGGCCACCTGAAGGGAAGAGAACATCACCTGCTCACCAGCCCAACTGCAGCGCAGATTCTGCTCCAGCCTCACCATGCCAGCTTCCAATTAGCTATCACTCGTCATTCTCTGATGACGTGGCACTTTTGCCGTTGAAAGATGTGATTACTGATAGAGACATGTCTCCTGGGGAGACTGAACTACATTTCCAAACTCACTGCCAAGGATCAGTGGCCCTCCACCCCCACCACTTGCAGATATGCATCCAAAACAGTATTTCATTTTAATTTTCCCACAGAAGGCCCTCTCAAGTACATCAGGATCCTTACACTTATGTAGAAAGGCCCCAGCAGTAACTTTTAAGTGCACTCCTGCCACGAGAGCCTGGAAGAGGAAGATTTGTGCATTTGCTTCTAATGGGTAATTCTCAGATACCATGGTTATGGATGAGCTTAGGACATACAAAGCAATTAAATTTAATGCCCTAGGAGAAGTTTGATACTATTTCTGAATGAATGACCTCAAAAGGGTGTGAGCAAATGCTCTAATCTATGACACCAGTGCAGTAAGGAGGCATATGAATGCATTTGTAGCATTTCCCCCCCCTGCCCCAACGCAGAAAGTTTTCACTCTCTCAGCTTGGTGACATACAACTCCTGGCACCAGTTCATTGCTACTTCATGATATTGGGTATGACACCATAAAATAGTTAAAATTGCAAAAATCTTGAAAGGTGTAATATGTTTGCTTTGTGGAACTAGGGAGTCTTAAAGCAAGAAGAAAGCCAAGACAAACAGGAATGTTGCTTAAATCAAGAAGTGGGCAGGTACAGAACTTCCTTTCTTCATTATTCCTAATCAGTTTAAGAGCATGATTCATTTGTTACACGTGAGAAGAAAGTGAATTACAATAGAATAATGAAAGGAAGCTGCAGGTACTCCATGCCTTTGAAAATCATTCACTCTTCAAGAAAATGCTTACATATGTATTTATGTCCATCTCTGTTAAGGAAAACATACACATTTATTTCTGAAGATTTTCTTGAGTGAAGGCCAAAGAGAGAAATTCAGATACATCTAGCTGGAAGAGTGTGTCCACCCCTGAATCACTGGACCAGACCATATATACCAAGAAGTAATCACACAGTCTTTCAAGTAGAAGGCACTGCCTGAGATTACACTTCAGTGCCCAAAATGATGAACGTTTTGCTGAGCTTCCTGTAATGCAATTACACTGCAACTCAGACAGCTATCACAAGATAAATCTAGTGCTCAACAGAAAATTGAAAATATATCTTGATTAAGTGCAGCTGACCTGTAAGACAGCCTTTGAATTTTTAATTAATATCTTTAAAGGAACTTTACTTTGCACAGGAGCACCGCAACTGTTTAAAATCATTTTGCCACTGATATAGTATACAAATGATGAATATTCTACCTTAACTAACCTGAGGTGGCAATCCCTCGGGTAATCTACCACTGCTCTCTTACAGGAAATTTGTAAGCCAAACTTTAAGAAAAAAAAAAAAAATCACTCAGAGAAAATAAGAAAGGAGAAAAAAACCCCAAAACCCAAGTTTCCCCAAACTTAATAGTTTACATATCATGTTTTTAGAAGTGAATCTCAAAACAGCAACTTCAATTTTAAGAGCAAAAAATGCATGCTTTGCTAATAATTTACATGGGGAAAAAGCAACATTTGTTGTAAAAATAAACATGTGCCTTATTAGCAATAATGTAGCATGTGATGTCTAATATGTAGATATGTTAAAGATTTTCTATTAGATAGTATAATTTATATTTTCTACTCCACCTTTTTATCTGTGTTCAGAAAACTTTTGTTTCATTTTAAATCACTGTCAGATTTCATTGATTTTCATCAGACATTTATGTTAATGGAGATATGAACCTTATAAAAGTGTTAAACACTTGGAAATTAAGTTTTATCTCTGACTTATTAAGAAACAACTACCTTACAGCAGTGAGTTTTATTAGCAATGTCAGTTTACATTATCTAGGAATAAAACTTTTTCCTTCTCTAAATCTTCTCAATAAAAAGACTAAATAAAGATACAAATCATGTGCTTTTCCTTTCCTCTGAAACTTGCATTAATTGCATTTTAATGGGTATTGGTAACTACATTAATGATGACTATTCTCATGAAGAGGGAAATTATTATTAAAGACTAAATGATCATTGGTATTCCATGGGGTTGATGCTAGAAATTATTTGCAATTACTGCAAAAATATTATTTCAATTGTACTTTCATCCAATTCAGGAAACTTAATTAAGTTAGAAAGAACAACAGCAAAACAGGGTAAATAGCTCTTAAAAATATAATCAGATTTAGAGCATGGAAAGAGCATCAAGTCTGTGTGGATACATACTTGCATCCCCAAATCATGATTTTTGGTTTTGCTTTAAATAAATTAAACATCACATAAACTTTAAAAGTACTGGGAGAAAGAAGTGTCTAGCTCATTAAGCTATTGTCCAGAGTTTGTCAGACAAAACTGTTCCACAGGCAATTAAAATCTTTCTAAAATCTTTCTTGCATTCCCCTAAACAACCACTCCTTTGAGACAGCACATATTTAATGTTACATTATATATTCACAGATCATCCAACCCCTGGATAAAATCTGTAATTATGAGCAAATTCTTTCACCATACGAGAGCACAGAAAGTTCACCAAGAGTGCTCACATCATACAAGACAATCAAAAAGGATTATAAGAAACATCATGCACACCAAGAAAAATAGGACTCTCACCCCTGAAGCATAAGGTTAATTGCATAATTTTTGTGGGGAGGAGCAACTAAGTGAGAGGCCTCAAGCTTGTGTCTTGTACAGAGAAGCTGAGGAAGCTGGTCTTGTTCAGTCTGACAAGA
Source organism: Turnix velox (assembly GCA_013400935.1). NCBI lineage: Eukaryota > Metazoa > Chordata > Aves > Charadriiformes > Turnicidae > Turnix > Turnix velox. Next base: position 295,427 of record VZTY01030633.1, on the reverse strand, counting down.
GGGTTATCTAACAGGTGATCTAGAAGTGGCTTACAACTATTTGAAGGGAAATTACATAGACAAGCCAAATTCTTCATGCTAGTGCCACATGATACATAAAGGAGCAATGACCATAAACTACCATTTGGAAGTTCAGGTTAGCTTCTCATTCTTCCGTCTCTATGTTAAAAGCTCTTTTATTTTAACAGGAGGATGTTGTGGACCTGCAGGTTTCCTGGCAAGGCAGTTGGGACCACCATCCAGTGAAGTTTAGGATCTGTCTGGGGACAGTCAAGCTGACGTGACTGTTAAGAATCTGTCACCAGCTGGGTGACTTCCAAAGGTTCCTTCCAAACAACAGTTAAGTGAAGAAATATGTACACGTACAAAATAACAGACTGCCTCAGATGTTGAAACTGCTGTACATTTATCCTAAAGTGCAACTAAATCTCCACTGTCATTCAATATAATAACCTGGAAAAAATCCCTACTAAAGTTTATATGCTGCAATTAACAAGTTTTTACACCAAGTAAGATTTACTTCTACACACCTTTTATGTAGTCAACTCTATTTTTTGTTAGTTTGTTATTTGCTGATGGTTTTAAAATTATATAAAAATACAGTTATCCTAACAACATCAGATCCTGACTCTGAAATGGTGCTTGAAAAGGTGAATGACATCAATCCATTGATTTATGCACAGATCACCTGGATCCAGTTCAGAAGATGCCTTGAGATGAATAAACTCAAGAGAAAAAATAATTTCTACTTTCTGATAGCAAGAGAATTATACACATGACACAGTATGATGCAGAACTGTTAGCTTACATGCAAAGACACTGCTGTTCAATAGCCATCTGATCATTAGTAAGCCATATCCTTTCCGGCAGATCTGGAAAACTAAATAGCTAGCTAAATCTTTGATGATATCATGATGGTGGTTTTTTTCCAGAAATAATTTTTCAGCCTTTTTTCCATCAATACTGCAAAGAGCAAGAAGAGCATCACAGAGGTTCATCTAGAACTGCATTTTCTCTCCAGCAGAATTGAACAGTGGATGACCATGGCAACCTATCAATGTGTGTCATGCAAAGCGATACCATCCTTTATGTACGCATCCAGCCCAGCCATTTGAAATTCAGAAGCTTCCAGAGCAAAAGGTGGTGGCTTTGTAAGGAGGAAGACCATCCCTACAACAAATACTAGGGAGCTGTTTTATGGAATATATTACAAAGAAGTCAATAAGAAACTTCATTATTCCTGAAACAAATATAACATGTTAAATTAGGAAACTTATGCAACTAATTATATCCAAGCAGTGCAAACAGTATCAAAGAGGGGTATTTTTTCTGAACTTCCAAGCCATCTCTTTTCCTGAATGTTAATTATGAATACAAATAATACAAAATCTTCATGACAACTGAAGATGAGACACAGAGATAAATTTGCAACAAATCTGGAATTCCCCTTTGCTCATCCTAAGGCAATGTCTATGCACCTTTACAAAGCCTAACATCCCAAAATTATCTAAATAAAAAGCAGCAACAACATAAATAAATCGAACAACTCCCAAGACAATGCTTTTGAGATGTTGAAATATCTATCATAGCCTTTTGATGTAGGTGTGCACATTTTAAATATGCGTTTGCTCCATGTGTAGGTGATGTGGTGTGACATAAATATTTGACTAGCAGGGGTTTAAGTTACTGACTCATTATTCACAAATGGAATGAATGGTTCTTTTCTGATTTTATAAATGTTCATATTTTTGGCACTTCTGAATGACTAAGAAGATAAAACTGAAAAGCACCTTTTCAAAAAGGTGCTGTAAAGTTCTCAGTTTTTAGGAACTTCTACGTAAAAAACTAGTAACATCCAAAAAAAAAGGAGCCACGAAACATGTAATTTATGGGTCTACTCCCCAGCATAATTCCCTCCTTCTTATTTAAAAAAATAAACAGACAAACCAAAATAAACTTCTACAGAGAAGTCTTACAACTGCACCCCTGCTATCACCCTTGGGTTATTTCAACCTGCATATCAGAGTGAGCTTCATTTCAGAAGACCAATTATCCACCCAGAAGGTCTCACAACCAGACAGCCCATTCCTCTAACAAAAATAGCACAGAGCTATAACAGGCTCCCCTGCAATCAAAGAACAGCTCAGCAGAGGTAGGAGCAGCATACTCAGTAATGTCTTCACAACTCCAAGCTACTTCTCTGCTTCAAGATTTCTTTTTCCAAATAGTTCTAGGGTTTGCTTTTGTTTTTGTTTTTTTAATCCTTAAACGTATAAGAAAGTGCATTTTCAAAGGTGCAACTGTATTTGGTCTGGTGGTGACAGAAAAAAAAAAAAGTTGAGCCTGAAGCACCAAAAATATTACCTGAATATTTGGCAGTCATTAGATCAGAATGCCAGAAATATATTAAAATAATTTATAGACTGGCAATTAGGAAGGCTGTCAAACTGAAAACCAATGGAACTTCAGATGCACCTTAAACACTCTAGCAGTGACACATTCTTAAAGGTAGTATTATTACTAGGTGCCTTAATATTACAATAATGTTTCAAGCTCTTTCACACAGATCTGCTTAGATAAAAAGATATAATGTTGGCATTTACAGCTGCCAAAATTGCCATTTGCAATTAAAAATTAAAACTGGCACTCATTCTATGCAGGCAATTATCTAAACGCTGCTGGCAATCTTCCTTGTTTACAGTGCTGCTGTGTCATGACTTTACTCTGTTTGGAAATCTGCTTCCATTTTTTCTATTTTAAACTTGTCAACTTTATTTCCAACTTGATCTTTCCTTGTTTTAATGATTTTTCATCACGATCTCAAAGAGAAAGATCCAAAACTACAATTTAGGGATTCTGCATGGCCACCTCGGGCACTGCAGTCAAACAGTTCCCTGTCAATGCTCTGATGGTTCTCAAAACAGTGATTAATATACATCTACGCCACAGATTAACACCTGTAAGAACCCAAACAGCAAAATGTACCACATTAAGGCCCTTCAAGAGGAAGGTTCAATCTGTAAGAGTTGACTTTCAGAGTGAAACAGCGAATGAGCAGATCATCTAAGTGGACAACAATCCTTTGCTGAATAAAATGTAACATCACGTGAGTTTCTACTGCTTGCCATTCACAGCAATTCCACTCTACTAAATAAATCCATCCACAAAGCATCTTATTTACTAGACTGACATGTTTTTGGCAAAGTATTTTTCCACTTATAAAAACTTTTATTTAAGTAGGATTTGGAGATTCCTCTGCTGCTGGGAGAGGAGCGTTTTCTCCGCTGGCAAAGCGATTTGAAGGAACAGCTACATTTTTTACTGAAGACGCTGTCACTGATAGCTTGATTCCACCAACTATCACAGAAACAGCTACCTATGGCATCTCAATTAAATCTTCCATTTTCCTTAAGAAATATATTCTGTGGAAATACTTGTGTGATGTCCCAAATACAGTAATGCCTATCATCCTTACTTTGTAATTTACTGCAACATTTTCATCCATGATCCATCGTAACTCCTTGCTAGGCTGTTAATGCCTGCCTTGCTCAGCTGTCCAAATGGTTCTGAGACTGGTGTTTCCTCCCAAAATTATCAAAACCCGTAAAAAAACAGGGGTTTGCTAATGAACTAAGAAACACGACAGATCACAAAGACACGCTAAGGAGTTACAGATTCCAAGTCTACCCCTTCGCACAGCCTGGGTTTGCAAGTGTCAGAGACAGCACCCGCTCTCCCCAGAACGATGCGATGGGACGCGTGGTTTTGTCACCGGCTTTTTGAAATTGGGGCGACGGGAGGAGTCACTTGCTGAAAGGAAAACGGGCAAAAAGGACAGACCCGGTGGGAGGGAGCCGCCTGCGCCGGGACTGCCCGCTGCTGCGAACAGCGGCAGGTGGGCGCACTTGGGTGGGCAGCATCCCGCTGCTAGCACACGCGTGAGAAGGCGGCTGCGGGATACGTCGCCACCCCCGGCGGGGCGGAAACCAGTCGAGCAGAGAAAAACACGCGGGAGGCAGAACGGCGGCCCCTGCGGCGCTAACTTTTCAAACCGCTCGGTGGCCACGAAGCCAAAACCCACGCTGGAGGGAACGTCGGCGTGTCCACCGCTCCCCGTCGCCACGGAGAGAATGGGGACCGGGAGCGGCCGGTACCCTTCGCTCCGTCTAACCCCTGGTGCGCCGAAGCGGCGGCTACGGGACACCCGCGCAAATCCCCGCGCAACCCGACAGCCCCAAGCACCCGGGAGACAAGCGAGCACGTGCTCCCCGGCGGGCTCCCCTCCGCCTTCTTCTGCCGGCTGTATCGAGCCTCCTCTCCATCACCTCCCACCCAGGCCTGCGCGGGTTTTCCGCTGTTCGCGAAGCGCCCCGCCGCAGGTGGCAGCGGCTTCCCGCCGCTGATGTCTCCCCAGGCACTTCCGTCGCGACACGCGGGGGCACCTGTCCTCCCCGGGGACCAGCCTCGGGGCGATGCTCGGGGAGTGGGACGGGAGGAGAGAGTGTGTTCTTGCCTCGGGCAGGTGCGGGCAGCGACCCGGGGGACAGGTCGGGACGGGACGGGATGGGAGAGGGGAGCGCGTCGGTACTCACACGAAGGCGTGGTAGACGAAGGCCCAGCCGCGGGGCCGCTCCAGCACGTTGTACAGGTAGTTCTGCAACCGGCGGTACTTGGCATTCCGGCGGCAGCTCGGACCGCTACTGTACGACAGCGGCTTCCCCAACAGGCTCATGCGGGCGCCGTGCTTCCCGCGGCGGCCCTCCCGCAGCCCGGCGGGGGCGGCCGCGCCGCC